>JACYXH010000469.1:1542500-2087500 GCA_026745465.1 Lota lota | reverse complement strand
ATCCCGGACACTAGATCCTCTCTCCTCTCTCCCACCACCGAAGACTAACAGGTTCTCATGTTGAAATATGTACGGCTGTGACCTGCACACAGTCAGTTATGGGTGTGTGTGTGTGTGTCTCCATCTAGTCGCATTCTGCAGACAGTGACAGTCATGTAAGTATATGTAAATACATATGCGTGTGTATGTCTAATTATATACTATTTATGTGTGTGTGTGTGTGCATGTGTGCGTCCGTGCGTTTACGCGTGTTTGTGTGTGTGTGTGTGTGTGTGTGACTAGGAGTCTTCAGTCACTTAGGGACATATACGTGTGTTGGTTTTGTGTGTGTGCGTTCATGCATGCGTGTGAGTTTGTGTGGTCACATTCTTAGACACTTGTAGTCACATAAAGATCAAAGCCCTAAGTAATATCAAACAACTGTAGATAAATGTAGACGTGCATGTGTCCTTGGCGTGTGCACGTTCTCACGGGCGCTACATCGACTAACGTCCAGTGGATTAAAGTTCTCTTTGAAGTCTACCGTCATTCCTTTCATGTCCACGGAAGGCAAACACAGAAAGAAAGGCAGTGAAACCAGGTGCCGGTCGACCGTGCACCAGTCTCGTGCACAAGCTTACACTTCCTCTTGTGCACTTTTCCTTTCATTGTACTCCAAAAACAATTAAGCGCACACACACACACACACACACACACACACACACACACACTATAGACGTGAGTCTTTGTAGATGTGGTCATTCTGAGGTCTTTGAGAGATTTGGGTGGTTTTTTGTGAAACAATAATTTGTGAGGACAATCGTGAGAAAGAAGGCAGTATGTTTAAAGAAGCCTCTATTCATGCCAGTCCTCAGAGGAACGTGAGAGGGGTAGTTCCCGCACTAGTCTGCACGTTTCACAGGGCTTCGCAGGCTTCCTAACTTCCTTCTCTCTTGAGTCATCTGAACGCCTAGTGGAAGCGGAACATTTGCATGTTTTAGCTGGAAGCGCCCAGCCTACCAAACACACAGCTGATCCTGAGAGTTTCTCAGCACTGAGATATCTACACCAAAATCCCCCCTTCCTCCTCCCCCCTCCACCCGCCCTCCAACACATCACCCTCGACCAGACACGGGGAGAAAACTAAACCTTTCCATAACTTCTGGCTGTCATCAGAATTCTCTGCAAACAACGGGGCACTCGAGACTAACGCACAACAACAGACCGAGAGAGAGAGAGACAGTGAGAGCATTTGTGTGTGTGTGTGTGTGTGTGTGTGTGTGTGTGTGTGTGTGTGTGTGTGTGTGAGGGTGTGAGGGTGTGCGTGTGCGTCTCTGTGTGTGTGTATGTGTGTGTGTGTGAGTGAGAGAGAGAGAAAGGTAAAGAGAGAGAGATCTGTGAGAGAGCCCGCAGGTCACAGCTGAGCAGAGAGCAGGAGGTAGTGAAGCCCAGATCAGCCAGCCTGTCTGCAGGCTGATCCTCGAGTCCAGCCAGGAGCTCACCGCTGCCTCCTCCTGCTGTCTGCAGTCTTATCTGCAGAGCACCGTCCCTGGCCCAGCCCACACACTACAGCCGAGAGGACCACAGAGAGCCACTGCGTCGTGGGCTTTCTGTTGACCTAAACAGTCTGGTGTCGGCTAGTAAACACAGATTGATAGTCGGCAAACAGCTGGCCGGTGACTGTGTGACTGTGTGTGTGTGTGTGTGTGTGTGTGTAGGTGTGTGTGTGTGTGTGTGTGTGTGTGTGTGTGTGTGTGTGTGTGCGAGACAAATAGATAGGTACAGAGAGAGAGAGAGAGATACATAGAGAGAGAGAGTGAGAGAGTGAGACAGAAACTAAGAAAGTAAATGAGAGGTAGACATGATTGTTGGTTGCCTGTTCGCTTCAAGCATTAGATTAATGAAAGGGGTTATGCTAAAAGCAACGTGCACATACAATGTGCAGGTTGGACTGAGCATGCACAGTTGAACCAGTGTGCACGGTCAACACTGCATGCACAACAAAGTGAGTGTGCAAGGCAGATTCAGACTCAAACTAACAACAACATTTTGCATGAATGGATCACGTGCACAAAGGATTCAAGTGCAGTATGCGTGCATGCTGCTATTTCCTGCTGAGCGCGACAGAGAGACCATGGCTCCAGTCATAACGACTGCAACGCCCAACCCGACGTCTCCACCCAGACACTCCCAGCGTCAGCCAGCAGAACAACAAGAGACACTCGCAGACACCCACTGCTTTTACACAGGAACCCCTCGAGAGAGAAGGGGGGGGGGGGGGAGAAGGAGTATGGGAGAGTGTGGAATGGAGGAGAGAGAGAGTGTGGAATGGAGGAGAGAGAGAGAGAAATCAGGGCGGGAGAGAGGTTGGGGGAAGAGTGGGAGAGAGAGGGGGAGGAGAGAAGGAGAAAGTAAACAGAAATGAAGAGAAGAGAAGAAAGAAGAGAAGAAAACAAGCTCTTCCCCCGGCACTGGACACCCCAGTCTCTACCACTCTGTCCCTGGTCCCCCCGTATCTAATTCAGCCCATGGTCTGTCCCCTAGTACCCCCCTATCTAATACAGCCTATGGGCTGTCCCCTTCTTCCCCCTATTTCAAACAGTCTATGGTCTGTCCCCTGGTCCCCCCTATCTATTATAGTCTATGTTTTGTACCTGTTCTCCCCCTATCTATTACAGTCTATGTTCTGTTCCTGGTCTCCCCCTATCTTATACAGACTATGGTCTGTCCCTGGTCTCCCCCAGGTCTCCCCTGACAACACAGATTGTCTAGACTGAGGCCCGGTCTCCGCTCACCAGATAGGAATGCAGAGAAAACTGCACTTTCCCACCAACCAACCAACTAACCACACACCTTTAGCACACACACACACACACACACACACACACACACACACACGCATGCATGCACACACACATGCACATGCACACACACACACACACACACACACACAATAAACCACAGCCCACACACATGCGCCACAGACACATGCAACACACTGCAATAATACAGACATAGACAGGCTCCTCCTCTGCTGAATGAAAGGGAGGTTGTTTTGAGTCTGTCTATGCAGGACGAGGTGGAACAGACTAGAGACTAAAAAATTAAGACTTCCAGCCAAAAGGTAGTGGGATCGATCCCCAATGTCACACACAGTCTACCTGTAGGCATCCTTAGATTCCCCTTTAACCCCTGCCTGCTCCTTAAGGACCTGTCTCTGTACTGGCTAACCCCTACCTGTATTGACTGTCCAACCCCTACCTGCTCCTGAATGACCTCTCGCTGTACCGTCTTACCCCTACCTGCTCCTTAATGACCTGTCTCCGTATTCACTTTCAAACCCCTACCTGCTCCTTAATTACACGTCTCTGTACTGTGTAACCCTTACCTGCTCCTGAATGACCATGTCTCTGTACTGTCTAACCCATTGCTGCTCCTTAATGACCTGTCTCTGTACAGTCTAACCCCTACCTGCTCCTCATTCACTGCAAGTTGCTCTGGAGGAAGACATAAGCTTAATATAATACAAATGTAATACATTATGGGAATAACCTAATACATATGGATGGCTTTGTTTGAAGAACCTCTTGTGCCTGGGAGAGAGAATTCTCAGGAAGATGCACCTCAGAGCAAGAGAGAAAATGGTGAACCACTGATGAATGAATTGTTTGACTCTCTGTGTTATTTTTTTTCTCCACAGTATCACACTTCACTCTCCCAGATCTGGGGGCATCCCGGAGATCTCGTTTGCAGTAAAAACAAAGAGCATCGCGGGAACTTGCTCGCTTGTTCCCAGACTCCAGATCACATGAGGTTCGGGTTTCAACTCCTCTGCTGTGGCGAGGTTGTACCTCCCTGCTCCTCCCTACATCTCCCTACTCCTCCATGCACCTCCCTACACCTCTATACGCCTACCTGCTCCTCCCTTTAATCTCCCTGCACCTCCATGCACCTCCCTTATCCTACATGCACCTCCCTACACATCCCTGCTCCTCCCTGCACCTCCCTGCTCCGTGCACCTCCCTACTCCTTCCTGTCTCTTCCCTGTTACTCCCTACTGCTCCCTGCCTCTACCCTAATCCTCCTGGTACCTCCCTGCTCCTCCCTGCTCCTCCCTGCTCCTCCATGCACCTCCCTACTCCTCCCTGCTCCACCTTACACCTTCCTACTCCTCCCTGCTCCTCCCTGCCTCTTCCCTGCTCCTCCCTACTCTTCCCTAGTCCTCCCTGCTCCTCCATGCACCTCTCTGCACCTTCCTGCTCCTCCCTGCACCTCCCTGCCTCTTCCTTGCTCCTCCATACTACTCCCTGCTCCTCCATGCACCTTCCTGCTCCTCCCTAGTCCTCCCTGTTCCTTCTCTGCTCCTCCTGTTCCTCCCTGATCCTCTCGGCTCCTCCCTGATTCTCCCTGCTCCTCCATGCACCTCCCTGCTCCTCCATGCACCTCCCTGCTCCTTCCCTGCTCCTCTCTGCTCCTCCCTGCACCTTCTTACTCCTCCCTGTTCCTTCCCTGCTCCTCCCAGCTCCTCTCTGCTCCTCCCTGCACATTCCTTCTCCTCCCTACTCCTCCCTGCTCCTTCTCTGCTCCCCCTTGTTCCTCCCTGATCCTCTCTGCTCCTCCCTGCTCCTCCATGCACCTCCCTGCTCCTTCCCTGCTCCTCCCTCCTCCTCCCTGTTACTCCTGTTCTTCCTGCTCAACTCTCCACCTCTCTACTCCTCTGAGCTCCACTCGTGCAGAAAGCATGAAAACATTCCAATCATTACTGATAAAGGCTCAGATGAACTCAGATTAAGAGTGAGAAAATAATCAATGTTCATCTATGATTAACAAATCACAGCTCCGATTAAAAGTTTGATCGAAAAGCCTTAAAGTGCAGACTACAGAATTGAAAGTATGGCATTAATGCATGGTTTGCAACATAATTGTGCCTTGTTGCATCATAACTCATCAGAATGAAGTTGGACATTTAAATGGTTTGAATCCTTTTGGTTAAGAAAATTAGCATTGTTGCAACAGTTAACTAGGTTGCTAGGCCAAATCTCTCACACAACCACTGATATTCTGCAGAGGGGATGAGCGGAGAGATAATAAGCCCTCTTGGTTTGGCTGTTTGAAGGCCAAAATACAACCATTAATCAACTCCACCGCCCCAAGAAGAGAGATCTAATCAGGGAAGGTTTGTATACACAGAGACTGGCTCAGGGGCACACGGGCAGAGGGAAGAACCACTCACCGCATGGCTGCAATCTGAACATTTGTCAGCAGCACTACACACGACAAACTGGTCATAGAGTCGCAGCTCACTCTCTCGCTCACTCCAATCTCTCTTTCTCCCCCCTCTCTCTATGTTGCCATTTCCGACTCCCTCTCATTTCCCAAGTCTCATTCACTTTGCCATGTCTCTCTCTTCATCTCCAACCACTCTCTCATACCCCCTCTCTTCTCCCCTGTCACTCCCCTCACCCCCCTTCACCTCCCTGTCCTCCTCCCCATCTCCCCACTCTCTCCCTTCCTTGTTCTCTTTTTCAGTTTCCCGTTCCCTCTCCCACCATCCCTCCCTGACCCTCTCTCTTTCTCTCTCTCTCACCCTCCCTGCTCCTCTTTCTCTCCTCCTATCCCCCCTCATCTCTCTCTCCCTCTCCCTCTCTCTTCTCTGTCTCTCTCAGAGGAAGGAGACCTTGCTCGCTCTGGCCCCTGGTACTTCCTGTGACCTCTGCCTGACTCAAGAACTGTAAGAGCGTGTAAATGTCCATCACGCAACCATCCCACGCCCCCTCCCCCCCCCCCCCCCCCCCCCCCCCCCCCCCCCAGCCTACGCTGGCCTTCTAGAAACATTATTCAATGCCATTGTTTGTTGTTTGTCTTTGCCCTCTTCTCCTGACTCCATTGATATGACCCGTGTGCATGTTGCATAATGTAGTCTTCGCCATGATGTTCTGATATAAACTGCTCAAAAAAATAAAGGGAACACTAAAATAACACATCCTAGATCTGAATGAATGAAATAATCTTATTAAAAACTTTTTTCTTTACATAGTTGAATGTGCTGACAACAAAATCACACAAACATTATCAATGGAAATCAAATTTATCAACCCATGGAGGTCTGGATTTGGAGTCACACTCAAAATTAAAGTGGAAAACCACACTACAGGCTGATCCAACTTTGATGTAATGTCCTTAAAACAAGTCAAAATGAGGCTCAGTAGTGTGTGTGGCCTCCACGTGCCTGTATGACCTCCCTACAACGCCTGGGCATGCTCCTGATGAGGTGGCGGATGGTCTCCTGAGGGATCTCCTCCCAGACCTGGACTAAAGCATCCGCCAACTCCTGGACAGTCTGTGGTGCAACGTGGCGTTGGTGGATGGAGCGAGACATGATGTCCCAGATGTGCTCAATTGGATTCAGGTCTGGGGAACGGGCGGGCCAGTCCATAGCATCAATGCCTTCCTCTTGCTGGAACTGCTGACACACTCCAGCCACATGAGGTCTAGCATTGTCTTGCATTAGGAGGAACCCAGGGCCAACCGCACCAGCATATGGTCTCACAAGGGGTCTGAGGATCTCATCTCGGTACCTAATGGCAGTCAGGCTACCTCTGGCGAGCACATGGAGGGCTGTGCGGCCCCCCAAAGAAATGCCACCCCACACCATGACTGACCCACCGCCAAACCGGTCATGCTGGAGGATGTTGCAGGCAGCAGAACGTTCTCCACGGCGTCTCCAGACTCTGTCACGTCTGTCACATGTGCTCAGTGTGAACCTGCTTTCATCTGTGAAGAGCACAGGGCGCCAGTAGCGAATTTGCCAATCTTGGTGTTCTCTGGCAAATGCCAAACGTCCTGCACCGTGTTGGGCTGTAAGCACAACCCCCACCTGTGGACGTCGGGCCCTCATACCACCCTCATGGAGTCTGTTTCTGACCGTTTGAGCCGACACATGCACATTTGTGGCCTGCTGGAGGTCATTTTGCAGGGCTCTGGCAGTGCTCCTCCTGCTCCTCCTTGCACAAAGGCGGAGGTAGCGGTCCTGCTGCTGGGTTGTTGCCCTCCTACGGCCTCCTCCACGTCTCCTGATGTACTGGCCTGTCTCCTGGTAGCGCCTCCATGCTCTGGACACTACGCTGACAGACACAGCAAACCTTCTTGCCACAGCTCGCATTGATGTGCCATCCTGGATGAGCTGCACTACCTGAGCCACTTGTGTGGGTTGTAGACTCCGTCTCATGCTACCACTAGAGTGAAAGCACCGCCAGCATTCAAAAGTGACCAAAACATCAGCCATGAAGCATAGGAACTGAGAAGGGGTCTGTGGTCACCACCTGCAGAACCACTCCTTTATTGGGGGTGTCTTGCTAATTGCTTATAATTTCCACCTGTTGTCTATTCCATTTGCACAACAGCATGTGCAATTTATTGTCAATCAGTGTTGCTTCCTAAGTAAACAGTTTGATTTCACAGAAGTGTGATTGACTGGGAGTTACATTGTGTTGTTTAAGTGTTCCCTTTATTTTTTTGAGCAGTGTATATATAGAGGTTCATATTTAGGATAGAATCAAGAAATTGTGCTGCACCTGAGACTTTCAAGCATCCATCAAGTCACTATAGACTGTGAAGGCCAACACACACACACAGACACACACACACACACACACACACACACACAGATACACAAACACACACACACACACAAACACACAAACACACCCATACACACACACACACAAATAGTAACACAAACAGGCTTACACATATACACACACCCACACACAGACACATGCACACACGAGCATGCATGCACAACACATATCCAGACATGCAAACACATGCATGCACATATTCAAACATACACACACATGAACATGTGCAGATATACACTCATACACACACACACACACACACACACACACACACACACACACACACACACACAGGCAGGGTGACACAAAACATTGAAAGGTGACTTAAATTATCTCAAACATTCCACTGTAAAGGTTAAAGTTCATCGTGGACTTAGTGCACATTCCCAGCATTCAACTAAAACCGCTGACTGCTGAAAGACACGCCTCGAGACTGGGACACAACACAATAAAGAACAGAACATTACAATCCAAATAACACAAACACAACCCCATGACAACACAATGAGAACAGAACAGGAACATTTCATAAAAACATCAGGTGGGGCTCCTCCCTTACACTACAATATTACACAGTATAATAATAGATCCAGTGTGTGTGTGTGTGTGTGTGTGTGTGTGTGTGTGTGTGTGTGCGTGTGTGAGAGTGAGAGAGAGAGAGTGAGTAAGAGAGTGAGCATGCATAGAATCTATGTCTAGGTGTGTATGTGCGTATTTGCATGCCATTTGAATCCGAGAATTGAAACGTGCAGTGATTTCCTTTGAAGATGCATGCAATCACAGAACAGGTACAGATTTAAGGCATCTTGCTTTACGATGCTTTGAGGTCGTATGCAGATTGTGAACCCAATACTTTTTTGCTTGGAGTCAAACAGCCTGTGTGTGTGTGTGTGTGTGTGTGTGTGTGTGTGTGTGTGTGTGTGTGTGTGTGTGTGTGTGTGTGTGTGTGTGTGTGTGTGTGTGTGTGTGTGTGTGTGTGTGCGCAGCGAACCCCATGGTGGTACCGGCTGCTACAGGCCCGATGTGGTAGATCCATTCATCTGCTGACTCATACACACACACACACACACACACACACACACACACGCATGCAAAATGCTGGAGCAGCGCAACACATGAGCAGCACATGTGCAGAAGGCACCAGGGTTTACAAGGCAGCGAAGGATGCAGACTCAACGCTTTACCCCACGTGGTGAAGTGAAATTTTATGCCATTATTTAAATAAACCTTGAAATGAAATTCACTAAACATACAGAAGTCCTTTGCATGAGGCCTTCGCCTTATGGTTGCAAAGAACAACAAGACTACTGCTACTACTCTGGATTCTCTCTCTCAGTGAAGTGAGGGAGTTCATCACAGCGCTGCATTCATGATGGGACCACAGGCGGGGGTCTCCCAGGGATAGTGTGTGGGGTCTGGGGGTTTGCGTGGAGCCGTTGGAAACCAGGTCCCACCCTGCCCAGCCTCCACTCAACATCAATCACGGACCACCGGGTCCACACACCACGCACCACCCTAAAAATAAACCTATTAACTTTATTTCTGGATGGGCGGGAAAATATTGCCATGCCTCCCTCCCTTCATCTTTCATGCCCCCCATGCACCACATTTTAGTGAAGAAGAAACAAAATCCTCAAGAGCAGAGTTTTATAAACTAGGGGTTGCATTCCATTTGGTGTTGGGTCACGATCTGAAAACGCACAGGCAGTGGCACAACCAATGCACACTCTGGGAATACACTGAGCATATCGGAATTGGTGATCCTTTCGGGAAAGGATCACCAATTCCGGTATGCTCAGAGTGTGCAGTGGTTGGGTCCCAACCCTCACGGACACACTCAAATTATTTTTTGGGGCTCCGAGATGAAAAAGATCAAGTACCCCCTGCTCTAGAGGGAGTTTTTTTTTTTTAAAGCAGAGTTTAAAAGGAAACAGGAAAAGCGGCTCGCTGCTGGAATGCCAGGCATGTGACCAGGGACAGCAGGAGCGGGTGTTTTCCGGACGGTTACACACAGAACGTTGCTCACTCCGTCCCCCTCTCCTTCCAGGCGTTGGAGTCTGTCAGCATGAGAACCATATTCTCCATGGCCTTAAACAACTAAACACTGAATAGTATTAATAATGAGCAGTTGGCCTGTTTGACTTCCTGCTGACTGTGAGAGGACCAGTCGGGACAGAGTGGGCTGTGACCTAGTTGTTGTGTTGAAGATTCAGGGCAGCAAGGGAAGACTGTTCCCACTGATTTATGATGATGATAATGCTTTGCTTGTATTCACAAGGTAATGACTCACCCTCACCTACATTGGTGCAGCAGGGCGGCCAATTTTAGCTAGGGGACACACACACACACACACACACACACACACACACACAAAGTAATATCACAGAGGGGTTACAGTTGCTCTCTGCTCATCCCAGGCCAACCTTCAAGCCTAACCTACATTTTATTTAATTATTAACTGCACCAAAGAGAGATAGAGAAAGAGTAATTCTGGAGAAAGTGAAACAAAAAAACAGCACATAACAACCTGGTTTCACAACAATTCGGAGGAAGAGGACAAAAGCCCTGCGCTGACAAAACGCTACACCGAGCCAAAGATCTGGCATCAGTACTGAACACGCTGTACACTGTTCTACACGAAGGCTGTGAGCTCAGCAGCGTGTATTGACAGGACAGGAGCGCTTTGTACTTCATTGTGCAGAATTAACAGTATTGATGAAAGACCATGGCTGCTGAGGACATGGACTAGATATATCAGGACCCCCCCCCCCCCCCCACTCCTCTTTAACAAGACTCACACAGCACACTTTGATCCTGTGTGTGTGTGTGTGTCTGGGAGTGTTTACGACGTGTGTCTGTATGCGTGTGCATGCTAACCTTGCACTTCACTTTACTAGTTTAATCTTTACTAGCAGCAGATCATGACAGTGACGTTCTGATCCAAGACTATCTGTTCCCCATCAAGTGGAAACACAACATCCTGTTAAGATCATTATAACACACCTGTTTATCCCATCCTTCTTAAAGTGCAGCGATTTAGAATGGGAGAAGGATATAATCTATATATCGATATAAACCCTAACAGCCATCATTTATAACATCTAAATATAGCACCCCTGAAAATGAATGCACTGGAAACTCAAAGCATTGTGCATTTTATTGCCTTTAATTCCACAGATAATGTGCCAACAATTCTTTCCAAGTTTTGTAGACGACGCATGTTACAGATGTAACAGATTTCCGAGTCCTCTGCTGAAAGTGCAGACCTGTTGGGTTGCAGCAGGAGCATATTATTGAGCATAGGGTCTCCTGCAGGAGTAACCTACAGGACACAATAAATAGCCAGTAAATCAAAGTGTAATGAGTTGGCCAGACAGCTGATCACATGCGTTATCAAACCGCATCACTTCCTGCCTTCCAGGGAGGGGCAGGTCTGTCTCCAGATCTGGCTGACCAACATGTGTAGGAGTGTGGGGAGAGTGGGAGGGGAGGGGGTTCCGGAACCGGATGTCACGGAAACCAGCCACAGGAGCAGGCAGGCAGGAAGGGGGGAGATGCCCATATATGTGTGGCGGTGGTGGTGGTGCTTGTCAGACAATGTGGAAGACATTACGGAGCCCTGAGTGGGCGATGCAGGAACACAGGAAATGCATACATCACATCTTACATGCAAAACTGCAAACGCACTCCCACGGCAATCTCCCGGACCATAAGGTGCAGTAGAATCACGTGCGAGCGTACACACACACACACACACACACACACACACACACACACACACACACACACACACACAGACACACACCTCAGGTAACACTGCAGTTATATGATAGAACCCATGGTCAAAGGTCAGAGCGTTGCACAGAGTACTAGTACTAACGGGCGGTAGTGCAGAGTTTCCCCTGGAGGTAAAGTAAGTTTGTGCTGCAAACTTGTGTTTGCATCTCAAGCAGGAATTGTTGCACACTGGAAAGTCAAGTCTTTCCTTTCAATGTGTTGTGAACATAGTTTCCAGTCATCCACACATTTCATAAGGAAATATGTATGTTCTCACAGCCGTAAACTAGGGAAATGAGTCAGCACTGTGTGAGCGGCTTATTCCTGCAGAGTGTGCACGAGACATGCCGCCCCCCCCCCCCCCCCCCCCCCCCCCCCCCCACCAAGCCGATGGGCATCACACCTGCACTCGGGCTATGATAAAGAGCTTTTGTTAGTACAACACCTGCCACCACCTCCCCCCCCCCCCCCCCCCCTTCCCCCCAGCCCCACTCAATGTGATGTCACATGCTGCTTTGTTTGACACAGAGAGAGAGAGAGAGAGAGAGAGAGAGAGAGACTGTTCAGGGAGTGTGGCTAACAGATTGCACCCCTCTATCAATTGTGATGTTCTCTGCGGAGGTCGTTCTTAGTCATGTCGCAACAAGGCTGGTCTTTGGTTGTCGCCAAAGAACAGCCATTGATTCAATTATTATGGAATGGAATATGATTATTGAGCTTACCTTTGATAATTAGTTAGGGGATCACGAGCGCTTTACGTTTTAAATTGTATTAATGTTTGTTATAATTGCGAAGTTTATAAATGTATTGTTGTTCACCTTCATTTTGCACATTGTCTTACGTTATAATCACAAAAGTATCCTATTAGTTAAATACCAATGATTTAAGTGCAGCAATGGAAAGAATGCAACATGCAACCAATGTAAATTATAGATGGCTGAATATGTGAAGTTGGGAGTTGAAAAAATGACCAAACGACTGCAATGAACGAAATCAGGGCCTGTCCAATGCTGCCATCATGTGATGGTAGATTGTTATTGCAATCGACAGTATTCTGAGCATTTTCAGGTATAGAACCTCTATAAGATCAAATAAAGATAATGCGCTTTTAAGTAATAATGACCAATGCTTGAATATCAATTAAAAAAATGTCAAATGTTTATGTTGTTGAGTGTACAAATCAATTGTCCTCTTTTTTGTTACACTTTTACACGAATGTACAATCATATTTAGGCCTATAGGCTAATAGGCTAATTAAATATGAAGTTTTCGCACATAATTATCAATAACAGTATCCAAGAAGCACATACTGTGGAAGTTGTGGCCAGGATTTAGAATTCAGATGACTCCCAGATTTAAATAACACATCACACTTACCAGCAGGGGTCAGCAACAGAAGGCTTAATTTATTGTGAGAGAAACGAAATAATCCCTTAAGAAAAAAGGGTCTGACGACATCAAAGACCGACGTGTAGAATATTTGTCACTCGATAACCTCGTCGTGTTTGTGTCTTTTCAGTTACATGAAACACAAACCAGTTAATTGAAGTGGCATAGCCTTGTTAGTAAAGATTTAACATTCATTCAGATTTTCTTTTTTCTTGTTTTGGTTTGAGGGGTCAAAGACTGAAAATGTTTTTAGTCTTCTGCAACTCTTCAGAGGGTAACCTCCAGAAAAGCCTTTAGGCGTAAATATTTATACAGGTAGGCGTGTATATTTGAGTACATGAGCTTTTCATGACCATGGAAGGGCAGAGGTAGGACTTGCTGTCATAAGCAGTCAGCTGGTGCGCTAGACGGCGGGCATTCTTCATCCCATTCCTGCTGAACCAGTTGAATGTCTGCCTCTTTAATCCAGGAGCCTCTGTGGCTCGGGGCCCAAAACCATTTTCATATGGTTTTTTTCATCAACTCGAAGAAGCCAAGTTTAAACTCCCAGAGGGAAAAGTCTGGAAGATTGTTCTCAATGTCTGACAACACCAGTCTTTGTTTGTCGATGTGTTGAACTAAAGCAAGCGTCACAAGGAACAACATGCAGGTCTTTCTTTCATGCATGTATGTCTTTCAGGGCAGGGCAGTGCATCATGGGAAAAAGCACCAGACCAATGTATATAGTTACACTTGCAGGTCCAACAGCTGCATAAAGGGTGATTGTGAGGCGTACAGACGTACACAAGCCATTGGATCACTTTTTCAGCAAACAACAATTTGTCCTTTGTCTGCATTCATCTTAAACGGTGGCATGTCTGGTCTGTTTCAACAAACAAAGCAGACCTGTGTGGCTAAAAATATCACAAGCGACCATAATAAAACTGCTTCTGAAAATCAAATTCCTTCAATTTTTCCACCCAGTCTGCTGTTGATAATAATTACACCAACCACTGTAAACGATGCTATGCGTCAGCTCCACATATACATGTTTACCCCGGCAACAGAGGTTCGCTTACAACCATGGTCTTTTATTGTGAAATAACAAAACCCAAGACCTTTTATGGCCCACTGTGTGTCCCTGTTGCTAGGTAACCACTTAGGTCCTGGTTCAGTGGCGTGATGTTTGCCGTGGCTTCGTTCCGGCGTTGATGTTGTCGCTCTGTGTCTCTCTCTCTCTCTCTCTCTCTCTCTCTCTGTTACATCCTGAATGATGTTGTATACACTATTTATCACTATTTAGTTATATAAACTACAAAAACGTTTATCCAAAGTGATTTCCAGTGAATTGGGCTACGTGTCATCAATGAGCAGGTTTGAGGTTAGGATGCCTACACGTAGACATGCAGACATGGGGATCCAACCCAGTAACCTGGGAGTTAAACATCCCCACCCCCACTACACACTATCTCACACATTGACTTTTCCACAGGAATATACAGCATTACATTACACTCAGATCACAAATTCACATTCAGGCCTTTGTCGCTCACACACACACATGCATTCACTGTGGGCGCTATATACCACGATTGCCTGAGAAGTTATAGGGAGTTACGCGAGGACAATCTCCAGAGGAGCCCACCATGGGATCTGAGACGAGAACTGGGAGAGGGGCAGGGGTGTGGGGGTCAACCCAAGCTTGCTCTCGCCAACAGTTACCAGGGCAACAGGGCCACTGCTATGTTATCTATACAAATTTAAAATAGTATCGTAGCTAATGGACACTTCTTGACAGCAAAATATTTTATATTTGACCAAAAACTTTCTTAACACCTTTCAATTAGAGAGAGGAAGGGAGACATCTCTAGGTCCAAGGAGAATGTATGCAAATTCCTTTTCAATTTACTAGTAATTATATAATCAAGGTTTATATAATTTGTTTATAATTGTATATTATAGTTATGATTAATATTTCCACAACACCCGTGAACCCTAAATGGGGTGTGGTGTAAGGCTGTGTGTGTGTTTGTCCAGGGATATGTTGGTAGAATAGAGAAGTACAGAAGGATGTTAATTAGTCAGGAGAGCTTCATCAGCTCCACACATCTCAGGCTGGGCTTGAGAGCTTGCTGGGAAATGTGATGTTTGGCTGGGTTCGAATCATTTGTCGAGAACAGACAGCATCTATTTCTATGGTAACGTGGAATCTCGGTTACGTCAGTGCCCTTAATGGGGCTTGCAGTTGGTCATAATAACCACACACACACACACACACACACACACACACACACACACACACACACACACACACACGCGCGCGCGCGCGCGTTTTTAATGCATTTGTTTTGTTGCCTTATCTAACTATTTGCTAGACTATTTGCTAGACTAATTGCGTAGCCATGTTTCATAGTGGGCTAAATCTAGGCCCACTGTGTTTAATCAAATAATCAAAGTTAAAATGTCTTGTATCACAAAGCACAGCAATTGACCAAAAAACCGTCACACTCAAGAGGCACCGAAACCAACTTTTCCTGGGAATACAATTTAATTTTCCATCCCAACATTGCAATAGTCTTCAGTATTCCTCAATGTGACCACATCTCACTACGTCTACTCGCCTAAATAATGTAGCCTATCATAATGGTAAAAACAGCATTGTTGATAAAAAAAAATACGATTATTAAGTAGGGCATACGCTGTGCAGACATTGCCCACGCGTGTTTCTCATATATGAATCAATCAAAACCAATCATTCGATCAATCGGACAGACGTGTCGCTTACCTGGGGCTTCAACACCAGCAGAACCTATTGAAGTGAATTAGTAAAGTTTCATTAAACCGGCTTGACGCTAAACGTGAAACGATGACGTCTGAAATGTTATTTAACCCGCCTTTGTCAGGGTTTTTTGGCGGCAACTGAAAGTACCTATAATTTCCCTTTAAAGCAACGGCGACCGCAGAAAATCAACCTTTCATTCCCACTATGCGAGGGCATGGAAGGTTAGCAGCAGGGGTGGAGGCTTTGGAACTGATATATTTAGCTTGTTGGCGGTCCAGCGGCGTCCCCTGTCGGTCAAAAACGACTGTGTTCGTCATAGCAGATTAAAAGCGACAGTGGGCGCTGTAAATTTGACGTTACTGTCATAAATCATTCTTACGTCACAAATGTAATAGGCTTCCAGTAACCAGCTAGTTTCTGTGCGTGGTCATTCTGACTTGGTTGAATAGTCATACACGACACAAAGGTTACACATAATGTCAAAAGGCCCAAATCTCACCAATGTTGTTGAGGCTGTTGAAGGTGATGTAAAATTGCAGGATGATCATCCTGAATGTAGACCGGCCATCTCCCAGCAGTTGTTGTTCATGTCTGACTGGAACCCCAAGCCCTGTGCCAATCAACACTTCCTTGGTGATCCTTTGGTGAGCAGATCGTGAGCTCAACATTACCTTGTTTTTGTGTCTAAGTTAACTAGCAGCTTTAAGATACAGAATGAAACTAAGGATTACCTGTCCTAAATATAGGTCTTAAGCGTATATCAACCATTATAAATGTAATGTAAACAATCAAATGAGCAAGAAATAAGGTGTTTAAGTCAGGTTTCAAACTGTCTCACAGAGCCATCCTTTCCCCAGGACCAGTTGCATGGTGACATAGTGCAAATGAACAGAAGAGGCCAAGACTAAGTTGCGATATAAATATATAAATAAGTATTATAAATCACACAAGGATTTGTCTATAAAACATTTGTCTTTATTGCTTAAAGAATACAACATGGTAGGCAAGTGAATGTGTATAACAACTCATTTTTAACACTAAGAATTCAACAGTTATTTCAAGTGTTTGATACTTCCCAAAGTAGTAACAAATTTTGCCCGATATCAAAGCATTTTTTACAACGGCTAAACGATAAAGTGTACATTACAATGAGCCACCAGGAATCTCAACACAAACCATAAGCATAAATGAGAGTGGTAAGTCTTCTGTCTTTGGTTCTATGAGTCAAAATGTAGTACAACTTGTAGAAATGTACATCTAACTAGCAATATTGAGGTCAAATATAGGAAAACAAAATTAATCATTAACTGTTTCAATTTGCTAAAAATCTATTTACCAATGATCCAAAAAACATGTTTTCCAGCAAAGATTCCTTGAAAGATATACACATTGGAGAAAGATAAGGACATAAATGAAATACTTTCACAATAAAAAATAACTTCCAAAAGAAAGGACAAGAGGTGTGATCCAATTCTGTAAAAGCATTGAATAGTCATTTTTACGACAGATAAGATGGCCTACCATGGAGGAGCAGTGTCCCTGACGTCCCTCAGTCCTCACACAACTCATCCTTATAGCTCCACACGTTACTCAACATAACTTCAACACAAAACACAAGATAAACAACTTGAGGGGTGTGGGAAGGGATAAAAAATGAGAAAAGTTGAGATGACTTTAGAAACATTTTATTTCCAAAGATTGCAGTTCGTTCGGGTACTGCTTCCAAAAAGAAAAAAGAAACTAAAAACACGCTGCCACACTAGCTGGCACTCCCCCTGCTGGTTGAAAGTGTCCGTGCCTCCATGCCCTTCTCGTGCCAAACCAACGGACATCACGCTTCATTTAATTTACACGCCTCAGGTCGATGGGCAGTTTACACCGTGCGTCCAATTGAAAGGGAGAATAAGTGTGTGTGTGTGTGTGGGGGGGGGGGGGGGGGGGGGGGGATTGGCTGTAGTTAGAGTAACCGCTTCCACACCCCTCTCCTGGGGGAAAAAATAAAATTCATCATATATCATCGTCGTCGTCTTCGTCCTGGGAGGAGCCGGCTTGCTGGGCAGCACTGGCCGAGGTAGCGGCCATGTGAGCCTGCTCCGCGGCCTGCTGCATCTGCAGCCACTCCTGCTGGGCCAGCTCTGCCTGCTGCTGGCGCGCCTGGAGACAGGAAACATGGAACACACGCAGCCAATCAGAACTCAGCTTTCATTACAGACTGATGAACGTAGACACAGGGTAGAGACCACAGAAGTAGGGCCGGGGCGATTTGGCCTAAAAATAATTTTAATAAATGTTGATGATCGCATCCGCAAGATAGTTAGGCTTCCCTATATTACTCAAAAAGTATTACAAAGTTGCACAAAACCTATTTCTTAAATAGTGTTCGAATCCTGGCTGAAACAGCCGGTTCACTTGCTCTTTAAGGCATAACAAATCTGCAGTCTAGAACTTTTGTAAATTGCAGTTCAGCCATTTAACAAACTGTAGGAAAGTAAAAGTTAATCAATTAAACCATAAAAACGTACATAAAAGCTTTGCTTTAAGGTTCTGCCCCCCCCCCCCCCCCCCCCCCAAAAAGAGCTGGGGGTCTAAATAGCCCGCCAGACTATGGGGGAAGTAAAGAGGGGACATACAATTAATGCCAGCATGGTCTAATTAGTAGGGGAGCTGGTTCTCACACTACTGTTATCTTACAAATCTCTTTATTATTATTTCCCTGGTTTTTGGTGTCTACTTATGTACCATTTATCATATAAACTTTGTTTCAACATCCAAACGTACACCTTCTTCAGGAGATGTATGCTATCATTTCTTTTTTCCAACATGTTGCTTCTTTTGGCCCATTTCATCTACTCTTCACCAAACTTCGCACATACCATGTTTAAATGACCCCAAACAAAGCCTACGAGTTTTTTTATTTTGGGGTATCACTTAACATTTGTTTGTAATTGGTGACTAAACCTTTGAAGACTTAACCTGATGCACTGAACGGGCCATAACTCCTCAATGCTAAATTGGATTGCAAACCAAATTTTGGAATGTTGTACATACAGCCGCATTACACAAGTGTGTTACATTTCAAACAATACTTCCCACAGTGAACTCTACAGTAACATTAAAACATGCAATTTGCATAATTCTGTTTACTTCAATTAAATGAAACTTTGTGAACAAGTTCTCCATTAGCATGTGCATGACATATTTAAGCATGGCATCAATAGCCCCACCGTGTGGCATTAGTAAAACACCATACTACTTATTAACTGCCGTATCTCTTTAATGTAATATTCCATGGTAAACAAATTCAGCAAAGTTGCACAGATAGGGATACTGAGCATTTGATAGTTTCACCTGTAGGTGGTGCTGTATAAAGAGGTATTTAAAAACTCGGTGGTACTGCACCAGCAGCTGGCAGCTTCCAGGTCTCACTACTTGGCTGATATTTTTGTTTGTTTTGTCACGAAGGTTTCTTTGTTAATTTGTACGTAGCTTTTCAAGTTGTTTGATGTTGTTTTTGCATGTTGGAATGAAAAAGAAAAGAGAAAATGTATAAATAAAATAGCATTTGCTTTCAACTGTGCCAAGGCATGGAACACTTGTAATACCTGCCTTGGCTGTGAGTAATTTCCGTAACCATTCTTTAATGTTGACAAACCATGTAATAAAGCCAGGTCGCGAGAGGATCAATGACTTCTGAACCAGTTTAATCTGGTGTTGAAACCGTTGAATGATGTGCTTTAGGTCTCACCTTGGCGAACAGCTCCTGTTGTTGCCTGAGCAGCTCTTCCTCTGGAATGCCGAGGTTCTCTAGTCGGGAGCTGGCTTTTCGTCTCTTCAGGGCTACGGATTTACACTCCTGTAGGACGTCCTTCACCTCGGTGATGTACGACCCAAAGCCCAGGCTCTCCAGAGCTGCAACAAAACACACATGACCCACAGATCAAAACCATAACACTACATCAGTATATTCACTGAGACCCAGCACATCCTTTAGATCCTATTCCTTGTATTCTTACTTTTGTTTCCATATGCTTTTGTGAACCTGGCTGAAAAATAAATATCCCCTTGAAAATACAATTAAGCCCCGTGCAGTCGGTGTATAACAGTTGGAAAGGGAAAGTGAACTTACCATTGATCACGTGCTCGGGGGATATGGTTTTCTTCTCAGACTTGTTGCATATCTCGTTGGCCTCCGAGGAGACCAGGTGGATGAACTCGGTGCAGCAGTTCACCACCAGCTCCCTCGCGTCGTTGGCCACGCGCACGTTCGGCAGCGTCTCCTTGATCATCTTGTTGATCGCCGCACGGGGGATGGTCAGGTCGTCGTCGTTGCCGGAGGAGGACGCCATAGTGGCAGACGGCTTCTATTCACGACAACTTATCCTTGAATGAAACGATATCCTTAAAGGCAGCGGGAGGTCGCTCTCAGCCGCTTCACTCGAACACAAATCTCGTTCCCTAGCTAGCAAAACAGCTGCTACTTCGGCAAGCGTTAAACGGCTTTTTACGGTTAGAAGCCACGAATATTATGTCACTCGTTCCGTTGGTCCGTTTAAATGCCTGCCGCATGGAATGCCACAGAGGGTCCATGCAACATGTCGACACAAACAAAAGGTATAGGTAAATAAAAAGAGTGGCTAGGCTAGCAGGCTAGTTAGCATGCTAGCTTGTAGCTTTGGTTCCCGTAGAAAGCAACGAGTCACAACACCGAGGACGGCTGTCTGGGAACATGGCTCGACTCCTAACAATGAACGACCACTGGCATGGTGTCGGGTTGATTAGTACGAAGACCACGAGGAAGAGTGTGGTGGTTGTAAAAGCTGAGAGATTAGGCTAACAACATAAGCGCCGTCGTTACAAGTAATTCATATGAAATATAACTACATTCTGTGGAACATTTGCTGAATTATCCGGATACAGCGTCACTCACCCGGATCTCCGTGTCTCGCTGTGCCGTGTGGCACGTATTCATTATACCTGCGAGTTGTGATATACTGCCATCTACTGTTGGAGAGCAGAATCTCAGTATCTATTCTACGAAGCCCAACCTGTGATATAGCTTTCCAAACTCATGGTAAAGATAATAAAAGACAGAGTTAAAGGCTAGGCAAATTTAATTAACCGATACTTGACCAATTTTAAAATGTATGCATTATCATGTCTGTAAAATATTGAAACATCCAAGTAGGCACATTTATAAGGTTAAAGCCTATAAAACATAGGTCTATATAATGTAACGGTCTTGATTAATAAGATAAGATATTACTTTATTAATCCCAAAGTAAATTCTTTATTGGTCAAAAAGAATTACAACATAAAAAAATAGAATTATACAGGTGAAGTATATCTGTTCTGTATAAACTTTTCTTACTTTGACAGGGACATCGTGCAAGTTGAAGTTAGCAGGTCCCCGTTTTTTAACCATCTTCTGAATTAGGGGATTCCATTATTTGGGGCATTACAATTAATATTTTATAAATTAATATAAATAAGAAATTTGTTTTTCTATAATGTCTTTGAGCCGACTGATGATATTGTACATTGTTTTGCTTTTTTCACTGGAATGTACTGATCTGTTTTTTCCTATTTTACTATACTGCCCCCAGGGCCAGATTGAACCACCGCGCAGGTGGCCAGTTTGACACCCCTGCCATAGCCTCTACACTATCCTGTAAGTCAAATAGTATGAACCACGCTCTACCTCTGTAATGTCTACGGTAGTCTGCCCGAGGGCTTCGATGATCTTCCTGTAGTTCTTCAGGTAAACGTTGGTGAACATGTCAGCGGTCACTTCGTCAGCCTTGCTGAGGTCCGTCTTCAGTCCCTCACCGTACACCTTCCGCTCAAACTCTGTGAGCACCAGACCCGGCTCGATCACATTGATCCTGGAGGGGTGGGTGGATGGAGGGGTGAATGGATGGGTGGTCGGGTGGACGGATGAATGGATGGGTGGGTGGATGGAGGGGTGAATGGATGGGTGGACGGATGAATGGGTGGACAGGTGAATGGATGGGTGGGTGGGTGGAAGGATGAATGGATTGGTGGGTGGGTGGATGAATGGATTGGTGGGTTGGTGGATGAATGAATTGGTGGGTGGGTGGACAGATGAATGGATGGGTGGGTGGGTGGAAGGATAAATGGACTGGTGGGTGGGTGGATGGATGGGTGGGTAGATAAAATGATGGGTGGATGGATTCATTGGTGGATGGATGGGTGGGTGGGAGGATAGATAGATTGAAAGATGGTTGGATGGGTGGATGTATAGACGGACAGGTAAATGGATGGATGTTAGGGTTATGGATGGTGCTGTTTATAGCATATTCAGGCCTGCAGGGGGAAATGTATTCTACGTAGAACACTGCTCCCATGGCTCCAATTACTGTGTATCACAACACAGTAGAAGTACCAGATAATTTCAGTGTTGACTTTACAAGCAGCTGTGCTCTCTTCAATTAAACCTCAGTGTTGTGGCATCATAAGCACCAGTGGTCTCTTACTTTAGATTAAACCTCAGTGTTGTGGCCTTATAAGCACCATTGGTCTCTTACTGCAGGTTAAACCTCAGTGTTGTGGCGTTATAAACACCAGTGGTCTCTTACTGGTAGGTTAAACCTCAGTGTTGTGGCATTATAAGCACCAATGGGCTCTTACTTAAGGTTAAACCTGAGTGCCTGTATTGCTAATCTCTCACAAAAACCTTCCACAGCAAACTTGGCGGCAGCGTAGACGTCATTGAATACGATTCCTGCAATGCAAAGAAAAACAATGTTGTCAGACATTTTGATCTTCATTCTTTCAGTATAGTCTTGTGTCCATAGAGACTTATGAGGTGAGTCTGAGAACAATCAAAGACAATACAGGATAACTATTGGACAGGCTTTTAATTTATGCTAATTCTGTACAAGCTATTAGGTGGACACCCTTATCCAAAGCGTCCTTACAATACCGTGAGTGCATACACTTGTAGCATGAGTGGCCCCAGAGGGAATCAATCCCCTAACCCTGGTGTTAATGCCCTGCTCTACCAGTTGAGCTACACTGAACCATCACAGATTGTGTTGTTGTTGTTGTTGTTGTTGTTTACCCTGGATTCCCATGACTGCCACAATGTGGCCGCGCTTCCTCCTCTTCATGTCAGGCAGAACCTCCTTCACCAGTCTCACCAGGCCGAAGAAGTTGGGTGTCCATGACGGCCTTCATCTCCTCCAGAGACGTGCACTCGATGGGCTTGATCAGACCCATGCCTGCGTTACAGACTGCAGGGGAGGGGAGAGAGGGGAGAGAGGGGATAGGGGCCATTTGGAGGGGATCTGGGCCATTGGAGAGGGGAGGGAGTGGAGGGGGTGACAGAGTATCCATGTTAGTAAATGTGTGGAAATGCATATAAATGCATAGTTATTAATGCTTCTGAATGTTACAATAGATTGTATTAGCAATTTCAGTTAGAAAATGGGATACTGGTATGTTAAGTTCTATTTTTGTCATTTTCAAACCTATTCTTATTTATTTCCTTCGTTTTCATCATCATTGCATTATTAACAGACTATATAAAACACTTTGTACCAGCGTTGTATAATTTATAACATGAATATTTGTTTTATAAAGTCTAAAATATATTATTAAATAGCAAGACAATAACAGTGTTTCTGGAAATGCAAGGCCTATTGTCTGAAGGTAATAGAGTAGGTTTTGGGTGCTCACTGAGAAAATCAACCCTGCGTTCAGGCAAGCTGTCAATACAGGCTTTGATGGACTTCATCTAGCTGTTTGATTTCCAAGGTGCGCCCTAAGGTCCGATCCGAGGCTTCCACCAGGTCCTTACCCCTACTCAGGTTCCTCATAGTGGCATACACTACACAAGATACACACACACAAGTAACCCACTCGTGCACACACACAAGGTAAACTAAAAAGACACATGTAGGACAAAGCAAAGACTCAACAGATGTAGTACACATCAAAGACTTGACACAAGGTTATAATGATAAATGTGTTAACTTAGCAATGAATCTCTTCTTCTCATCGCTAGCGATACGGACAGCGAGTGCAAGTCCGATGCCAGACAAGTAACGGTGATGAGCACAACTTTCTGGTTCATCGTGTCCGTTTAGTTTTCCTCCTGGTGCCGAATAGATTAAAGGAGAGCAACACCGACACGGATCCAACTGGGGAAGTCTGCAGACAGCAACATGGAAGCACCTTCAAACCCTCAAGTCCTTAATCCCAACTCTGCATCTCAGCAGAACAGCCTGGCGCACATGGATTAATCAATTGTAAATAATAACAACTCTGAGCCAATAAAGAAATATATAACAGGCTTTCAAGAAGGATACTTTATTAAAAAATACTGTAAGGGGGTATTTTTTTAACATGAAGATTTCAACCTTTACAGTTCAGTTTTGGCAGACTGTGGACCTCACCACATTTAGGACTAATATTAAATGTTTACAATACACAAATGGTTACACAATTTATTTATATTGTTTTTTTATTGTTCATTGTATAGTTCTACTCTATAAAGCTCTGATAAGAAAAGAATAAAAACAACAGTAGAGAAAACCAACCATAGATGTTTGTATATATTTTTCCTTCTACAAAATATAGTTCCCTCCCATCTAAGAGTAACTTAAGAAGTGAAGAACGTGATCAAGTGGATTCTATAGCAAACAGCCAAGAGGCGAGAGGGTTGGTTTAGTTGAAATTGGCCATGACTTTGTCCCACATCTTCGGGTCCCACGCCTGAAACCATCCGGTGAACATTGGGGGTTCGGAACCCTGCTTGATGGTGGTGATGGGGATGTTGCCGCGACCGGAGGGGTCGGAGGTCAAATAGTCGGTGGCTGTGTGAACAGGAAGCAGCATGTTAACATTCCTTTATTATGCTAACGTGTGGGGATGTCATGCGAACATGTGGCAACCGGCATTACATTAGGGCCGTGACCCAGATTGGAAGAAAGGTTTAGGGGGTTGAGTGTAATGTGCCAAGTTGTCACTCCCAATGCTTGAAAAACACTGTAACCGCCTTTGGCTAAGCGATTAGTGTGTTCGTCATCCAATCAGTTTCCAATTCAAGTCCCCGCTGCTTAGCCGTGCGGCATCAGAGAACTACCATTTGTGTGGCTGTAATGGTAACATGTGTGGATAGTCATGCTTGCATGTATGGATTATGTTATTGACTCCATAGGGTTAGCTAGCTTTCTATCATTTCCATTAAGTATTAATCTCACCAATCTTGGGAGCTCCGTTCTTCTCAACATCGTTGGCATCCTTGCCAACCCAAAGGAAGATCTTGATGATTATGGATTAATCACAGAGAACACAGAGAAAACAATTGAGGAGTCAGACTTTCCCTCATAGGAAAATAAAAGGTGGTCTATTATATTTGTCAGTTGGTTAGTTACACTGTTGACAACAATAGAAGACTGACCTGGTCCCAGGTGTCCAGAAGCATGATGTCATCCGGTGCCAAATCCAGCTGTGTTATTTCCCCAGGTACTTCTTCAGCCTAAAATATAAATATGGGTTGTATGCTGTCAACAAATAGATTGCATAATTTCTTCATGTGAATAAAATACTGTGCTCGAACAGTTTACATCGATTTTCAAATGACATCATTAAATATGTGATTATATTTTATGTAAAAGAATTTGCTATGTATATAAAGTGTATTATCTATTACTCACAATGAGCCTGCCTGTCTTGTTGGAGCATCCAAACAGTCTGGGAGGTTTCACCATGTTCTGCAGACTCTTGGAAGTCTGGTACTCCTTCTTCCCACCCAGAGCCGACCAGAAATCAGCTACAGTCAGGAGGAAACATCATAGTTTAAAGTACTTCTACTCCAGCACCATACTTAAGTACATTACACTTTATGGAACCTTGATTGTTAACGTTGCCCACAAATGTGGCATCAGGACATAAGGGATTGAACCTAGAACCGTTTGAATGGGGATCCAAAACCCTAACCATTACACTATCCGGCCACCCTATTTGGCTTACCTGGTTCATTTCCCTCCTTGACCTCTTTGAGGCTTCCACCAAGGTAGTCGGCAACGTACTTGGCCGCAGCCCCCTCCTCCTTGGTGGACCCCAGGCCCAGCCACATGAACAGGCCCCCCTGGGACTTGAGCACAAACACGTCGTTTGTGTTCAGGAAGGCAGCAGATGGCTCCACCTGCGTTCACACAGGAGACCAAACAAGAGAGTTAAGGGAGTTAGAAATGGAGTGTTCGAAAAGGGACAATGATGTGTTGTAAATGTATGGCCTTTTGTTTGTTGTTCACTCCCCTGGTTAATAAAAATGTGGTTGAATAAAAGTAGAAATTAAACAAAAAAGAGTTAGCTTAAAAGGGTATGGGTATGGAGCCATATTTGAAATGGCCAGCAATGCATTTTCTCTATATTACATAATTATTTCGGGGGAATGATAGCAAAAACGGTACAGAAGGTGTGAGTAGCTAGTGCGGCTAACCTCCACAGCGCGTGTAGCCCCGGTGGTGCTGCGGCGGATGTGGAACAGTCGTGTGCTTCCCGGCTTGCTCTGGCCTCCTTTACGGGATGTCCCACCGAGGAAGAGCATCATGGGTTTCTTCTTGAACAGGCTGACGAGGTGGGCCGGCTCCTGGCCCTGAGTCACACGGACCTGCCGACACAACAAGAAAACATTGTTTTCCTAATACTTTTTCCTAATGTTTTCCCTCCATGAATACTATTGGAAATATAGAGGATGAGGTGTGATATCGCCCACACACTCGTCAATTAAAAGCGCTTTAGGTGTCTTGAATAGCGCTAAATGCAATGAATTATAAATATTAAAGGGTAGGAAAACCCCAAAATATTTTTTTCCGTTGAAGAAAAGTGTCTCACCACGTGTTTTCACACGTCTGTGTTATTTTTTTACAAAAATGTAAGAAGTTGTTAAACAGGGGAACTTTTTGTAACTACGAAGGGTCTGCTTCTTCCTGCTTAAAACGCTTTCCCAGACCCCCTGATAGTTTTCTATCTGCCCTGGCTTGAGTGTGACTCGCACTTGCTTCTATGTGTCAGTTTCTTTGAATACCTTCACTGCTTTTCTTCCCCTCAAATTTGCAGATTGTGCAAATTTTCTAACTCTTTTTTTATTATCTGGGGATTCTTTCTACATTTAGTCCTAATATCCTGTTTTACGTTAAAATGTTGTTTATTTTGTGGCTCCATTTTGTGAATGTACAACAAAGGTCACCATGTTAGTCCCATTTTGTAACTGCAGATGACAGCAAGTTACAAGTGCGATCTGGTGTGTAGTTAATCTTTAAATCTCACCTGAACAGGCTTTCCTCCCATCTCATCATCAAGTGCGACAGAAAGGTAGGCCGAAGTGGTCAGTTCACCTTGACTGCATTTAAGACCTTGCCTGAGAATAACAAAGGTACCAATGATTTTATTACTTTAAGTTAACCTGCACAGAGCTAACCTATACATTTGACTAACCTACATTTCTATCTTACATATACAGTATAATCAGCTAGCCTTTAGATTTAGCCGACAGCTAAATGTAATCACTGCCCATTTCTTGAAACATTTCTCGAAACACAAATTAACTGTTTAAAGATAATTTTGCAATACAAATGTTGACAGTTGAAAATCAATTACCATCGCCAAATCGCAGCAGTGAGTGCCATTATAATTTTAGAACTTCTTAGCTTAGCTTTAGAGCCCAGCTCAAAGATGTGAAAAGCAAAGGTTAGGGTTAGAGTTAGATTTATTACGCAATTAACTTTTGGTCTGTAATGGCACCACCGTGTGGACACTTACCAGATATAGATGATGTGCTGCTGACAGCCTCCTAGGTTGTAGCTGTAAAGGATCAGGTAACAGTCCCCACCAAAGAAGTGCCCATAGCTGGACTGCTCTACCGCTACCTTCTCACTCGCTTCCACACGCCAGATCTACAAACATCCACCACAATTCATTACGAGAACGCAACACAACATCGTTAATCTTAATAATGAACTCATCTGCAGTAATGAGCCCATCTTAAAGCTATTTATTCACATCTTACAGCAATATATGTGGTGGTCATTTCCCATGACACCATAGAGATTCTAAAGGTTAGCTATTACATTAAGGAGGGTTAGGTTAAATTAAAGTTTCAAATTAAATTCATGAAATTTAGGTATGGGGTTACATACATTTATTTTCATAGGGTAATAAGTTAGAGGTTTTTGCTAGGTTAAGTTTATGTAAGGATCTGGTAGATCTGGGAGAATGCATCCCATGGGCAGGAAATGACCACTGAAAAGTTCACCTAGCTGCACCCCAACGTACACAATACTAAAGCTATGACTGTTTGTTGTCATAACGTGTGAACGTTCCATGGGTCCCACCTTAACCTCTCCGGATCCGTCGTCCACCATGCTGTGTTGGGCGGCCATGGCATGGTTCTTGTGAAGGGCGGTGGCATCGAAGGGAATCTGTTCCACTTTGGCAATGGTGCCTTTGACGTAGGCCTCCCTTGGGCCGGTGGTGTCGTACTTGTCCTTCCAGTTGCAGAAGAACTGCTTGAACAAGGTGCTCTCCCCCCCTGCTGGCAGGATTTCAATCTGCATGTGGAGGTAGTGGATTATGCTTTGTTCGTGGGTGTAGCGTTTGAACTCATTTGTTTTAATTAAATTTGGTATTAGCTTACAGCTAAGGCTGAGAGCACTCAGTCCTACCTGGGCTTTATGACGTTACTCAAATATTTACTCAAGTAAATATCAAAGTGCAACTCTGAAAATAACTGAATGAGCACTTAGGAAGAACATCTCTCTGTTACCTGGGTGTGCATAGGGTAATTATTCTGTTTGATGTATTGTTGGGCAGTATCCATGGCTGCGCTGCGTTCAGCAGCGTTTGCGCTAGATCCTGCGGTTTAGGGGTGTGTCACAGGAGACAGGCATGTTAAACAGATACATGTGTGTGTAACATAGATATGTATATATATTTATTTATTTATTTATATATCCTACCTACCACTATGTTTTTTTAAATGTGGTATATATTTGTCCTAAAATGTCTTTGTGTATCTTATTATTCATGTAGTACTTGATGACAAACACTTTCATGATAAATGCATAATTGCCCACCCAACCCAGCACATCGACAGGTAGTAACAATATTCAAGTTAAGGTTCTAAGTGTATACAGGATGCAAAAAGTGTTGCAGCCCTAGGCCTGAGTAATTACTGTTCCATGATTCACATATGTTACCTTTCCAGACAAACAGCTTCTTGTCGGCCTGGTTGTCAAGGAGGTAACACTCAGTGAGCAAGAGGTCGGCCTGTTTGAAGGGCGAAGACTTGGACACCAGAGATGCCTTCATGCTTCCTGTCGCATCCGAGATCTAGGCCACAAAAATGAAAGTGAATACTGAGACAGGTCATTAAGGACCGGGTAGGGGTTGGACAGCAGATACAAGTAATAAAGGAGCAGGTAGGGGTTAGACAGTAAATACAGAGACAGGTCATAAAAAAGCAGGTAGGGGTTGGACAGCACAGAGACAGGTAATTAAGGAGCAGGTAGGGGATGGACAGTAAATACAGACAGCTCATTAAGGAGCAGGTAGGGGTTAGACAGTAAATACAGAGACAGTACCCTCTCCTACCCCATATAGCATATAATGGATGTAAACAATAATTAATAACTACCATGTAGAGCGAAGCCGTGCTCTTACTGGCTTGATCTGCTGATGCGTCGTCTTGGCTTCCATCTGGGATTTCAGGCTTGGGTCCAAGAACCTAGAAATAAACACAAATACAGCCATGAAGACACAGCATCTCACTTTCAATACATTTTCCTAAAGCCAGAGCTGAGGCTTGATCACTCAAGCATCGAGCACCAGCAGTATCGCGATAAAAGAGCGACGTGGACTTGGGACCGACCGGGTCTGCTGAGCTTTTTCAGCTTCTTTGAAGTCGACATCGACTGTTGATGATTTGACCAATCCGATCCTTCTGACTCGTAGCCAATCACGTTGTTGAAGACTAGCTAAAACACTTCCTGTTAGCCTGACGCTACTGCACAAGCCTAATTTTTGGACAATTTGGGATGCTTGGAAGTCCCGCCGTCTCTCCCGCCAATAACTCTCATCTGAAGCACCCGTTCCCATAAAGCTCATTTGTAGCACACTGTTCCAATAACGCTCATTTTAAGCACCCTGTTCCATTAATGCTCATTTGAAGCACCCGTTCCCATAAAGCTCATTTGTAGCACACTGTTCCAATAACGCTAATCTGAAGCACCGGCATTCAGGCGTACCGAAGATAAGAACACCTGAGGAGAGGATTACATCAGGCCTATCAGAACATGGCTGTACACAGACATGCCAGTGCTAAAGCTACTCACTCTTCCAGTCTTGACGTTGCCACACCATCATTCATAATCATACTGCACACAAAACAGCACACATACATACACACACACGCTCAACTCATTCTTCCTGTCTTGACTTTGCCACACCACCATTCACAATCAAACAGCACACAACACACAACACACACACACACACACACACAACTCACTCTTCCTGTCTTGATGTTGCCACACCACCATTCACAATCACACAGCCCACATCGCACCACACACACACACACACACACACACACACACACACACACACTCGACTCACTTGGATGATCTCGTCCGGCTCGGAGCCCTCGTCAACCATGTGCAGCTCCGCGCGGCCGCTTCGCTCGTTGTCGCGGATCCCGATGGCCACAGAGGTGGACTTCAGGCGCTCGTAGCGGTTGCACTTGGATCCACACCACTGATAAATATTCTGCATTTGGAAATAGAGGATGTTCAAGAAAATGTGTGAGGCCTTAACAAAAACAAAATTCTATGCATTTCACATATATTTGACTGGTGTCCATTGAGTCGTTTAGCCATTACAAACCATTTTCAAAACTACCAGTCAGTGACATCACAAGTGGGAGTATTCACCCAGATGTGTGATGGATCAATTTACCAGCGTCCCAGTGGATGGTACCAACTGGTAGGCTACACAGTGCACCGTACTAACTGGTAGGCTGCACAGTGGACCGTAGCAACTGGTAGGCTACGCAGTTGGCGGTACCAACTGGCAGGCTATGCAGTAGGCGGGACAAACTGGTAGGCTACATAGTGGACTCTTCCAACTGGTAGGCTAACCAGTGGACCTTGCCAACTGGTACGCTTATCTATCAATCATACATCTGGGTGGGAACGCCCACGTGTGATGTCATTATAGGGTAGATTTTGAAAGGGCCCGTAATCAACATCACACAATTTTTGATGTTGAAAAATATAACATTTATAATTTGCTTTTGTGACTTTATGGACAAGACAGTGCAGTTATATAGAAGCACAATGGGTTGAAAGAGAGATGGACTAGGTAGGCCAGCGCACTAGCGGATCACTAGCGCATCACCTTTCCCAGGTCGATGACGAAGCAGTCGCTGTTGTTGAAGCTAGTCCAGTTCATATCGACCTCCAGTGCCCTGACAGTGCGTCGTCCCTTGACATGTAGCAAGCGCTTTACATCCTCTTCATTGGTCACCACGTGTGTGAAGCCAGAGGCCACGCCCCCTTTCTGAGCAGGAAGACCAGAGAATAACAGGCCTGAGGTGGCAGTACACCAGCCATACCATAGTACCAACATAACAACAAAGAGGAGAGGCAAGTGAGCTTTACCCACAGTTGTTTGATCCAAAGTGCCCTTGAGTGGCTCTAAGGACAATATAAAACGATTCAAATTATTTATAACTGTAAATGCAAAGGGCTACTGATCATAACTGTATAGATGCTATTGTTTCTGAGATTTAAGATAGATACTTTTTATTTAGATCGATAGATACTGATCATTCCAGACTGCTTGTAGATTTATAATGAGAAAGTGATGGGTTTCCAATTACATTCTGAATGGAAACTTGTTGAACATGTTCAGACTACACACAGACACAAGTATTTTAATATAATCAAATCTTTACCATAATTTATTTGCAAAAAGCAGGCCTCTTTAGGATGTGTCCTCGCTAGTTTATGCACTAATAAACCACCACTAATGTCTTTGACACAAGTAGCAGTTTATTATAGGAGATTCATTATAGGACAATAATCCCATTATAAACTGGGATTAACAAATCATGGCCATTTTGGCATTTCACATGCCATTTACATTGAAGAATGTTTATTCATTTAAAAACCACACATTTTCTGTGCTTATAAATATTTATATTCTAGAATGGGAGCAACTATAATGTGGCCCAGTTTCGCCCCGGGGATCAACAAAGTATTTATGATTCTGATCTAAATATTATGGTACCTTGTACTTGATGCCAGTCTTGAAGTAACCCATGAAGGTGTTAGACTCATAGCCCTGGAGCTCGCGGAACTGCCGCGGGCTCCCACCCAGGAACTCGTCCAACTGCGTGGAGAAGATAGCGGCCGCACCTTGCTCATCTGTTGAACTTTCACTCCCTATAAGCACATTTCTTTATCGTTAAAGCTGCTGTAGGTAAGATGTAAGAGTTGCAAAGAGAGGGAGAGCAGAACCGAGCAGACGAGAGCAACATTTTGAAAATATTATTATTATTAATAATAATAATAGGCATATTAAAAAATGCATCAGATATTTTATATATATATATACGATGTGATACTTGTTATCACATTCTTACTCTATCACATATCATATGTCATATTTGTAAATTGAAAGCATATCTGTTACCGAGCCACATGTGGATGCAGTATGACGGCGCCTTCGTGGTGTATAGCAGGATGTAGGAGTCCCCGGTAAAGAAGTAGCCATAGGCCTCGGTAGGGACGGGCTTCAGGTCCATCTTCTCCAGACGCCACACCTGCAGCCCAGGCTTCTTCCCCGCGATTTGGAACTCCTTGTGCGCCATCGTTGTTCGGCTCTGGGGTTTCAACGGCGCACAACTCTCTCAATATATGTGTGTCTTTTTTTGGGGGGCAAATATATAATTGGCAACAACAACCTACTCTAATGGTGTAAACAATGTCTAGAAACGCTAAAGGTATGTAGGCCTGGATTCAATTAAATAAAGTAACATCTCATTTCACATTTTTGCTTTGCAATCATAGGGATAGGGCCTATAGAAGAAAATAAATCTTCATACTCCATAAATTAGACAATTTCAACAAGACTTGTGGTCAAGGTATAAATATTGCGTTGTATACGTTAAAAAAGTGGTCGAATATTGGATTTTACTTTGGTTGCAGTTTTGACAGTGGCGAGTCTGACAAAAATGCAACGGTTTTTACGCATGCAACCGGTTGTCATTCTCACTGTCATTTTAAGTCTCCAAAATAAAATACAACTGAATTATCCTTATTTACCTGGCGAGTAGGCTACAGACAGTTGATGGATGTTTGATTGGAGGACCGTTGATAATTCCAAGATCAATGCAATAGTTGCGTGCAGTGAGCGCAGCTTTATAGAAGACGTCTACCCAGTGGGCTGTGCTGTATGTCGCTCCGCCGACCACGCCCATCCAAACCATTTAAATCCCCAGCACCGTGTAGTTTTTAAAATAAAGAATAAAATGTAGACCTACATTTCGATTTTTGAAAACATTGTTATTGGTCTTTTTTAAATGCCATTTAAGTTATCACAAGAATATTAGCCTACACAGAACGCACTCAAAATGACGGAACAGTTGCACATAAGCATGCCCTTCGTTCACTTTATATTGTGGTCACAATAGAATGACAGTAAGGTAGACGCACACCTGTTCCAGTCATAGGCCTATATCTGTGTAATAAAGGATTGAGGATAGCCTTAACAGAATGTCGGAGCTTCAGTTGGTCGTCCTATAACCTCCAGGTTGCACAAACGTCAAACCTGTCTTCTTCATTTGACCCAAGCATGCCCGTAGCCAGCTATGAGGTCACCGAGATCCGGATTTTTAATAAAGCTAAACATAAACTTGGAAAGTAAATAGTACTGTATAAAAAACCAGCGGTTGAGAACATGCTTAATTCAGTTTCGAAGAACTCGAGTAATGCAGAGAACTACTCACAGGACAAGTTAAAGTTTAGGTCTGTAAATAGTATTAAAGCAAAGATTTTGTTGGTGTCTTGGTGACTCAAAACGCTAATTCGCGAACCATGTAGGGAATACACCTTTTTGCAACCACAGAAAAAGGCGTATTGCCTCCCACCTGTGGTCCTAGGCATGTCATTCCCTCACATCTTCTCAACCCTCTTTCCTGTCTGTCTTCACTGTCCTAGAGGCAAACCAATATATATAGCCCAAAACATTTTTTTTTAATACAAACATAAATCACGTGCACTTACAAGAATGCATGTGGATTTAGTGCAGTGGCTGCATCAGCACATTCTGTCTCATTGTCTGCAGAACTAAAGCCACTCTTTTCTGGCACATTCCATGGCAAGTCCAAACATAATGGGTTGCATAACAGCACACACACACACACACACACACACACACACACACACACACACACACACACACACACACACACACACACACACACATACACACTAGGATACCGCTGAACAACTTCTCCTTCAGTTTTCATACCTGTACGAACAGGTAACGAGGACTACACCCATCTTTTAGAACAGGAACCAGGAGGTGTGGTTCCGAACATAAGGTGCAATCAGCAGAGATCCGCTAGCACTTCAACACCCAGCTACCTCCCGATTGGCAATTTATCTCCCTGCAGAAGACACCATTTAATCACACTGGCTTACAATAAAATGTGAAGTCATGTTTGTTTTGTCATGGAAAACATCTCTTTCGAAATCCTTAAAGGAAAAACCAAAAGAAAAGAAAAGCCAGGCGTCAGAATGAAATGTAGGCCTACGCTTTATCCTGTCAGATTCATAGATTGCTAAATTACAGATTTAGGCTTTTTTCCTTTGAGACGTTTCTCTTTCCTCTCCGTAGCTCAGGGTGTGAGCTCACATGGACCAGTAAAGCCAGTTCACATCCATGAGTGTACACAAACAATCTCCACTCAAACCGGACTTCTATTGTGCCAAGGTTTACAGTTTACAGTGCTAAAATTATGCATGGTCTCCATGTCACTCATTGGTGCGTGTGGACGTTTGCCAGACAGACACATAGTGCTAGCCCAATACAACTAGCCTCATTCTAGCCCAACACACCTAGGCTCATTCTAGCCAAATGCACCTAGCCTCATGCGAGCCCAATGTAACTAGCCTCATGCTAGCCCAATGCAACTAGACACACACTAGCCCAGTGCTAGCCTAATGCACCTAGCATCATGCTAGTCCAAGGCACCTAGATTCATGCTTACACATTACTAGCCCAATGCACATAGCCTCATTCTAGCCCAATCGTCGATGCACCTAGCCTCATGCTAGTCCAATGCAGTTAGCCTCATGCTAGCCCAATGCTCCTACCCTCATACTAGCCTAATGTACCTGCGTTCAAGACAACTCAGAACTCGGAAACAATGAGCTCCAACTACAAAATTTATTGAATGGATGTCCAACTTGGAATTACAGGTCCGAAATTCTGGTATCATTTCAGAGCTCGGACTTGTCCGACTTGATGTCAGGAATCAAACATGGCGGGCTTCATCGTTAATGGGAATGAGATTATTATAAAAGTGGTTGTTGACGTTTTAACACATAATGATGCAATATGTGTTTGTATCATTTATATTTGCTCTGATTATAGCAATATGTGGAATACAACTTCTATTTTACAGATTATATTAGTTAGCCAGTGTTTTCGTCTCTTCTTAATATGTTTCCAAAAGAAGCATTAATTGCTGCTGCAAACATTATTTGTATTCAGCAATGAGCCACAGTATGCCGGACTTCCTTTGGGCAACCATGTTCACAGCCGTTGGGCCATAGAGTTGCCCGTTCCACCCTTTGCCTTGTGTCGAGACTAATCCACCTAATCACAGGTCAAATACCTCCCCTGGCTTGTGATTGGCCCAGACTGTTGGGTCTTCCTCCAGGCTATCTTGTGGACCTGCAGAGCACAGCCAACCATTGTCTCAAGAGAGACTGGGAATCGAGGCTACTAATGACGTAACAATGCCCAACATGCTGCGTGTTGTAAACCAACATTGAAATAAAGCCAGAGACACAGCAACACTGAAATTATAAAACTAAAATAGAAAGAAACACAATGGTAGGAGGGTGTTATTTTCACATCAGTTGTTGTGATTCCATTTAAGGGGCTTAAATTTACCGGCATGGATTAAAAACTGTCATAACAAGAGCGTCTGTCATGCTATATTGTGCACCACACACCATCTCCGAGCAACCATGGATGTGTAATATATACCAATAGATCTTAAGCTCTGGTAGACAACTGCAATGCAACATAGGCCTACATGCTCTGCCCAGGCGGGTTCCATCGCCAAATTGATTAAAAAAAACTTTAAGTAGATTCTTGCTTAAACATTTGCTTTTAAAAATGTGTATGTGAGATTTAAAGTATTAGGAAAGGAAGCTGTTTGAAATATATATAAATACAAATATTAAGTCACACAATGAGAGAACATGAACAAATCTAGAGCATGGGAAACAGCCAGTTGAGAACCACTTGTGAAGGATATAGGTGTTGGCCCTATAAGACTGGATGGCAAGAGTGGACAATAAACAATTGAGACTAACCGGTTTCGACAAGTTGCTGACTGTTCCACAACCCAAATGGAACACACCCTCAATGGGCAAACATGGCCCTCGTGACATAAAGGTCTTTGAGTTTACATCCCAGACCTCATGAAGACATATACAGAGAATCAAGGTGGGGCAGAAGTAGGGTAGGGTAATGGCTAGACAGGTACTGGGTTCGATCCTCATGTCTGCAGTCCACCTGTAGGCATCCCCACTGTAAAATGGCCGTGGGTCAGTAATAACTTTACCTCAATGAGCTGCTGGAAAATGAATACTTTCTAATCTCACCCCACACGCTGTCTCCACCTCCTGTAGTAAACAGATCACCATTCATGGATTGTTGTGTGATGTTAATTCAAAACTAAAAATGTATTAAACGTGAGGATAATTACAGGGATACATTTTAGCAGACAGTAATATTTGGCCGTATTCCAAAAGTCTGTCTATTGCAATTTGCCTCGGTCTTCCTGCTAAATCTTCAGATGTTTTCCTTGATCATCATTGCACCACCGGTCAGCTAATCAACAAGAAGCTCAAAAGTAAATGTCTGTATATTTATGTATGTCTGTAAGTAGATATAACAAACGTCTTTGGCTATGAAGTCTGAAGGGTCTCATTGGTCAGATCATCAACAGTCCGCTGTCCCAATCGGCTCAGGGTCATCAAGCCTCAGCTCAAGCATTAGGAAATTGTTTTGGAATCCAGCCCCTTTGACGACCTCATGGCTGAAGGTATCTTTTGATGCCTGCAGCGCCCCCTTCAGGACAATGTCGTGGTAGTGTGGATATTACCTCAGAGATAGATAGATATAGATGGATAGATAGAGAGAGAGAGAGAGAGAGAGAGAGAGAGAGAGAGAAATAGATAGATAGATAGATAGATAGATAGATAGATAGATAGATAGATAGATAGATAGATAGATAGATAGATAGATAGATAGATAGATAGATAAAGAAACTATGCATCTATCTATTACAGAAAAAAGCACAATAATATGTTGGAGTATGTGTGGTTGTTGGCTTGTTTAAGCAGCCTCACCTGGCCCGAGTCAGACTGATTAGACTCTTGGGCTGGGTGAGGCGGCACAGCTGTGGTGCATTGACCAATCATTGCACACAGGTTAAACCAAAAACACTCACGAGATCTTTGACATGGAGTAACACCTGCTCTGTGTATCATATTACTCCAAACTCTGCGTATCATATTACTCCAAACTCTGCAATAAACTGGTTTCAACATCTTTAACCTGTGTCCTGGTGTTGACGGAGCCCAGTAAAGCCACCTGGGTGGAGTGTGGCAGAGAAAGCTGCTACAAATGTACTTAAGTACAATATTTAACCACTGGTTTAATATAAGTAGGCCTAATTTGATGCTGCAGAAAGAATAGTCTGATTGGAGATATTTTTGATTCTGGCTTGGATGCTTGTTATTTAAGCGCATCTAGTGAACACATCTCTGCAGTAGGCCTACATTTCAAGCCAACAGCAAACCCTGATATTTGAGAACCATAGTGAGACATTCCGTCTTTTGACAGTTGAGACGAAACCAAATTTCTATAGTCAACCCTGTAGCTGGACAGACAGGTTTACGGATACAAACTCACTGTGACAAATGGATTCTTATGCATTTACAATTAACTTTTTGTCAGGCCGTTTCATCCAAAGAAATGTACAGTAAGTACATAAACATGCCATTAAGGAGCAAAGAACAAAGACTTTGATACTTTCAATGAACAGAACCGTGCACTTTGACGTCCTTCACCAAAGCACCAATGATCCAAGGGTACTTTTAAACGAGTAAACATGGAGTAAATTAGTATAGTTCCCTCCAGTGATCAGCACAGCATGTGACCGTCTGTGAAACCAGCGGATCTAAACGAGGAGCGGTCACACTCGTCCTCATCCAAACCCCCGGGTGAGAGAATCACACGTTCAGCTGACTGCTGACTCACCGCTGGGTGAGAGAGAGAGAGAGAGAGGCCTGGGGGAGGTGGAGAGGGAGAAAGATACAGAGAGATGGAGAGAGAACAAGAGAGAGGGGCACAGAGAGGAAGATAGAGCAAAGGGAGAGAGAGAACTGAAACGGCCATACTTAAACTTATTGTGTGACTTATCGACATATTTGTATTTATTTAGCCCAACAAAATGTCTAAAAACATGAAAATGATCCTCCGCAGAATTCTTGTATGTTACTCATTTATGTATGTTTATTACTTAAGTTAATTTACAAGTATATCGTTATCGAGTTTGCTCACAGGAGCCGGGGATGTCGTCCCCAACTAAAATGTCTACGAATCAATTATCAGCCATTGAAAACACAATTTGCAACAAATGCAACCTTCACAAGTGCTTTGTAATTCACCGTTGGGGAACGTTATCCAAGAGACAATCACTGGTAAATAAACGTAACATGATAAAAAAAATAAAAAAGAACACTAACCAACCCTATTCCAATTAATCTAGAAGTTAAATAGGCACTTTAAACAGTCCACCGCAAAAGACTAAAGAGTCAAAGCCCAATGAAAACAAAAAGATGCATTAAAACAAATGCAGCAAGCCAGCCTGGAGCCGCATCACGGCGGTGATATTTATAGCACACTAGGGAACAACATACAGTACGTCTCTTTGTTTTGACGCTGTCTTGCTGCTCCGGGTGTGGCGGGCACATGGTGAAGGGTGGTGGGGAACCCAGAGGAACCAGGGGAGGAGATGCGATATATCGTGTCCGACGAAGCGCGAACTCGGTGGAGGGCGTCGGGGGAACGCGCGGTTCACCTGAGCCCCGCGGCCAACTTCTCCATGGCCACCTTGCGCTCCTCAGCCTTCTGCTGGGAGCGGCGCAGCACGTTGCGCAGCTCCTGCAGGTGGTCCAGCGTGCCCACCAGTTCCACCTTCACCGTCTTCATCTCGCTCTCCAGCATCTGCGTGTGGTGCAGCGAGTTACGCCGGAAGCGCCGGCTGGACCGCACGCGCTCTTCCAGGTCCTCTGAGATGAGAGACATGAGATGTGATGAGAAAATAGCCATGCGATTAGAGACATGAGATGACAGACATGAGATGGGATAATAATTGATGTCTCCCTGGGGGTTTATCATGTTAGAACTCATGTTCTAACATAATAAACACTTTAGCAGTAGTCCTGGTACAGGTACAGACTATAAACACTATTAACCCAGGGTCCCAGGGTGTATGAGTGGAGGGACAGACCCATGTTCTCACACTATAACACTGTAAACCCAGGGACCCAGGGTGTATGAGTGGAGGGACAGACCCATGTTCTCACACTATAACACTGTAAACCCAGGGACCCAGGGTGTATGAGTGGAGGGACAGACCCATGTTCTCACACTATAACACTGTAAACCCAGGGACCCAGGGTGTATGAGTGGAGGGACAGACCCATGTTCTCTATAAACCCAGGGTGTATGAATGGAGGTACAGACCCATGTTCTCACACTACAACACTATAAACCCAGAAACCAAGGGACCCAGGGTGTATGAGTGGAGGTACAGACCCATGTTCTCCTCGTAGTTCTTGGTCTCTGAGCTGCTCTCCGCCTTCTTCTCAAACATGCCCTTGGTCTGCTGCAGCATCTTCTCCATCTTCACCAGCTCGGCCGCCTTGGTGTCGCTGTCCCGCCGCATCTTCAGCAGCTCCTGCTCCCACTCCGTCAGGTCCCCCACACGACTCTTGCTACTCATCTCCCCGGCTGGACGCGCTGCCAGACAGCCAACCCAGAACCAAAACCCCCTCTCTCACGACCCCGACGCGAGCGCACCCACCCTGGCAGACAAGAGCCAAGCGGTCCACAGACAGAAGCAACACTGGTGGTGGATCTTCAGAAGTAGAGAAGTAGAGTTTAAAGGTATTAAAAGCGCATTTGGTGGAGAGGTTTTGAAGGATATCCTAGCTCTGCCCTAATCTTCCCACGTTGGTGTGGATGATTGTGTGTGTGTGTGTGTGTGTGTGTGTGTGTGTATGTGTGTGTTGACGCTAGGCTATGCCCTGCGTCTGGCTGGGCTTTTATGTGTCCAGGACACGGGGCTGGGAAACAGGGAACACAGCCAGGCCTCAGTGCAGCCATGCCGTCATGTGGCAGGCTTCACGCAGCCCTGGGGCCAGAACATTTTACAGTGATTAGAGAGGCAGAGAACGTCCTGCAAGGAGGTGGGGGTCTCTGTGGGGAGCTGCACCATAATGCATGCTGTGGCATTAGCATGCATTACGGTATTAGTATAATGGGCTTTTCATTTCTTCTTCATTCTCGAAAAACGTACGTTTGAAAGTGTTGACCTATTAATCTTTGCTCAATGTTTAAGACTGTAGTTATGATACAACATATGTATGTATTCACACAGTTGATAACTCGGTGTGATCAGGACAAACACTCATGAAAGGAGGGGCTGTGTGCTGGGGAGGTTTGAAGACAAAGAAAGCTTTAATAGCACCATGGGCCAGAAAGATGCTTGTATATTTGTGCAATGTATCTGTGTGTTGTGTATTTGTTTGGCTTTGACCACAGCCAAAAATAATGATGGATAGCAAACACACAACACAAACATACAACATAAAAACAACAATACACACGCATGATTCCGTTTTTAAGTGAGTCACACGTTCACAGACTAGAATAGCTAAAGCAGAACACGCTGAACGCAAGGACATGGTTGATGTTAAGGAAGACACAGCGATTGTACTCTCCATTCAGGAAGCGATACCACGCTGTGCCTCAGAAGGGAGGCGAAGGTTTTTGGCTGAGTTTCAGGAGGATGTGTGTGAGGACCCATTTTTTGTGGCTGAGGTGTTTAGAGGAGTACGACTGTGTGAGGTTATGTGCTGCTGCTGTTGTTGTTGTTGTTGGCTTTACAGTTCCTCCTGTATTGTGGAATCCGCCTGTGCTCTCTTGCTCTCTCCTCCTCCCTCTCCCACTTGAGCTCCTTCACATCTACTCCTCCTTCTCCTCTCTCTCTGTCTCTCTCTCTTTTTTTCCTCTCTCTGTTTCTCTCTCTCTCTCTCTAAGGAGAGGTTACGGAGGTAGGGGTTAGACAGGGGTTAGACAGGGGTTAGACAGTGTAGGGTTTAGACAGGGAATACAGAAACGGATCATTAATAATGTTTGACAGTACAGAGACAGGTTGCACACATTAAATATACACTCACAATAAAAACTAAACATTTATGTGTGATCTCATCCAGCTATATATTCATATGTACATAGTATTCATTGGCATGCTATATATCGTTTCAGCAGAAAGCTGAAGGTCACATTCAGGTGCAGTCTGGGATTTTCCTGCAATACCACCACCCACCAACAGGAGGAATACGTGTCAAATATAATATTTATGCTTTTACCAATCCAGGCAGACCGAGAGACAGACAGACACAAACAGGTAAGCAGGCAGACAGAAAGACAGGAAGACAGACAGACAGACAGACAGGTAGGTAGATATGCAGACAGACAGATGGACATGTATACAGACAGGTAAGCTGGCAGGCAGAGAGATAGATAGACAGACAGGTAGACAGACACACAGACAGCTAGACAGACAGACCTGGGAGACAGCTGACTCCTGTCAGTCTTGGCCCTGATCTACAGCACTACTCACACACACACACACACACACACACACACACACACACACACACATACAAACACGCACGCACACATGCACCCACACACACTCACACATATGCAGAGACACAAACACACACACACGCAAATGCACAGAGACAATGAAACAATCACATGCATGCATGCACACTCACACACATAAACACACACATGCACACACATATACACACATACACACATGCATGCACGCACATACATTTGCGGACGCACACACACTATCGTCATACATGCACGTGTGTGTGTGTGTGTGTGTGTGTGTGTGTGTGTGTGTGTTTTTGTGTGTGTATGCATGTGGGTGTAAAATGGACAGCAGTGGTGCTCTGCGACAGCCTGGTTAGAGTGCACAGGGAGGGTAGGGGACAGGAGCTAGGGAACAGGGAGGGTGTTGAAGAGGTAGGGAACAAGGTCATACACACGGCACACCACCATTTGAATGCAGCACAGACAACACAAAATAATTTCCTCGGCCAGTGCTCACAATGTGATTTAGGTAAAATCATCGTTTATTTTCTGTTGAAATTCTCATGATGAGTTAGAAATTGTTGAGTTTATATTGGACTTAGAATAAGGTTGTCTTTTTTTTTTAATAGGCGTGGATAAATAAATGCCTATTGGCTCTAATTGGGGTAAACACATTACTAAGCAAATAGTCTGAGCAAGTTTATCCCGATTTATTTAAGAGGGGAGTGGGGTTAGCTACCTCTCTGAAAGAACCTGAAGCAGAAAATAACAACGGATTCAAACATTTGATTAAAACGTACAGTTAAACCCAGTTGCCCGTGCAGGTGTCAGACAACCACATGTTCCTAATAAGCCCCGAGGGGAGAGTGAGGGATCAGGCTGTCCAATAGAAAACGAACTTTACCGCAGTCCCCTCTTCTACAGCGCCGCCTGCAGTCCATGGGGGGGAACAACGGCTACATGTAGGACGCTTGCATCCACACCACCAGCGAAAAACGAGACCTGGCGGTTGATGTTGAGGATTTCACCACCGTCTGATACAGTGAGGATTCTTTCTTAAAGGCTTGCGTGGGCAAACAAGTGATGGACTGTAGGTTCTCCTCTCCTCGGTAGCTGTTGGGAGATGTGCGGTGTTTGCCATGGCGAGAAGTCTGTTTCTAAAGGGCTGTTTCAGGAAGCCTCTGTACATCCAGGTAAGCCACGGGGACTCTTCATGTCGCTATTTAGGACGACATTGAAACATATTGGGATTTTATTGAGATGTGTGTGTCTGTGTTTTTATGTTCACGTCTCGTAATGACCGGTAAATCTGGAGTTGGGATAAATAAATGTTATGAACTAGTTACTTAATGTCCATTCTGCGTTGAAAGCCAAACACGGTGACTCACCAGGTCCTTGATTTGTATGTTTGGGCATATTATGGGACGGCAGGATGTCGGGGAGACGGGATGGACGGTGCGCAAGGAGGTGAGGTATTGCTGCGGCTTGTTGCTGTGGCAACCACAGCTACAACCGGTGTCCGCTACTGTAAAAGTTTCATGACTGTTTGGTGAATAATCAAATAAATCATTTAAAAGTATTATAAAGTAAACATTAAACTTCTAACTTTAATATGTTGTAATGTTGTGATGTCTTATGAGAAGAGGATATAATTTGAACAAATCAATGAACCAATGTGAACAACACATTTGAACAAATGTGTCATAGCAATGCTTTTGTGATTTATTGATGTAATAATTATTCTTACGAACTCTACATGATTATTTAAGATTTACGTGATGTAATTTAATTCAAACTTAGTTTGCAACACTTGCGGTCACTAAATTCAATCTGATTGTATTAAAATGGGAGAGTAATAAGCAAAAGATGAGAGAGATAGATGAGAGAGAGAAAGAGAGAGAGAAAGATATGAGAGAAAGATAGAAAGAGAGATGAGATAGAGGGCGAGCGAGAGAGAGAGACTCTCTCTCTCTCTCTCTTTCGCTCGCCCTCTCAAACAAACTCTCCCCAAACACACACACACACACACACACACACACACACACACACACTCTCTGTGTGTGTTTGGGGAGAGTTTGTTTGGGGAACTAGACCAGTCAGTGGTTAATTTCTAGGCCAGCTAGAGTCATCACTGTACTTCATCTAGTTTCAATAAATTCCTGCAGCAGATCAGATGAATGTAGTTTGTCTTTAAGAACACCCAAATGTACTACACTTAACATTTTAACCTAATCTAGTCATATTCCTTTGCCTCTGATTATGATCTTAATATAATTATAATTATTCACAAATCAATCAAGCCATTTTTATCCATGTCCATGTTTATTACAGATTGAGAATTGGTGGGAATGAGAGCAGGATGAATAAATGGATTATACTAGAATAGAACAGTTATATTCTGTTCAGTTATATTCTATTATATTCTTTTCATGGTGTGTGGATATTCACCTTTACCTCTGTGTCTTATGCCTTTGGATATTCTTCTGTTTGGTATTTGTTGAATCTATCCTATGTTGTTAGTATTTCTTGCCTTGGGAACTAACAGTGGGAGGAGGATGGTCAGCTGCTCTATTAGAACAGCTGGCCAACTGCTGCTCTTTCTGGGCAGGGTAGTCTAGCGGTTGAGGGTGTTTGACTCTGAGCCGAAAAATGCTGGGTTCCAACCCCTCATATCCACAGTTTACCTGCAGGCTTCCTTGAGCAAGATGCATGGAGACCTGCTCCCTGATGACATTTATCTAGGATTCATTGCATGTGTCGTTTGATCTGCCTAACATAGTTTACTGCTGAAGAGAGAGAGAGTCTGTGTGTGTGTGTGTGTGTGTGTGTGTGTGTGTGTGTGTGTGTGTGTGTGTGTGTGTGTGTGTGTGTGTGCCTGCAAATCCTTGATGAATCACATGGGCAACCGTCTGTACCACTGGTCTGTGCAGATAGTGCGACACCTCCTCCCTCCCCCCTCCCCCTCGTTCAGAGAGGAGGGAGGAGAGTAAATGCAGGACTAGACATCAAGGTAGTGAATCACTGTCTGCTATGAGAGGAATGAAGTCAGAGAGATGGAAATAGAGGTTAGAGCATAGAATGAGAGCATCTAGTAGAAGAAAAAGGTAGAAGGGGAGAGAGAGCATCTAGTGTGAGAGAGAGAGAGAGAGAGAGAGAGAGAGAGAGAGAGATGCTTTCACAGGCTGCTGTTGGTATGAGTGTTATAGGGTGATAGAGAGTTATATGGTAATAGAGAGTTCTATGCTGATATGAGAATTCTATGGTCGTAGAAAGCTCTATGGTGATAGAGAGTTATATAGTTATATAGTTATATGGTGATACAATTCTATGGTGTATAGTTATAAGGGACAGCTCTATGGGGATAGCTAGCTCTATAGGGATATAGACTTCTGGGTGATAGAGCTCTATGGTGAAAGAGAGGTCTATGGTGGTAGAGAGTTCTGTGGTGATAGAGTCCTTTGGATATAGAGTTCTGTGGCGATCGAAATCTGTGCAGTGATAGAGAGCTCTAATGTGATAGAGAGCTCTATGATGATAGAGTTGTAGGTGACAGAGCTCTATGGGGTAGAGCTCTATGAAGTAGAGCCATATGGCGATAGAGATCTCAATGCGGATAGAGCCATAGAGAGTTGTATTGACGTAGAGGCAGTGTCACATGCATAATGAATGAAAGGTGTGTAGGCTGCCAAGCACAAGTGTCAACAGGACTGTCGTTCTGTTGTTGATCAGCACGGCATCTCTCTCACAGCTTTGAAACCAGGCCAGGTTTTGGTATGCCTGCATTACGTGCCTGCAAGAAGTATTATGACAAGTACTAAGACAATACAACTCATTGTATCTTAGTTCTAATGTAATCTAGTGTAATTTACAGTGTACACAAGCATGACATTAATATGCACACTAATAAAACCAACTGTCTTTATTCCCTCTGGATGGCTGAGATCCATCATTCATACTTTATGAGTCTGAATATTAATATGAATTCATGTCACATTCCCTTAAACCAGCACTCAGACTCTAATACATTTTACACACAACATTATATATATACTGATGCATTGAATATGTATTACATTTAAAAGCACTGTGTGTCTGGAAAGCAGAGTGCACGTTATTCTCCCCCCGTGAATGACTCCTTCCCCCCGAGTCCTTCTCTAATAAATAGCTGAACCGCCCTGATTGATCTGACCTCATTAGCTGTGTGTGTGTGTGTGTGTGTGTGTGTGTGTGTGTTTGCGTGCATGCGTGCGTGTGTGTGTGTGTCACGCCCTCTCGCCCCCAATAGGGTATGGACCGACAGATGGAAAAGAAAACAAGACACAGCATCGATCGGATCGCCAGCTGTACTTGTTGTGGAAATGTGGAAATGTTTTTGAGTTTGAGTGCATTTGGCCTACAGAAGAAAAAATCAATAAGAGGTGGCAACAAGGCATATTATTTTGCGGCCGCTGCTGTAATATCTTCTGGTGGCTTGTATGGTCAGGTTGGTAAATAAATTAATCTGTGAGAGTTGCCCCTGAGTAGATATGTGATGTGGTTTAGTCTAATTGGCACGATTAATAGGACTCTTCTCCCAAACATCGATCAAACCTTTTTATACTCAATTGCTTGCATTCAAGAGCCTCCATTTCATAATTATACATCATAACTGATCATAAATAGATTTAACATGTAAATATACAAGCGCTTCTTGTAAACAACACTATAATACTATTGTTTTTAGGTAATGGGTCCACAAATAAACTTGACGCCTTTACAACACATAAACACATTCAGAAACAGATCCCAATCTCTTTAGGTTGGCAAGCAGAAGGTTGCTGATTCAATCCTCTGGTGTTCTGCTATTGAGCAGAACACCTGCCCTTAAAAATAACCTGGCTGTTGTGTGTGTGTGTGTGTGTGTGTGTGTGTGTGTGTGTGTATATGTGTGTGTGTGTGTGTGTGTGTGTGTGTGTGTGTGGTGTGTGTGTGTGTGTGTGTGTGTGTGTGTGTGTGTGTGTGTGTGTGTGTGTGTGTGTGTGTGTGTGTGTGTGTGAATGCATGAATGTGTAACTGCCAAAGCACTTTCAGTGGCTGAAAGCACAAGATAAATGCAGACCATGGATCCATATTTACATGAACATTAAAGAGTGGTTCAGCAATTAAAAGCAATTAAAATTAAATGTATGGTTCAGCAATGAAAAGTATTAGATTAGAGGAAGAATGGCTGTCTCTAATCTAATACAACAAATTCCAGAAATGTTTTGAATAAATGATGTTGTCGACACGTGCATATTATACAAACATATTTGAGTTTTAAGACCCCAAATACAATCATATTTTAAAGGTCTTAGATACACCCCAAATATGATTATATTTCATAATCAATGAGCTCAAAGACTTTTTTTAATTACAGTTGATGGAGAATATCATCTGTTTATAAAAAATGTATTTCCCAAAAAGCCTTGCACATTGTCCTAACAGAAGGGTTTCACCATAAGACATTAGGCTGAAAGTAGATGTCTCAGAGCTTCTGCATTATGAATTGCGTTTGGCTCTTTGGGTAAGTGTGCATCCTTCATATCAGAATGACAGTATTTTAAAAGGCAGATGTTGACTATGTTATATCATCTCAAGGTTTCCGTTACATGGTGGTGAGGTTGTCTTAATGTGGTCATGTGACCTCTTTTGGGACTTGTGAGTGTGAGCGTGAGAGTGTGATTACCGGACTATACACATAAACTCTGGACATAGTCGATCAGAGGAGATGAAACAGGGTTCATTAGTGTTCTGACAAAATAAAGATGATAGAGAGACAGCATTAGCAGAGGCAGAGTGTGTCATAGCAAACGGATGCGAGCGTCGAGGGTTTGAACCGGAGCAAGAGAGAGGGAGGAGATGGAGAGAGAGAGGGCATGAGGGAGTCCATCACCGTCAACTCACAACCGCAAGCATCATTACCACATGGAAAAGTACTCTCCCTCTCCCAACACTGTGCTTACTTCCACTAATGTCTGTCTGGACTGATGCCATGGGAGACTCGGAGAGCACTGTAACATTTAGAGTGTCTGTAGGAAATGTTGACTTTAAAATAAATTACCTCAAATGTTCCAACGTAAAATAAAAGTCAAAATAATACCCTGAATTGTGAAAGATATTGATCTGGGTTTCGTCTGATTTGGGTGGTCAGTGAATGTTAAGTGAAAGGCCCTCTCCTAGTCAGCTTTCACATACAGGGACGGTGAATTGATTAATTTTGTAAACAGAAGGTGACACTAAGCTAGAGAATCGTCCACATTATGGTGACTTGTTTGGAAGGAGGAATAAAAAACGGTGAAACACAGACATAACGAGTGTTATGATTTAATTCAACATATACAGTATGCTTCATTTAGTTTTTTGACCGTTTTTCTTTTTATGACACTATGCTATAATATGGACGCCTATTGTATGCAGTCTATATACTATACCCATCTAGCGTAATTTTTTGACTCTGTAAATGTATTTATTCCATGTCTCAAGGTTCTTAAACGGCTGCCTCACAGTATGCCTTCAATAAAATCATTCATGGGCACACAGAGCTCTCTGTAGACAGCAGGGATATCTGAAGTACAGGCCCAGAGCAACACATGCATTACTCTGTCTCTCTCTCACACACACAGACACATGCATGCGCACAGTCAAATGCACACACACACACACACACACACACACACACACACACACACACACACACACACACACACACACACACACATCGCTCTCTCTCTCCCATCACTTATCTACACCATGATGCTTGAATCAGCAGGGACAATTAGAGTTATACTAGACTAGCCTCCCACCATTTCAGTAACGTATATGTAACACATCAAGAGAATACTACAACGGGTTTGTATAATAACTGTCAATAACTTCTGCGAGTCCAATAGTGTAACTGTTGAAAGTAGCACCTATGACAACATAATATTAATCATAGCATGGTCGTTTTTTATTATTTATTCATCCTTTATTTAGCCAGGAAGATCCCATTGAGATACAAGATCTCTCCTTCCAGGGAGTCCTGGTCAAGACAGCAGCACAAATTGTTACACATAAAAAAACATGATAGAACACATACAATACATAAAAGGAACAACAAAAAAATACAAAATGAAAGCTACCCAAGGGGGGAAAAAGTAGAGGATGTGAAGCATACAATCGTTTTCCGTAACACAGACCATCTCAAGAACAGCAATTGTTTTTCCTTCAGGGCAGTTTTGTAAAATACCTTTAAAAGTGTTAAAAGAAGGGAGAGCTTCTAACGTGGTGATAGTTTGCAGCTCATTCCATGTCCAATCCCAGGTCTCTTTATGAATAAAAAAAACTGCTGTAATATGTGCTTTATACATTAAAGCAATTAAAGAGCCCCATTTTTCATGGTAATGCCAAAGCACAACCAGATCTGTAAAATAGTCATCTTCATGGGCAGTAGCTAACACATGTCTCTCCCTCCTGCTAGGTTCGCTCTTCCTACCTGCGTATGCAATACCTGTTCTTCTCCTGGCTGGCTGTGTTTGTAGGAAGCTGGATCGTGTACGTGGAGTACTCCTCCTACACAGAGCTGTGTCGTGGGCAGGAGTGCAAAACCTCTCTAGTGAGTATTCTCTACACACCCACGGCTGTAGCATCCGGGGATGTGTCAGGCATATCTGACATGCCGCTTCACCATATAGTCACATAACTTATGTGATGTGCATATATTCACATTTCTTTTTTTCTCATATTACTGAAATAAAGAAATCTTTAAGCGTAACTAAGTACTAATCACAAACCAGCGCAACTGGCCCATTTTTGATCGACTGAAATGTACTTGATCATCAATCAGAAAAATTGGAATTTCTGCCGTCCCTGCACTTTACTTACTTTCATAAAGTGTAGTACTATCGATAATGTTACGTTTGCTTTTAGTGTGACAAATATAGCAAGGGAGTGATCGATGGCACGGCCTGCAGCAGCCTGTGTGAAAAAGAGACGCTGTATTTGGGGAAGTGCCTCTCAGCGAAGCCCAACAGCCAGGTAAGATCTTACATTTATGATGTCCAGATTTGAAACACGTTTATACATCAGATGTTATGAGTGATCTAGTATTGGTTGTAGGGTGTAGGGTATATTACTGTTTTGTAGTACAGTATCACAGTATGTGCTGATCTTTAATCAGATGTATGTATGCAAATTGTTTTACAGACAGGCATACATCCACTCTAGTATCCGAGAGTATATTGGTTATTAATTAGGAGTGGCTGGGTTCAAACCCCAATGTCAGCAGCCTACCGGTAGGCATCCTTATGCAAGGCACCAAACTCCTACCTGCTCTTTTATGACCTGTACATAAAACTATAACTATGTTGTTAATCAGCTGGATGTATGCAAGTTGTTTAAGAGACAGGCATCCATTCATCCCCACTAGTATCCAAATGGATATTGAATCATGACACCTGAATCATGATACATATCTACCAGCCAGCACTGCCCTGGCAACTATCTTCTCGTATATTCTGTACTCCAGGTGTACTCTGGGACCTGGGGTGACCTGGAGGGGGTCATCAGGTTTCAGATGGAGACGTCCCCTCGCTACGCCCTTGGTCTGGCGGCAGAGGCCCGGAGGGAGCCAGGGGCCGCCTTCAACCAGCCCACCAGAGGCACCTCCGTGGAAAGGTTCAAAGAGATGGTCATAAGCCATCTGAAGGTCAGTTTGTAGTGTGGAAACAAAGATGGCTTTCAGAAAACAGAGTAACCACTTCAACCGAAACTAGTGGCAGCACCAATACAAAGGTCACGCAATTTCCTAAATAGCTCAGGCAGTGCAGGGTGATGTAGGAAACCAATTAGAGACAATTAGAAAGACTGGTTGCATGGCCCGTGCTTCATAAGAAATGGTACACTCCTGCTTCCATGAGGTTTATATAGGGTTTTTTCTCTCTCCAGGTGAAACTAGGAGATCAGGCCAACCTCCCAGCACTGGCCGACATGCTGCTCTCAGTCGCCGACAGCAACAAGGACGGCCACATCACGCTAGCGGAGGCGCGCTCCGTGTGGGCGCTGCTGCAGCTCAACCACTTCCTGCTGGCGGCGGTGCTGCAGGAGCGGGAGCACGCGCCTCGGCTTCTGGGCTTCTGCGGGGACCTGTACGTGATGGAGAAGGTGGCCCACGCCCCGCTCTACGGCCTCAGCCTGCCCTGGCTGCTGGAGCCCTGGGTGCCTGCCGGGCTGCAGCGCCGCATGGACCAGTGGTTCACCCCCTCCTGGCCCCGCAGGGCCAAGATATCCATGGGCCTCCTGGAGCTGGTGGAGGACCTCTTCCACGGCACCTTCGGCAGCTTCTTCATGTGCGACGTGAGCGCAGCCAGCTTCGGCTACAACGACCGCCACGAACTGAGGGTGACGGACGCGCGCCACATCGTCCCAGAGCTGGCCTTCAAGGAGGGCATGCAGGAGCGACGCTGCGACTCTGACCGGGACTGCCGCTACGGCGTCGACTGCCACACGTCCTGCGACCTCACCGAGGGCCGCTGCACCCCAGCGGTGACGCGGCCCAACCTGGCGAAGGCGTGTGAGGTGCTGAAGGACTACATCCTGCGGGGGGCGCCGGCGGACCTCATGGAGGAGCTGGAGAAGCAGCTCTATGCCTGCATAGCGCTGCGGGGCACCACAGAACTCCTGGAGATTGAACACTCGCTCATTCTCAACAATCTTAAGACTTTGTTGTGGAAGAAGATATCGCACACTAATGACTCCAAGTGAAACCCTCACTTCCAGAGACACATCAAGATAAGGCCGGGTTACAAGCACTTTACCGTTTTAACCCATGTAGAATTTTGGGGAACCATCTCCATGCTTTCAAGCGGACAAAAACGACATGAACGGAAAGGATGCAAAGTCCACGTATTCTTCATGAGATGCAAGTGTTTTGATGTTTTCAGCTTTTATCAATGCCGCTAATGGAATCTCAAACGCAAGTTAAGGATTAATTTGAGGGGCCATTCATGGATTTCTCCAGAATGCCATTAAAATGGTTCAATTGTATTTAATGAACACGTTGCTGCGCCATGAGTCTTTCACAGTGCATTCATCTTTCATATCAGAATCTGCATTTGTCTGGTCAGTGGTGCTTGCTGAGCCATAAGGACCAACAGCGTCCTCAAGTGTCAAGTTATGGAACACCATCAACTCCCAAAGCAAAGCTATTATCCATCCACACTAAATGGAATTCTAATATCACAAATGAAGTTATGCAATTGTAGAAGTATAGCCAATGAAAAACTGGGACACAAAGTAGTCAACGAGGGTTAAATTCACTTTGTTTTCAATAACTAACAAAATCCACAAATAAACACAGACAAAATGCTCTTTTTCGGTTGATTTATTAGAACAAATGTGTCCATTAGAACTGACACAGTAGATCGTTTATTCATCTTCCTGTTCCTGAGCTCGGAGGAAGCTGGCCTTCTTCTGGGCCACACGGTCTTTCCTCTGGGCAAGAGACAGCTTCGCACGGTTCCATCTAGCACACAAACAGAACAGAACGAGGTTACACACGAAACACAACTGCTTACAGCCAAGACGTTTCACTTGTAATGAAAACCAAAATGTCCCTAACATACTCCTATACCCTTCAAGTGGAGCACCCCACCGGAGGATCAGTTTCTGGTTATATATTTCTATAGAACCTCTAAAAAAGGTCCGACCAGCAGATGAGTCAAGGTTTCCTCCTGTAAATAATCTCTCTAAACACTTGCCACTGCCCTGTAAAACATGCACTTGATGGTAGAACAGGGCCCTTTAAAAGCCTTTAGGCTGGCTAATGTAGCCCGGGAAACGGATGTATCCACGAGCTCATGTTTTATTTGATCTCACAGATGTCTGGCCCACCTCCTGTTCAGACAGATTTCCAGCCAACCTGGCCCGATTAGGGCAAATCACAATTGTTTATCTAATATGGGTCAGGTTTGATACGTTGACTGCAGAGGAGCGTCATTGAGGCATGTAAACAACCAAGATGGCTGCCGCTGATGTAGAACGGTTTGTTGAATCTGCCATTGGTGACAGCATTAAACAAACTTTTTGTTGACAAGGAGATCCGTTTCTGTACTTCCGAGAGTTTGTGGCAAGTTTCATTTCAGCCCACCACCAAGTCACATGTTTAGTTGCTCTGATTGGTTGTAGGTCTATCCAATTGCATCTAGGCATTTGCCTACACTGATTGACAAGTCCCCTTGGAAATGCAAAACAAACTGAGGTTCCAGAATAATTACACATTTGTGAATTGGTGATGTCAGGCTAATATATAATGGAGCTTGATTGACAATGTAATTGTTCTTACCTCTTCTTCTTGACCTCCCTTGGTGGTTTCTTTTCGTGGACGGGGTTCTCACGAATCGAAGCGTGGGCCTTTTTGTACATCTCTTCAATCTACAAACAAACAAGAAGAAAATCTCAGCTAATCTCAAATCTGGAAAAATACAGTGATGCCATTAAAATGCCACTGGTCATTTACAAAATCACACTACATTTCTGATATAAAGTCTGTTTTGTAAAAAGTTATGTTATTTGCAGCGGCTTTTGTCCCTTGCGGCACAGACTCCGCATTATAGACAGTCAATATATTTTCTAACCACACCAAAACATCCGGTTGAGAAGCTCCCCCTGCAACAGTTTCACATGCATACAAATAAACAAAGATGAGAAAGCAGCACAGTTGAACCAGCCATGGTTGGAGGGTCTGGTCGATCTGATTGGGCAGCTCTTCAGTTACTCTGGCAACACACTGTCCCCCCTTAGTGACTACAGATCAATCAGAAAGGGTCTACTGGTGTGCCACTAATAACCTAGAAACGCATTACAACACTAGACTACTGAAAGTTGTCAGCATGCAACTAGGTAACTAGTAGGTAACTAAGCATGTACAGATACCATTTACTCCAAAACTGCAAGAGTCCACACTAGTTTTAGTCATAACATTATCTTTAAACAAATGATATTGGATAATGGATGAAACCATTGTCACTCCCATGATAATAACCCAGACAACTGAATACAACATCTGGTCCTGGTGAATCTCTTATAAACAGTAGAATATACATTTTATCTGATGGCTTTAGCAGCATCTGTAGTAAAGGCCAACGCAAATACAGGCAGAATAATCAATAGTGAATAGCGCCGTGGCATGGAATAGCAATGCATCATTGGAATAACTGCATAAATGGCCATTCATTTCACAATTTGTCTAGGCATTGTCTAAATCCTAAAGACTTTTGAAACTCTTCATACCATGAAGAACACTACAGACACACACACCAAACATGGAATCGCCACAGCAGCCAAAATGTGACCTTCACTGATAATTACGCTGTTCAGCACCAATTCCTTCTCATCTAACCAAGTTTCACTCCACATAGCACACCCAGCTGTCGACCATCCTAAGTGGCACGCTGCCATCCATCAGACATAACCAAACACAGTAGAGGCTTCTCCTACCATATCAGGGCTGACACCGTTCTTGATGAAGCGGGAGAACTGCTTCTTGTAGGCGTCCTCGTCCTCCTCGATCAGGTAGCTCATGTACTCAGACACGTTGACACCCATGATGTGTTTGCGGTGGACATCGGCGTTGAACTCCTTGCTCTCCACATCGTAGCCAGGGAAACGCTTGGTGCTGTTGGAGAGAACGGTACCCTGATCAGTCACATGCCGCAGGTCAAGACAACAGTTCAACATTGTGATTGTTTAACTACCAATAGTGCCACCAGGTGTTTACTATTTCTTATTGGTCATGTCTTTTAGTTCAACATACCAGCAGCACAGGTACCTTCCATCTTGCAAGGGCAACTTGAGGCCAATGGTTTAAAGGCAAAAGCCTTGTGACAAATGGGTCTTTTATACATCCTGTTGTCACTTTATACGTCCAGTGCTACTCTTAAGGCAATGTATAATACTTCAAACTTGATTGAGCTAACCCTAACCAGCAGCAGAAACCTAGAGAACCTAGCCTTTTCAGCTTCCCCACAGCAGCGAAGTATATCAAATGCAACATTGCTACAACAACCAACTCCATCTTAAAACCAAAGCTGAATATGAATCATTGCTAGTTATAGCAGCCTTTGTTCAAACAAAAAATTACTTCACTGCAGTTACCGATTCAGAACACCTAGACTACAATCTATTGGAGAAAAAAAAAAAATCCCTGGGCTTATTAAGACGGAAGCGGCTGAATTGTATTACTTGGATTGCAGGTTTATGAGCTAGAAGTGATAAATCATTATCAACCTTTGGGATCCATCCTGTCAAGCCCAAGCTCGACAGCTCACCTGTGTGGGATGGAAAGGCCTCCATCCACAGCCCCCTTGAGGGCTCCAAACACCTTGTTTCCGGTGGTGGTGCGAGCCAGGCCAGCGTCCAGGTAGCAGGTGAAAGCACCGGGCTGACCGTCCACACTCTCCACGTTGAACTCATCCCCGGTCACCTCCACCTGGCCCTCGTAGACCTTGTCCAGGCCAAATTTGTGGAGCAGCTGGAGGGAAAGAAACCGCCACACATGAGCCAAGAAAAACTGACCACACCACATCTGTGGGGTTGGCAGTTCATTAATCCAGACACCAACAGGACTGATAATGCTGTTGGCTGATTGCAGATTAATTCTACAACCATATTTCAAATCTCCCATCTTAATTAAGGAGTAATATACTATACAATATGTAAAAATAAACCAATGTACCGCTTTATTTAAGGATATCATAGCAGTTTATTTTTTTACTTCCCTCTGAAAAAGGCCTCTTTTTAAATGCCTATAGTGCCTTCATCAACAGGGCAGTGAAGAAGTTAACATAAAGAAGTTGGAAAGAGGTAATGACTGAGCATAGGCCCACAGCCCAGAATCAAAGCTGGGTCGCTACAAGGTTCATACTAGCCTACAAGTTAACCCATTACCGGTTTGAGTCACTAAGCCAACCTTCTAGACCAGTGGTTCTTAACCTGGGTTCAATCGAACCCCAGGGGTTCAGTGAGTCAGCCTCAGGGGTTCAGTGTAGGTCAAGACACACACACTGTGTGTCCGTTCCGTTCACCCCCCTCGTATGCTTCGTGATGTCACGCTTGGCCATCATTGGCTGCGGCTGATCACGCCACATCGCTTGGCCTTAATATCTGTGCTGCAGGGAACTTGGTGCGCTCAGTAGTAGATTTGTTACTGTCGTGATTGTACTTCATTTGTGATTTACTTCTTAATATTTTAATCCCTTCATACTAACTATGTCGAGCAAAAAAAGAAAGTGGTCGGACAAATACGTACATTATGGATTCACATGTATAACGGAACGTGATGGGAGTCAGCGTCCTCAGCCAAGTTGAGCAATTGTAGTCTAGCACCGGCAAAACTAAGGGAACACTTCCATAAGTTGCATAGAGATGGGAAATACAAGAACACAAAGCTCACTGAATTCAAGGTGAAGACATTCCGATTAAATGAAAAAGCTACTCTGCCTGTTCTCGGCTTTGTACCCATCGACAAGCCGATCCTCACAGCAACGTACGAAGTTGCTTACCTGATCGCAAAGCAGGGCAAACCTCACACCATTGGTGAATCACCCGTAAAACCAGCTTTGTTGAAGATCGTGAATATCATGCTGGGAAAAGCTGCTGAAAATAAGTTATCCCAAATTCATTATTTATTTTTTCCAATTACGAAGGGTTCGGCGAATGCACGTATGAAACTTGCGGGGTTCCGTACCTCCAACGAGGTCAAGAACCACTGTTCTAGACAAATCAATAAGCGCTCTTAATGCGATTCCCGAGAGCCATCCTCCATTGAATTGGCAGAACCCTACATTTCAGACACAACATGGGGGTTAGCTGCTGGCCTTACCCTGCGAGCCACAAGCAGACCCGTGCAGTAGGCCGCTGCGTAGTTCGTCAGACCAACAGTGATGCCGTACTTGGGCAGCTCATGGGAGTAGGCAGCACACACGATCATGTCACCCTCGATTTTGGCATAGGCGATCTGGGAGAAACAGACAAATAAAGTCACTGGTGGGATTGCAAAGAGTAATGGAGCAATGGAATAGTTGGACCTGAACTCACCTGGCATACGATGTCCCTGTTTGAGAAGCGGACGATCATCCTGTACTTGGGTGTATTGTACTTGTTCTTGTCCTGGATGACCAGGCGCTTGCGGGCAAAGAAGTCAGTTTTTCCCTCTAGTAAAGGAACAAACATTTAAAAGCATGACATATCAAGGCCCAGTTTGTTAGACTTGGCAAATGTTAAATAATAAACCTTAAAGGGGTTCACGTACCTCTCCTCCTCCTGAACTTGACCTGGTACCTCTTAAAGTAGGCCTTATTCTTCACCACTTTAACAAAACCCTAAGAGACAAACACCGAGTCAGCAAACATATCAACATGGTCTACTAAACTCGTAAAGTAGCGATCTTCCTACTGGGCTGTCAAGACTCGCAGGGTACCTGGCTAACCATTAGCGATCATTGGACTCCCGTTAGCCTAATAGCTATGACCCGTTAAGCGGAAGAAACATGAATGAAATTGACGGTGGGTCGTTAACGACTGATGTTTAACACGAAATGTGCATATAATGCAAGGCCGATTGTTGCCAAACATCCGGATATTATAGGCACTAGGTGGTTGCATGTTAGGCCACGTTTAAGCCTAGCCCAGTGAGCTTTAGCAGGGGTAAAATCTAACTTCATCCTAACTTCAGAAACCAATTTTTCAACATCTGCCACGACAAATGACAGATCGGTGGTCTAACACATTTATTTAATTACTTATTTGGAATGATTACAAACCATTATAGCAGTCTTTCTGTCTCCTTATACAGGAGCCCGGAGCCAAAGACTGAGGTTTGGACTCCGCTGCACTGGAAAAAGGAAGAAGGAGGTGCGCATGCGCTCTAAGTATTGTGGCACAGGATGAACTGCAGCAACGCCATGCTGTACTGGATTTAAAACTCTGCCCCCTAATGCGTCGGGGTTCACTTTTTGAGATTAAGTAAATGTTGACATTGGTGAGTTAAATTGTCTCCTCAATTGTATCTAAAAAAAATTGAATTCATGTTTTCAAGTTGAATCTGACTACAGTTGGTATGAAATAATGCCCAATGCAATGACAGGCCTGCATGACTTGATTGATGTATTATGCTTTTCATTCCAACAAACCATTCTGTTCATTATTCAGAAATGTTTGAAACGATGAGAGGAGAAGAGACATGTTTGTTATTTTCAAACATGACCAAGTTTATATCCCTGTGTTTCAATAGCGTCCTAGAGCAAGACAATGACATCAGATATATTTCAACTGTCAAATCTCCTTTCAAATTATGTTTTCCTTGTAAGATTTTTGAAAGGGAAATTCCCTCCATTTCTTAAGAAGCCTTCTATATAGATTTTGTTCTTTTTTTTGCTGAAATTATTTATAGCATACACACAATCTTGTGTGACATGGGAAATTATGATGATACATGAACTAATATTCACATATTTATCCATTTATTTATCATGTTGCTATATTTATTATTTCAGTTAATGGATTGTTTTATTTAAGCTTGGGAATACAAAGCCTACCAAAGCAACAATGGCTATGACATCATGTTTGACATGCATTGTTACTGGGCGATATCAAAACCAAGAGTCCCTTCGTCTCCATGGCGTTGGCAGGGCCGAACCATTACGTCTGTCCCTGTCAGGGAGGGGTGTCTCACCTACGTCAGTCCTCCTCACACTGTCAAACCAGAAAAGTGGGTTTGATTACATCTGCCTGTGGGAATGAGGCTTGTCTGTGCGCTTGGAAGTTTCAGGGATGTTTGGGTCGTGTGGATGCAGCACGGGATGAGTTCAGATGAAAACTAACGAGAGGACCTGCTACAGTAGCTGTCAAGACGTTACAAGGTTTAGAGCCCTTCGGAGATGAGTATCCCACCGTTTGTTGTGAATGTCAGGATTGCAAAGATTGGATTTGTACATGGATTTTTTTGTCATTCATCCTCCCTCAAAGGAAGAATGATTATGCTTTAGATAAACATAAATGTGTTAGTGTATTGAAGGTGCTTTGGACAGGCCTACGCTACATCAATAAAAAAAAATCCTATGAAAGACCGGCTACCCTCTACCATCTTCGCTCCCCAACCCAAGGTAAGAAACTCTCTCTGTTTTACTGGAGGAAGATAAATATCCAAGGGCAGCACAACATTGATGACTAAAACCACAGAACATTGATGGGTGTCAAACAATCAATGTGACAAAATAATATTAACTGTTCAGCAGACCCATTTATCCAAAACGAATTAAAGTGAATTCAGAGACAAGTCATTAATGAGTAAAGGTCAGGGGGCATCTTGCTCAATAATGAATACAAGTGAGGTTGCAGACATTGGTGATTGAACCCAGTTCACCATTTGACTGGGAGTTCAACACCCAATCTACTACTAGACCATTCTACTCTTATCCCTTACTAGTTCAAGTTCTTCTGGATTTCTTTGGATTTTTTCCCCATTACGGCGAACGATTGCACCTGTACTGAAACAGTACACTTTGCTCATTCAATGTTGTCTGTATTTAACTGTGGAATGCAAGGAGGAAATCAATGGTATTATGGGATTAAATTCAAATAATGTCCTCTGTTTCTGGGAAAACTATTTTATTCATTGCAAATACCTGCTTAATATCTAGGTTTGAATAGATAGGGTTGTGTTACACACCGACATTACTGCAATGAATAATGATATCTTTACAATGTAGGCTGTGGGTTGGGTTCCTTTGATTGTAATCCAATTCAGTAGAGATGTGTCGGTTTTGTCTGCGGTACAAACAGTAGGTGGCGGTAGCGCTGCGCTGCGCCGTGTGGCCAGGGGGCGCATGCTCAGTGGGATGTAAACATCGGGGAAGGCCGCCGTCTGTCTCGGCTCCAGTATCTCTCCCTGTTTTTGTGAGTACGTTTGTGTAGTGTACACGTATTCGCCTCCACGTCCAGCACTCAGGAGTCGGTGTGGAAATTAGCTCAAGAAGCTAGCTAGCTCCCAGATAGCATCTAGGGCTAGGCTAATTTAGAAAACAGTACGCTTTCTAGACTATTTCGTCCATGTATTAAGTGAAAATACACGTCCTTGGATGGGAAGTAACGTCTGTCCTGGTTGGTGGAAAACGCGTCAAGGTAACGAAGGATCCGTCTATCTGCTGAAATACAACATGCAGATAATTTACAACAACTCAGGCAACACGTCTGCTGTTGTTCATAGAGACAGTGTGAGCGGCTCTAGGTAGATTGCATTGTTCTTGGACTCGTAGTTTTATAACTTAGATGTTCCGCAGTTAGTTTTCACTTTGTGCATTTTAATGAACTGTTAGGCAGACTGTTGACTCTGCTAGATAGTTATTGTTCATGTGTTTTTCCAAGTAACTCTAAACATCGAGCTATGATTTATTTATTTGGCATCAAACTAATGTTATTTTCGGAACAGTTTGATAACGTTGTATTCATAACGATAACAAACGTAAACCAAGTAGCGATCGGTTAGGATTTCAAACCAACGAATCGCTTCTACGCCCAGTTCTGCAGAAACCATTCAATGCCCCACAAAGAGTCTCATTCACATATAATAAGACAAACTATGGCAAAGTGTGGCCAAGTCCGTCCCATTGCACTAGTGTGTTTAAATATGAGACTGAAATCTCATTGAGCCACCTTCATCGACAGACTCGTGTTTTATTGCATAGGATCACATTCTCCAAAGAAAGACTGCGAAGCAAATATATATGGACTTTATGTGTGTTAACCGTGGATATAATAGAGAGTAATAGAGGGCTAGTGAATCGGTTTGCCCTGTAGTTTAAAACGATTCCTCAGGTTTTTGAGGCATACAATGGGGAGTGTTTATGAGCTTGGAGATAAAGATGTAGGGATTTACTTGTCACAACTTGCCAAAAGACATACCTTCCCCCCTAAAACTTGGCTCGAATCTCATTCTAGACCAGATAACTATGACAGAGACCATTTTCACCAAAGGTGTTGTGGTCATTAATATTGGTGTCTCGTTGTCGTATACATTGCATATATTGCATACATGTCTATCAAATGTTAACGTATTGTAGTATGAACGGGAAGAATGTGCTTCCCTAAAACAAAAAAGGAAGAAAGTCCTCTTTGCTGACGTTTTGGTATCATACTTCAGATATCTATATCTATTTCGTATTTCTCGTTTTGACTGATTGAAAGGTCTTGGAAGTTAAACACAAACAATGAACTTCACAATTCTGCTGAAATAATACTTGCAGCCATACTTGCAAGTCATCTCTTATTTTGTCCTGCAGAAACAACCCAAATATCCCATCTGGGATTAATTAAATACAATATATCTTGATTTTGATTGATAATAAAACCTGTGTAGAACTCACAGTCTAGGTAGAACTACGCATTGCCTACCTACTATGACTGACATTACTACTACTTCCACCGCTGCTGCTACTACTACTACTACTACTACTTTTATGTACTGTTTCCTGGGTAGGAACATGAACATGCCTGGGCTCTAGAGAAAGAGGAAGGGCTAGTCCTTGTGGATGACTCATGGGTTATGTGGTTCCCCTTACCCTACGACGATGTTGGAGCCAGGCCTACTGTGAACCTCATTACCCATGCACACAGTGTCCCTGGGGCCCTCAATCCTCTCTCTCTCTCTCTCTCTCTCTCTCTCTCTCTCTCTCCTGACTCTTTTGTCAGGGAGAAGGAGAAAGTATCTGGGCTTCCAGGATTTATGGGGAAGTCTGACCCCACGCCTGCCTTGTTCACAGTTGGCAAGGCTTAAGTGAACAGATTGGAGTCCCCGACCACCTGGAACCAGACATCTAACTGATATATGGGCCTCCTAACTCTGGTCCAGACTCTTGTCCTGAGTTGATAGGTGACTGTCTCACACAGCTAGGATCAAACACAGTTAAATACGTAAATACATTCATGATGATGTATGACAATGTATGATGATAAACATATTCTTGCTGGCTTGAAAAGTTCAAATTTTAGAAAGCTGTCTTCTGTCTTTTCATCCTCCCTCCTTAGGATAAAGGTCAATATCAAGCAATGTGAAATACCAACCCTCACTTTTCCAATTGTGCTGTGAATGTTGCAGAGAAGCAGGAATAATTGTTCATTGAAAGTGGGATAATGTTAGCTTTTAGCTATTAACTTCCATTTAGACATGCTCAGTGATGTGTGTGTTTTAGTGCTGGGATGTCAGAGAGGGCTGATTCAGTGCCAAGCTGCAGGCTGAGTATTGATTACAACCATTAGAGAACCATCTATTGATCCGTTGTAAATGGACCTAGTGCAAGGTACTCTGTAGTCTTGGCCAGTCCAAAATGTCGGCATCGTCCATGTAATTAATATAAACCATATATACATCATATTTGCGTTTATGTTTATGTATACATTTTGGTTTACGGAATCTGCCATTGACTTCTCCTACATCATTCTGAAATGTAAAGCTTGTGACTCCGGCGCCCTATAGAATAGATAAAACAGTGGTGTTGATTATTGAGGCAGGGTCAATACCTGCTGTGTCTGGCTGGTCTGTGTAGTTGTGAACTATCTGTCTTTGTCCTATCAAGCAATACAATACCCACTACTTTATTGACTGGTGGTGCCTGCTGTGCGTATCTTTGGTGAGTCCCCCATAACAAACATCACAAACACTGGGCCTGTAGCGGGGTGTATCCTCATCCAGGTGGGGAGGGACCAGAGCACAGCTCCAGGCGAAGGCCTCCCATTAAGAGCTTAATGACAACGCTGATTAATGTGTTGTGTAAGCTGGCCTGTGGGCCACGGAGACGGCCTGTCCCCAGAACCTCAGCCTGCCTGCCATCCGGCCCCTCAGCCTACCTGTCGTACTGATCTCGGCGCTGATCTCGGTGCTCTGGTGGCGTATAGGCGGGTGGCGCTGCTTGAATACTGCCCTTTGACCTCTCCAGACAGTGTGATCTGCATATGACTTGGAGGCAGCACACCTTGTACACTGAGACAAAAGCTACACTCTCTTGGAGCCAACGGCTAAGAGACAGTAGTGGTCCTGGGTGATTTGAAGGGTTTGATAAGGCAGGAATATACAGGCTTATCGGTGAGTAGTTCTTTCATGAGGGCCTTTCCCCTCAAGGGGTGCTTTCTCAGGGCACTAAATGAGTCCCACTACTACCATGTTTTAGTTGACTAGCATAGCACCGTTTTTGCTTAGCTTTTCAACTTTGAAGTAAAAAATAAGGAAGTAGGAAGAAATCATGTGATTGTTGTTTGTTAAAGCTCCCTTTGTCCATGGGTGTGTGTCGGACTTTAATTTGTAATTACTGTTCAAACTCAAAGAAATACTTTCCTTTCAATATCTTCATGTTTACAGTCAAACTTTCTTAGTAGGTAGACGCACCTGAGTAGTGAAAGTACTTTTACCTAATCCCTACCTAATAGTTTTTATTCATGACATATTAATATTCAAAGGTTCAAATTTATTATTTATATTATATTATAATGTAATATTATAATTAATATTCAAAGGTCTGGTTCTCTAAAGGTGCCCCTATAGACCAGAGCTATAAAGAAGAGACTGAGTTTTGCATGTGCACACACTGTTTTGAAAAGTACTTTTAAGTAAACCATATAATAACTATCTACCTTACTTGTGGCTTTCATTCCCAAATGTTTAAGATCGTTAACCAAAACAACTTTTCATGCGATTTTGTGCATCTTGAGTAATATAATGTGAGTAATAAATACTACTACTTTCTGTTCCCATTGACAGGTGGCGACAGACAAGGTTGCAGGCAAGCTGAGTTCTACTCTCTCATGGGTAAAGAACTCAGTCAGTCAGATGGCTAGCACGGTGGCCCCGCCCACCACCCTGCAGACCTCCTCCCCCACCTCGCTCTCCTCTCCCGGCCTCTCGCCCCCCTCCTCCAACCAGCTGACCCCCGACGATGTAGAGCTCCTCGCCAAGCTGGAGGAGCAGAACAGGTGAGCAGTGATGGCTAGCTCTCTCGTCACTGCCCTCTCTCTCGCCATTTCTTATGCTCTCACTTCATCCCTCCCTCCCTCTCGCGGTGGTGCCGTTGACTCACCTGGGTAGCTTTGACGTGCACAAGGGTAGGTTGATCCAGACCAACGATGGTAGAGGTTCTGTATCTTTATTGGGGCAGACAATCGTAAGAGCCAATCCTATGGGACAAAACATCAGGGTCCGATTTTGAGGAACTTTAGATTTAAGTTAATGTAAAATATGTTTTTATGCTTCTTTTTTTTTTGTCAATGCACAATATTAGTGAAGATATCAACTGAAACAACAGCACACTGTTAAGTGTCAGCTATGACATCACTAATGGAATGTGCTGTACAGTGTTCACAGTTCCCAAGTGTTAAAGGTTCCTTTGAATGGATGAGACAGCTCCCCCCTCCCCGCCTCAACTCTCCTTCCCCCTTCTCCCAAATTATATCCCCCGCTGTGGCTCTCACCCGTAGAAAGTGCACTCTCAGTGTTGGCATGGAAACCAGTGCTCTGGTTCAGAGAAGCAGTGGGTGGGAGGGGGACCGTGCTAAACAGTTCGCCCAGGAGGGGAACAGGGCTGTGGAGGTCAGTCGCTCATCATCTGGCCCTCTGTGTGGGTGGGGGGGGGACTACGCTGTAAATAATTACGCTGCGGATAATTCATCATTTTGATGAGGAAACGTCAGTGGGATTCTCATTGGTCTTGAATGTCTGTGTTCGAAACAGACCCCCCCCCCCCCCCCCCCCCCCCATAGGAAGTAGTGCCTTCCATGCTGCCTCAGCACACTTCCCTGTTTACCCCTTGTCCTCCGCCTCAACAAGTAGAGCCGAAGCCGGGGCTTGTTCACCAACTCACGTCTTACTATTTTGTGTTTTCTAAGCTTACCAGACTCACTGTGTTCCCTGCTTATAAGACTGTTATAAACCGCAGCAGTTAAGATATGCACTCTTTGGTTATGTTGGTAATGCACTGCAGATGCTGTCATGCAGTTGACCTCCCTCCCCCCTTTGCTGTGTGTGTGTGTGTGTGTGTGTGTGTGTGTGTGTGTGTGTGTGTGTGTGTGTGTGTGTGTGTGTGTGTGTGTGTGTGTGTGTGTGTGTGTGTGTGTGTGTGTGTGTGTGTGTGTGTGTTCTGGGAAGGCCTTTGTACCCTACAGAGTAGATAAGACACACAGACGAGAATAACAAGGGATCCCTGCGGTGTTCATGTCTTTGAAATCGGTTCATTCTTGAGGAATTCCTACACAGCAACATGAACATGAACACACCATGAGTCTCTCTTGGTAAGAAAAGTGTATATGTTTTCTCTGGATGGTACTTCAGATTTATTTCCATTACAGAGGGAAAGAGTGAAGAAGGAGCAGTTAAACTGTCCCACTGGGGGACAATTTAGTCCTTGATTTGTCTTTGTTGGCCTTTGATTCTCTTTCACAACTCAAGTTTGTTTTCAAAGTATTTCCAAAAAGTATCCAACCTGATCTTCTTTTTCAGTTTAAAACATAGTTCTTTATGGTGCTAAGTGCCGGCCAGACCAGTACAAACACTTAAGGCTATCTACAGGCAAATTATTAGCGGAAAGTTCCACGTCGAGTGAATGCAGTTTTCACATGTAGCTGCCCACACTAGTAGTTTTGTTTAGTGATCATTTTTCTGATGTGGTAGAATCTAAAATGACAGGCATTGATAGATGACCATGTTCACTCTGTCACTTTGGTTTAGCTGTTCACTGTGTCACTATAGTTTATGTTCACCGTATTACTGTAGTTTCACTGTTCAATGTGTCACTAGTTTAGATATTCATTGTATCCCTGTAGTTTCGCTGTACACCATAGTTTGGCTGGTCACTGCATTGCTAAAGTTGAGCTGTTGTCTGTAGTTTAGCTCATAACTATCACTGTAGTTTAGATGTTCATGGTTTCACTGGTGTTTCGATGTTCACAGTATAACTAGTTTAACTGTTCACTGTATCACTGTAGTTTAGCTGTTCACTGTATCACTGTAGTTTAGCTGTTCACTGTATCACTGTAGTTTAGCTGTTCACTGTATCACTGTAGTTTAGCTGTTCACTGTTTCACTGTTGTTTAGCTTGTCACTGAATCGCTGAAGTTTAGCTGTTCACTGTAGTTTAGATGTTCAGTGTATCAATGTCGTTTTTATGTTTACTGTATCACTGTAGTTTAGCTGTGTGATGTATCACTGTAGCTCTACTGATCACTGTATCACTGAAGATCAGCTGTTCACTGTATCGATGTAGTTTAAACGTTCACTGTAGTTTTGATGTTCATTGTGTCACTGTAGTTTTGTTGTTCACTGTAGTATAGCTGTTAACTGTATCACTAGTTAGTTTAGATATTTACTATATCACTGTAGTTTAGCTTTTCACTGATTCACTGTAGTTTGGATGTTCACTGTATCACTAGTTTAGCTGTTCACTGTGTCACTGTAGTTTAGATATGTACTATATCACTGTAGTTTAGCTTTTCACTGATTCACTGTAGTTTGGATGTTCACTGTATCTCTGTAGTTGAGCTGTTCACTGTATCACTGTTGTCTGTAGGTTATTTCTTAAACCCAAGCAGACATACTGCAAGTAGACTTCTCTCATTGCTCCTGAGACTGCAGGCGTGGTGTGTCTGCTCCCCATGTATCCTGATCCCTCCCCTCGACCCAGATTGGGCCGTAACTCTAGCTTTTCTCCACAACGTCACCGTCCCGGCCTGAGCGCTCTCTGCCTTGTTTTCCAAGATCAGGTGTCGGGGCTTTTGTGTGTCAGACATGGAGAGGTCCTTGGCTCCGTACAAAGAGACGGCCCCATCTATGCCCTGGTCCTCCACTGGGCCTGTTTAATCTCTGGTTTGCCACCGGTCCTGTCTAGTATCTGGTCTTCTAAAATGTTGTCCACCACCTTCACTGCTTTGTCCAACACACAAAGTTGTGTTTTACAATATGAATTCAGTCTACCACTATTTGTTTCAAAGTCAACATTACATGCTGACTGCATGTAATAAGAGTCACTGATTGGGTGTTGAACTGGGTCTGTGAAATTTGTTTAACCACTGGCATAATCCTATCAGAATAGCAACCCCTGAAAAGTCAGACTGTAAAAAATAAAAATTTCCAGTTGTATAACTTTTAGGTGCTACTCTACAAATATAGGCAGTGCTGGAGAAGGAAGTTTGTCCACCAGTGTTTTATTATCATGACAACTTTAAGTCACTCCTTCGTTCTGTCCTAATTTAATAATGTGCAGATTAAGTACAACTTGCTGCCTAACCATCCACTAATATATCCAATATATTGCAAGAACAATGGAGAGGTGGTTGTTCTGGTTTGTAATGCTAGTACTGTAAGAACAAGGGAGCGGTGATGGTTCTGGTTTGTAATGCTAGTATTGTAAGAACAACAAAAGCGGTGGTGGTTCTGGTTTGTAATGCTTGTATTGTAAGAACAACAAAAGCAGTGGTGGTTCTGGTTTGTAATGCTAGTATTGTAAGAACAACAAAAGCAGTGGTGGTTCTGGTTTGTAATGCTAGTATTGTAAGAACAATAAAAGCGGTGGTGGTTCTGGTTTGTAATGCTAGTATTGTAAGAACAACAAAAGCGGTGGTGGTTTTGGTTTGTAATGCTAGTTTTGTAAGAACAACAAAAGCGGTGGTGGTTCTGGTTTGTAATGCTAGTATTGTAAGAACAACAAAAGCGGTGGTGGTTCTGGTTTGTAATGCTAGTATTGTAAGAACAACAAAAGCGGTGGTGGTTCTTGTTAATGCTCTGTCTCTCTCTACTGTGCGTCAGGTTGCTGGAGACGGACTGTAAGTCCCTGCGCTCTGTCAACGGCTCTCGGAGGAACAGCGGCTCGTCACTGGTGTCCAGCTCCTCGGCCTCCTCCAACCTGTCCCACCTGGAGGAGGACACCTGGATCCTCTGGGGACGCATCGTCAACGAGTGGGAGGAGGTGCGCAAGAAGAAGGACAAGCAGCTCCGGGTAGGAGGCCGCACATGGGCACACATGGATACACACACAGACACAAGGACAGACAAACAGGCAGACAGACATACAGGCAGACAGACATACAGATGCACACCAGACTAATACACACACACACACACACACACACACACACACACACACACACACACACACACACACACACACACACACACACACACACACACAGACATGCACACACTTGAGACACACGGGGACACACATGGACACAAACACACAGGCTAGAACACCTGAGTGGCGTGCCGACAGACAAACGAATGCACGGAGACACAAGTTCGCAAACGCATGCACAAAACTCAAACACACATGCATGAACATGCGCAGGCACACACATTCACACACATCATGTGGTATGCAAATGCACACATTCATTGTAGACTCAAGTTCACACGCCTGCATGGAGACACAATTCAGAAAACACACATTTACGTGCACGTGACACTGAGTCAGTGTTGGGATGAGAGTCAGCTGTGTGTAGCTTAGTGTGTTGTTATGAGCTTAGAGGAACAAGTGCTGAGAGGTTAACTTGAATCAGGTATGCTGTCTCCACAGAGCACGTTCTGCCTTTTCACTTCCAATGGCAATAATCAAATGTGTGATTATCATTTGATTAATATGCTTGTGAGCCACAACGCTGGCGATTTCATCAGCACAAATGTCTGCCTGTTGCTGTATTTTGCAAGCATTTATTATCTTGCAACGCAGCTGAATTCGCGAGATCAGGATCATGCAAGAATCCTTCTTGCCAGGCTTCGAGTTATGCACTTGTGGCCGAACCAAAGTTGTTCAGACCAATTAGCGTCATATGAAGAACTACATGATCTACGTGAAATGTGATAGACAGATGGTTCACCCAATCAGAGCAGAGTATTCTTTTAAAGTGCCTGCCCTTTCCCGAGGTTTCCAAGAATGACATCCCGGATGGTTCTGTGTAACAACCATCTGCCGCGTTAGGTTATTGTGTTGAAGCCACTGCCTTAAACCTCAAGGAAGTGAGAACCAAATGTGCCTAATATTTCCGGGCAGTAAAATGTTTTGGTTAGTTCTGCCCTGTGTTGCCCACATGGTCCATTTAAGCCGGGCCCTGTCTCCAACCACCTGGCGGGCCCCCAGGGTCCGGGCGGTCTCATTTGTTTCCCTATCTGCCTTACTGTTTACTCTGCCGGGGGAAACTCATTCTGCTCGCTATCTTCGTACCCAAACCAACCGTGGCGCGTTGCCCTTGAACTTGTTATTTTAACTCCTGACATTTTGAAGCTAAAATTAGACTAGCCCATTGCTAAACATGAAATAGAATGTGTTCAGCCCCCTGAGGCTGTGTGGTGATAGCTCAACTGTTGTATATTCGCAGTGTAGAACAGTATCAGTGGTGAAGGAGAGGCAGTGAGAGTGTTTGTGTTGGCTAATCGTAAATGGGGAATTATATGGTAAAGAGCTAGCGACAAATCATGCTAGGCCTGGGTGTGGTGGTACGTAACCAGGCGAGGTTCACCCAGATGGATGTTTAGTGTCCCGGGGAGCTGGGATGTTAATCCATCCCAGCTGATTCATAGTGGTTAGCATTTCTGTTGCCCTCTGATTCCCTAGCAACCGTCCAAAAAATACGATCTACTGCTGAAACAACAATAAATAAATAGAGAACCCAGACTTTTCTTGCAATGTCAGCATAAACTTTTTATTTTTAAATCTGCTAGGTATAACCTTCGAGTTACTATGATACTGTACCTCATAATTACACTGGTAAAGCTGCCAGTTACTGTGGACCCTGCTAAATTAGTTCAGGTTGTATATGACTTTCTTCTAGGAGTGTTGCTGATTCAAGGTCCACTCTATGCTGTTGTGCTTTAGTAGAGCAGGCCTCTCTGATGTCACGTATGCCTAACAGTATAACTATCAGGTTTAACAGTGTTTAGTAGCGCAAGACGGTCTGGTGTTCTCATGATGTAGCAGCCAGGAGGGTTATATAGTAGAGAAACAGATAGATCCTTCTCAATATGTCTATCTCAATCTAACCCTCTCACTTCTAACCTTAAATACAGCTTCAGCTGGAGAGAGATGGAGGGAGACAGAGAGGCTGTTTTGTTTCAGAACAAGGCTTGTCCTGTCTCCACGGACCTTGGTGGGAAAGAGAGAGAGAAAGAGATAGACTGACCTTTTGACAGAGAGAGAGAGAAGTAGGGAGAGAGAGTACACACACACACACACACACACACACACACACACACACACACACACACACACACACACACACACACACACACACACACACACACACACACACACACACACACACACACACACACGGAGAGATGAAGACCCCCACCCCTGCTGAAAGGCAGTGATGCGCTGCGCCAGATGCACCCTGGAAAGACCAGATGTATTTTCCACACAGACGCCCTTACAAAAACACACACACAAACATCTGGTTCAGCTCTTCCTGTGGAGGAAGCAGACTGATAGCGTCTCATCAGCAGAAAAACAAACATAATTCAAAGTAAATCGCTGAACACATTATATTTAGATATGAAAAATTATATTTTAACCAGTTGAACACTTGGCTCAATAGTCATGACCGTACATACACAAGCACACACGCGTGCACACACGCGTACACACATGCCAACATCCTCATCAGAGGGAGTAACGTTGATTTATATCCATGTGGAAAGAGGCCAACAAGGTAGAAAAGCCTTGGATGTCCTGATGACGTGGTGGTTCTCTCCTCAGGACATGGTGAGGAAGGGCATCCCGCACCACTTCAGGGCCATCGTATGGCAGCTGCTGTGCAACGCCCAGAACATGCCCATCAAGGACCAGTACTCGGAGCTGCTGAAGATGACGTCGCCCTGCGAGAAGCTGATCCGCCGGGACATCGCCAGGACCTACCCCGAACACGAGTTCTTCAGGGAGAAGGACAGCCTGGGCCAGGAGGTGCTCTTCAACGTCATGAAGGTCAGATCGAGTGTTTTGTCGTATTTCTACGACAAAGTTCGTTTTGTTTATGTTTCTGTACTAAAAAAATTTTTTTTTGAGGTGAAGCACTTTGTTTGTTATATTGAAAGGGTTTACATTAATAAAGTAATTCTATTAGCGGTATGTTATTATTCATTTGCCGATTCCACTGTAATAAAACAGTGAAAGTTACATTCTTAGTCATACTGTGTGTTTACTGTCTGACATACCTCACATCTTTTTGTTGAGAAATTACTCAACAACTGGTCTTTAACTGGTCATTTATCCTCGACTAGACATATGGTCTTTTAGAGGATTGGTGACAAGAGAGGTGGTTTTAGTTGTTATAATTTATTTTGTTGGGTTATGGGGATTGGGCGCCATATTGGATCCAGGCCCTTGTGCTTTAATGCTGTATGTCATTGCTGAGATCCATGTGAATCAATCTTGTATCCAGATCCTTTGCTGTGTAGCTGTTTGTCATCACTAAGCTCCACATAGACTGTACTCCATCTTGGATCCAGACCATGTGTTGTCTTGCTGTGTGTCATGACTGAGCTCTAAATAGACTGCACCCCATCTTGGATCCAGACCCTGTGCTGTGTTGCTGTGTGTCATCACTGAGCTCCACAGACACTGGACTCCATCTTGGATCCACACCATTTGTTGTGTTTCAGCATGTCATCACTGATCAAAACCCTGTGCTGTGTTGCGGTGTGTTATTACTGAAGTATATTCTAATCCAACATGCTGTGCTGCAATTACAGGCCTACTCCCTGGTGGACCGCGAGGTGGGCTACTGCCAGGGCAGCGCGTTCATTGTGGGACTGCTGCTCATGCAGGTAATAATTACATATACACACAGATACGCACACTCACATGCAGGCACATACACACACCAAAAGCCCAACACACAGGGAAAAACACAGGCCAATAGTATTTGCATGATGGCTTGTTTCATGTGGTTTCTTTTTGTGTTTTTTTTTGTTTGTTGCGTTCGTTTATGTGTAGATGCCAGAAGAGGAGGCGTTCTGCGTCTTTGTGAAGCTAATGCAGGACTACAGGCTACGGGAGCTTTTCAAGCCCACTATGGCCGAGCTGGGGCTGTGCATGTATCAGTTTGAATCTATGATCCAGGTAGGCACGCAGTAGTAGAAATTCCAGTTCCATGTATTCTGGTTGCAAAACTTGTTGCAGTTTGATTTTACGGTTGTTTAATTATTTCATCCTTTAAAACTGCATATATTTTAATTTCAATATAATTTTGTAAACATCCAAATAAGCAAATTCTTGATATTGACATTATCATTTTGCATAATAAGGTCAATCTTTGCCACTGTCTCTATAGTAATTGGAGCTATTTTTAGCCATTTTGCTGGTACCTTCCTAGAGCAGTTTGTTCATGATTTGTTTTGTCCTTCCAGGAGCACCTCCCAGAGCTCCATATCCACTTTCAGGCCCAGAGTTTCCACACCTCCATGTACGCGTCCTCCTGGTTCCTCACCATCTTCCTCACCTCCTTCCCACTGCCCGTCGCCACCAGGATCTTCGACATCTTCATGTGCGAGGTCTGTAATGCCTTCCGCCTCTACGGACATAACCGTTAATGTCTTCCATAAGAAATGGGTTGATCTTCTCTTGAAACTGTCTGGTTGCATTGCTTGCTGAACTCTCAGTGCTAGTTAATAGTGTTCTCTTTAATAACAAAAAGTGGAAAAAGGTTAAATCGTCAATGAAATGGTGATCAGATATGTTTCAACGACATTAAACCTACAAAATCGTATACATTTTATTTAAATATATTACACTAAAGAATGGCTCTAATTTAACATTAAATAATTTCACATGCCTGATTTATATGCATGAAGAACCAAGTCTACTGCTGTGGATGAGAGGTTCTGGTGTACAACATGTTGAATTACATTGAACACTGGACAGAATGGTGAGAAACTACTGTAAAGTGACCCATTAGCACCACCTGCTGGCTAAACATATTGCTTAACTCATTCAAAATCCCAGTCCCTTATATTGCATTTGGAAACACCCCTGTATGTTTTGCTAATCCCGGTGTATTCTAGACCTGTTTTCTGTGGTATTGAAGTGTGTTGCTTGTCTCTTCCACCAGGGTCTGGAGATTGTGTTTCGTGTGGGATTAGCTATTCTCCAGATGAACCATGCAGACCTCATACAGCTAGACATGGAGGGAATGCTACAGGTACAAAGCCTGCCTTCTACTCTATTGGGATTCCATGTTACATCTTATCATTGTATTCATATTACATAGACTAGTGTTGCTGTTCTCTATTAGTTTACAACTCTGTGGTGTGTTCTCTCCTCTGAAGCACTTTCAGAGGGTCATTCCTCACCAGCTGGACAGCGGCCCTGACAAGGTCATCCAGGCTGCCTACCAAGTCAAGTACAATGCTAAGAAGATGAAGAAGTAAGCACTTGCTTTCGGTACACAGTCAGTACTTTCATCTCAGGTGCCACCATCTGTTTCGGGCATGAGTTCAATATTGTATCACATTTAAACGTTCTGGCCATGTGGGTTTCAGGTTAGAGAAAGAGTACACTTCCATCAAAAGTAAAGAAATGGAAGAACAGGTTGAAATAAAGGTATGTTTACAGGTTCTGCAGGTTCTGCAGGTGTGAAAGTACATCTGCTTTCACAGGTATGTGAAGGTGTGTTTAAATGTTGTGTTCCTGAGATGTGGAAAGATACAAAAACATTGTATTCTTGGTGTGACTTTCCAGAGACTGCGAACGGAGAACAGACTCCTGAAGCAAAGGATTGACACTCTGGAGAAAGTAAGTACATCAACTGGTTCCCTGATAGCCAACAGCCCTGCCTTACCCACAACTGTATGAGCTGCTGTGGACATCTGTGAACAAACCATCCACATTCATCCTAATCCTTTACGTGAATGCTTCTATATGCGTTATGCATTAACCGTTATGCATTAACAGTTGTGCATTAGCTGTCCAAGAATTACGGCATAAGACGTCTTTTACTAACTGTGGGATGTGCTCATCAAAAATCCGCCATGGTGTGGTGGTGTCTGTATGTTGTGGCCACTAAGCGGGTAAAGCTTAGGGGATGCAAGTGCTTGGTGCAGCTTCAGACACTTCCAGCAGGGAATGGTGTGTGTAATCCCTCTGGACGCTGCTAATTTAACCTTCCTGGAGGTGTGCTGTGGAGTGGGTTGAAAAAGTGAAAGTGCTGAATTCGCTTTGAGATGATCTGGAGCACTGCATGCACCGATGCTACGTCTGCATGGTTCTGCTCCTACGTGCGTCATTACTACCTGGCACACTGTGCATGAGGTCATTTTTGAGGGAGCAAGGATGTCCTCCATGATGGATGTTGAACCGTATCTGACCACAACAGGCCTGTTTGTAGCACAATGGCTGCTCTCTGAAGCCAAAGCATCCCTTCTGACTAACGTCCAATGGTTAACTGTAAAGGTCTTTAGAGATTACTAAAACTAAAATAGCATGACTAATAAACCTTGATGATATAGCGCTGGTATCAGATATATCAAAACCCTTCTCTTTGCTGTAGTGTGCTTTTCCTGCCTCCACCTCACACTGTCATCACCACCGCCAATTTCATGCTTTCTCACGAGCTTGTTCTCACTCTTTCATCAAACTCCATGTTCTTTTTCTCCCCGACAAACTTCAAATGTGTTTTGAGATGACTGTTGATAAGGGGGAAAAAAGGAACATTATGTTTTGTTATCTGAGCACTTGTGTGTTTCTCCTGTGTTGTGTTTTAATCTGCCCTCTGGATTCTGTCTCTCGTGTCTCTTGTTGATGTTTCTGTTTTGTAGGAAAGTGCTTCCTTGGCAGATAGGTTGATCCAGGTATATTCTCTATTGTCGCTCTCCCCCCCCCCCCCCCCCCCCCCCCCCCATCTATATTGCACCTTTGTCTTTTTTTCTACAAAATCTCTTTAGTGTTGCATGCTTTGGATTATTTCTCCTCTTTAATGGCAAAAAACTGCTGATCAGCGATTGCAAAATAGATTACTAGGATATAAAGAAAACTTAAAGCAAATCAGATTGTTACGTTATGGCTTATTCAGTAAATGCATGTGACTCTGGATTACTGCATGTTAAAAAAAAAATCTAAATACAACCAAGGAACAAATCCATCAATGAAATAACCAACAAAAAATTACAATTAGCATGTGCGTAAACTCTAGCGACCCCTTTTTCTGGTTTTGTTTTTCATTTGACCGAAATTGCTCCAACCGTTCGGCTCCATTTCCCATCATGCCCTGCTCCCCGCAAACCACACCCCTCCGTCACGGCGGTTCACGTCCAAAAGGGACAAGTGACTCGAGCGCAGGAGGCGGAGGAGAACTACCTGGTGAAGAGGGAGCTGGCCTCTGTCAAGCAGCAGAGTGAGGAGCTCTCTGTTCAGCTGGAGCAGGCCTCCAAGGCCATCTTGCACCTCCAGCAGATCCAGCAGCCCAAAGCGGTAAGGAGGGCCCAAGTTCCACCCAGCCACACCCCAGGGGCCCCACACAAAGGGGCCCAAAAGACGGCTCTCTGGTCGCCCTCTCCTCTCGGTGACCGCGGGGTACCATAACAGCTACCCTGGATTCGTATGCAGACATGAACCAGTTCGCTAGAGGCAAATATATATATATATATATAAATATATATATATATATATATAGTATGTGGTTTTGTATTGGCAAGTTTGAGTTGTATTGGCAAGTTTGATGATGGTGATGGAATGTGTCGCAATACATGGATCTCAAATCAACATAGAATTGGGCATTTGGTCAGTGTTCATAGAGGGATTACATCGTGTGTTGAGGTTGAGCTCTTTTTAGACCTATAAACATAAAGAAGCAATGGAGCTATTTCAATTGTTCATCACATTTAGGTCAATTGATCGTGAGACTTCATCAGATAAACTTTTTCACCTTCCTCCTCGCTCCTTCTCCCGCTCCACCAACTGAGAAGCCAAACGGCTGCCTAGCAACAGTCTCCTAACAGTGGCTTGTGTGGATCCATTGCAAAGCAGAGTCAGAAGCGTTATGAAGTTATGCATAGTTATACTAAACATAATGATGTTAAGCACATGTTTTGCATGCATGACCTGAAATTGGGACATGCTGTTCCACACTTTGTCAGCCGCTCCAGATGTGTGCTGCAGAAACATGCCGGCTGAGGGGGTTAACACTCCGAGCACTCTGCTGGTGAGACTCTCTCGGCTGGTCTAGTGAATTATTGATGGGCGTATTCATGATGCTAATGTGCTCACTCAATACGGCGCTTCACACCATTTGCTCCACAATGACTTGTCATGAAATAGTAAACTGAATGGAGGTTGCCAATGTGTGGGTGTCAGTGGACATCAATGTAAATGAGTTTGCTGTGCCCAAACGTCCATGTTGTGACTGTCCATGATGTGCTTGCCATGATATTTTGTGAGTTGTTTCTATATGTCGCAGTGCATAATGGGAGTACCAGTAACAACAGTAACTACCAGTAACGAAATACCAAGTTATGGTAAAGTTATACTTTATTGAGTTTACTGCCATTTAAATCCAGGGCTGGATATTGACATTCTATGATATACACATCTATGAATAAATGCTGCTTTGCTCACATCAGAGCCCCAAAGTCAGACTACAGTGAGTAAAAAATATAATACCAAGAAATACTACTACGATCATAATACCACCATTTCCTTCTGGTAATTGTATTTCTCTAAATACACAAACACATGATTAAAAAAAAAGCCTTCCATTTTGTTGATCAAAAAATGACCGTTGTTGATCAGACCATTGAACAACCAGTTCCAATTATTTAATAGTGTAGCCGTACTTAGTGGTTTGAACTTTGAAGCACTAAATAAGCCATTGTCTGTCCACGAGGAAGCCTCACGGTGGTCCTGTTGTCTGTGTTGTAGAAGGTGCACGCGCGGTACTCGGAGGACTCCATCCTCCAGCTGGAGAGAGAGCTGGTCCAGGCCAGACTAAAGGAGGCAGAGTCCCAGTGTGCCCTCAAAGAGATGCAGGACAAGATCCTGGACATGGAGAGGGTGAATATTCTGATCCTGCACATCAACTGTTTACATTATTCCACCCTCAACTGTTTCCATCGTCACAACACAACTACACAATCAGATCCAACAGAGGGAGTGGAGTGTCATTCTTGGTTCTGTGACAAGATGTTAGGGTGGGATGTAGGCATTTGATTAGTGATGGAGGCAGTAGTACAGAATGCCCCAACAATGTTGGCAATATTATTTGTTGTTGGAATGCTGTGGCTGCATGCGTGGGACTCTTGTAAATCACAAACACACACTTGGCTGGCCTAGTCTGACAAATAAACAAACTGAAAATAAACTATTAGCGTTAAGTCCGTAACGGGGGGAACCTAAGGGTTTGGACCTATTTTACCGTTGAAAACCCACCGATCTGAAAGATTTCCCACCCTTTAAACAGAGGAACACGTCGCTGCCGGACGACACCAATGTGGCGCGGTTGCAGGAGGAGCTGATCGGGGTGAAGCTCCGGGAGGCAGAGGCCCTGACCGGCCTGAAGGAGCTCCGGCAGCAGGTCCGCGACCTGGAGGACCACTGGCAGCGCCACCTGGCCCGCACCACGGGCCGCTGGAAGGACACGCCCAGGAAGAACACTGTCAGCGAGCTCCAGGACGAGCTGATGAGCGTGAGGTTGCGTGAAGCCGAGGCCCAGGCGGAGCTCCGTGAGACCAGGCAGAGGATGATGGAGCTGGAGACACAGGTACACTCCAAGACTAGCATCGCCATGCTAGTATCACCATGCTATCATTGGTGCACTAGCATCCCCAAGCTAGTATCACTATGCAAGAATCGCCACAGTAGCTTAAACTATACACCAAATGGCAACTCTTCAATTTGCAAGCAATACCGTATATGAGGGTTAGACAACGTAGCAATGTAGCATGGATGTGATTCGATAATATAGGATTTGATTGGCCATGGTTGCAGTCTCTTGCTACTTAAAAAAAACCTGTTATTGGCTGAATCATAAAAAATAAAGATGTATTGAAGATGTTAATAGTAGAACATCAACATTGGTATTGATGTAAAATCAGCAAATTAACAATGTTTTCATTTCTTTCTGGAATATATTAGATCACATGAGTGTAGTCTCTCTATTCTTTCTGACAAGGAATAACTTGGATAGTTGGATGGATAAAATGGATAAACAAAGTAATCTGCATCGATGATCGATTTTCAGATACTTTGCATCTTCACAAAACTGCCTCTAGGGGGCACCAGCGGTCTTTAACATTCTAGTTATATTTTCTAGTGGAACAAAACACAATTGAGCTGTAACATTAACCTCCCTCTTCTTTTCCTTCCAGAGCCAAATCCACAGCAACCAGCTGCGGCGAGCGGAGCAGGAGGGGCGGGGCTTACAGGACCGCGTCCAGACCCTGACCGCCCAGAATAAAGAGCTCAACGGGCAGCTTCAGGAGATCAAACGCAAGCAGGCAGAGATCCAGTGCAAGGTACTTACAGACCTAACTGAAAAGACCTGGTCTATCATAATATACAATGTTGTGGTCTAATTATGAGCTATATATGGATATTAACATGTACCCTGTAAATATTGTGTATGATAATGGTGTAATAGATTTTTCCACATCACCAGCTGGTAAGTCTGGTTAATAAAATCAGTTCTAGTTCAACTGCAGCGTCCTGATAAGGTGGATATCCAGCCTCAGGAGGAAACAGAGGCTGTGCTTTTAGTTTCTGCTGTTAGCGATACCATCTTAGCACTGATGTCGTTCAACTGCTCTTCCGCAACGCTGAGCACTAACTCTGTAAGACACCCACGCGTGCACACACACACACACACACACACACACACACACACACACACACACACACACACACACACACACACACACACACACACACACACACACACACACACACAGGGTAGTACTCATCCATGGGCACACACACACTCATGCAGCAAATTTTTATTCCGTTTTGGGGATTTTATTTGATGAACTGTCTGATTTAATATGTTGACACATCACACGGCACGGCTATAATTCCCCAAATATTTACCAGACAGGTAGTTCCAGGGCATTTCCCTTTACATAAAACTAAACAGGAAGATGTCACATCTAGGTTGGACGATGGTCGGTTTGGATGGATGGTTTTGTTTGCCTATCACTTCAACAACATCCCACCCAGTAAAATCAAAATGCCTGTTTAAGGGGCCAGCGTCTGTTATCTAAATGTAAACGATGGTGATTTGGTTGATATTGTTTTGTATAGAATTAGTAAATGTTTGAGTGATTTAGTTTTGTATTCAATGTTTGATTGGTGATTTAGTATTTAGTTTGTTGTCCTCTCCACAGAGTAAGGAGGAGGTGATGGCAGTCAGACTGCGAGAGGCCGACAACATCGCGGCCATGGCGGAGCTGCAGCAACATATCTCTGAGCTGGAGATCCAGGTAACCTTTCAAACCCCAAAACCCTCACATCACTCTACAACCCCCAGGTTAAGTGTGAGTTGCTACAGTACAGGGGTTCCAGTACAATGATTTCCTACAACACAAGCACATTGGCAAATGCTAGATAATATGCACAGCAAGAATTTTAAAAGATGTAAGTAATGTTTTTTGCATCATAAAACAATGAAAACAAATAGTAAAATGAAATCACATCTGTTAAATAGCCCTTGCCAACCCTGCCCCTCTTTAATAGCCTACTGTAATGCTAAAATGTATCATCAAGCACCAGTTTACACACCAGTATTTACACCCAGGCAATTGTTGCACTGCTTGTAATGAGTGTTAGCCAAATGTACACATGATTGCTTTATTAACACCCAAGCTGAAACGGTTCATACAATATTACTCACACAACAAAGACCTTGTTCTGAATAAAGAAAAAGTGAGCAAATTCCTGAAGGCTGGTATATTGACCTAGAAGAAACAACCAATCATTTTCCTGAGAGAAAACTTTAAACTTTCTTTAAAATAATCCCTTAGTTCATCCATTTGTAAAAATGTGTCTGACATGACATTGTATAACCCCATGCTCATGACTTTATATTAACATTACATTAAGAGACTGATGATAAGTAAATACGTTTTCAGTAATTTTTGCCTTCATGCCTTCAACAAACATTAGTCCAGTCACATAATGAATAAAACATAAAGGTAATCAATTTAGATTGTGGAAGATTTTGTTCAATTCTGAACATCACAAGAAGAAAACATACTGAATTGGTCTATTTCAGCTTGTGTGGATGTGTGCATGCATGTGTGTAAGTGTGTGTGTGTGTGTGTGTGCGCGCATGTGTGTAGGTGGATATAGTAACTTCTTACTCAGTGTATCCATGACACCCTGTACATGTTTGTAATCACCTTAAGTCAACGGAAGGTAAATAAGACTGAAGATGAAACGCCTACCAAATGAAATCCCCTTCTCTTCTCTCGTCGCAATTAAGAATCTACAGCATGTGGTCTGTGGTTTGGTTACCTGGATCTGCTATTAACAGCGAACAAACACTACCACCACCATTTTCTGATGTTCTGAATGAGTCAGACATTGTTAATAATAACAGAGATATCATTCCCTATTATTGGGTTTAAATTGTGTTTCAAGGTTGTCTTTATGTTAATATGCATCATATGATAAACTATCAACCAGCACACGTGCACCCACACCCACGTGTGCACAGACGTCTCACCTTAACACTGGCATTGTGCACACGTGCACAAGAGAATGGTGAGAGTGGTTTTGCTGGCTCTGCCGTGCCAGTGTTGAGGTGAGACGGTCTGTCTGTGGTTTGGTTACCCTATCATACCTATTGTGGCTAAACGCTGTGCTTTAACACCAACACTCTTCTCAATATTTATCCTACCCAATGCTTTTACTGCAGACTCTGCTACCCACCGTGATTTAGAGATAGTGGTAACAGTTTGCTGTGAGATATGTTGTATTGACATATTTTGGGATTACATTTAAGTGCATGGCATGGCAAACATTGTTGGTTAGGGACTTTAAACATTCTGTTTGAGGCTGACGTTTTATCCCACGCCATTCGGAAAATGTTTGTCTGTCTGTCAGCACATGCATGATGTTGCACTGTTCATGAAAGCTTCCAATATGAAGCAACATGACTTGTGTTGAAAATAGGATGTTGTGTTTCATAGGGGTACAGGGTATGTAGGAGTGATAGAGGGTATTTTTAGAGGGGTACAGAGTAGGAGTATTAGTTGAAAGGAGCAGGGGAGAAGGTATGTCTGCTGCACGGCCTGCGAGAGAGCCAGAACGCTGCTATCACTTCGCTGAGATGAAAAACCACTTCCTCCCTGCCACAGAGACGGTGAACTCTCAAATTGACATGCATGATTTAGTTGAGGTTTCTGTGACCTGCTCACAGATTTAGACTTCACATTTCAGCCTGCGAGGGATATGGTGATATTCTGCGTTTGATACGTTTTTCCTAGTATGGCGCTCTTGTTGGAACTGCTGAAAAAAACATGCTACTTTAAAAAGGTGACATCCAATCAAATCTTTTGCACATCCAAGGTTTCTTATTAGTTGTAAGCACCAAGACTGACTTGTTTTCGCTTTATGATACTTTTAATTGAAAGTCTGTGAATCCAATTAGTTTCTTATGGTTCTTTTTTAGTGTTTTGCGGTGTGAGTGTCCAGAAATAAGATTATGATTGAGGCCCAGCAGTTCCCTGTTTGAGGCGAGGAAGTCATCACTTAGAGACGTTTGGAGATCCTGCCAGCAGTCTGACACCTGCTGATTCACATAGCTGGGAACAAGGAAGTCTTATTAACTGCCTGGCCCCTTATCGTTCCTGTTTTGGAGGAGAGGAAACCTCAAAAACAACACAGATGCTTGGAATAACACAACCTGTTTAGATTCCTGCTCTTCAAAAACCGCTATCAATAAATGACAGGCTCAGCCCCCATCTTCACCACAGGAATCGAAAGAAAATATCTTTATTTTTTGGGGTGTTAAAGGCAGACTGTAGAATTGTGTAAAATCGTCTCTGGCTGAACGCCACACCCCTGCAGAAAGGCTAGCCATGGCTTCCTTGGTGGTTAGCATGGGCTAAAGCACACACCCGCCACTCCTCTCTCTCTGGGCTCTGCTATTAAGCCACAGGATCTAGAATGTGATTTGAGGTTTAAAGTTGGTTGGTGGCCTCCCAACGCCAGCAGATGTCTTCGCTGAGACGTGACATCACGTGCATAGCGTTTAACCGTTATGCTGTCAGCCTCATCCCCAGGGCCCTGGGAGGAAACCAAACACAAACAACTCCAATCCAGAAGCATTATAGAGGGGTCCCCACTGAAATGTCAGCCATTTGAGGGGGTCTCCACTGGACGTTTCTGCCTGCTTCCATCCCAGCCTTGTGTATTACAATCTTGCCCCCAACCAGGCCACAGATTATTGACAGAACTTGAAAACACCAGGTGTTCTATAGAGCGGATATGTTGTTGTGCTTTAATCTCCTAGGAGACCTCAGCCTTCTCTCTGTTGGGTGGATTGTATGTTTTTTGGGGGGGGGGGGGGGGGGGGGGGCAAAGTCTTAGTAAAGTTGTTGTTTCTTTTGTGCTTAGCGATGCTATTTTTGGGTATTGTTGTTTATCTCTTTTCAGAAGGAGGAAGGGAAGGTGCAAGGCCAGCTGAACAACACAGACTCCAGCCAGTACATCCAAGACCTCAAAGACCACATCGCAGAGCTCAAACATGAGGTGAGAACCACCAAAGTAGCTCTCTGGAGACAAAAACATACCATTGGAGTTGTTTACCAAGTGATGATTGAGCTCAATCTCCTCTCCTTTTTTGCACATATTTGAATGTTGTGGGAGCTAGGGCTGGCTGATGAGTGAACAATGCAAAGAAGTCATTAGTGAATATTTATAAGAACTGATTACCGCAATTTAACAATGTAATTAACAACGTATGTGATTTCACAAAGTATCAACATATTTAGTGAAATCTCCCAATTTTGACGATAGGTTCTTCCATATCCCCAAGATTAAAAAGTAAATATGTCCCAGTTGCTCTGATGGGATATTTGTTTTTCGTCCCGGCAGATCAGGTTAGATAAGTGTAAACTACACCCAACTAACACTAACTTCCTGCTGTGGGGTGCTCGGTTCATCCCATAGAGAAGGTTTAAAAGGTGACAACGCCAGGTTGATGGCTTGTGGTTAGTCGTGTGCACTAAATCATGCCGTGCACTTTCCTGCAGCCGAGCCTTTTCTTTCCCCTCAATACACGTCTACACCTGTTGGTCAGTGTATGTGTGCACACTTTGGGTCCATAAGGCGGGTGTGTTTCTATGTTGTGTGTGTATATTTCTGTGCATGTTGCGCACATTATGTATGTGTCATGATGATTTAAGTGTTTGTGGTGAGGACACGTCAGGGGTGCAAAATGTAAAGGAAATGATTTTTTTTTTGCCAACTTCTTTTAAAACACACACACACACACACACACTCTCTCTATACTGGAAATGTTGACTACCATAATCTAAGTGAGAATTTGCTGTGTTTAACATGTATTTCATGGTGAAAGTCTGACCTTTTTGACTAGATAACACTTTAGTAATACCCAAAGGTAAATGCAGGTGTTATAGCAGCCACAGTGGACAGAACAGTGCAGATAAACACAACATAAGATACAATAAATACAGATAAGATCTATGCTATCTGATCAGACTACTCTTACCAAGAGTAGTCAGGCATAGGCTTCTCTGAACTTTCCATTTAAATAACTCTTTCCATACATGTCTGGCATGGCAGGCTCATCCAGGTACGTTGTTGCCTGGTTACAGGTTACCATGTATCCCCCCCCCCCCCCCCCCCTCCACCCACCACCACCACCAGGTTAAATCCCCCATCTGTTTAAACCAAAGTACCTTCTCTGGTACTTGAATGAGAATAGTGCCATTTCTCTGCATGGACTTCACATCATTACAACTTCTCATATCTGAATGAGGTTGTATTGCATGTTTCTAACAGTGGCTCCTCTCCACTAGTATCTACTGCCCGTCCAATGTGATTGACACTCATCGTGTTTTTGCATGGGGAGTATGCATCCACAACAAACATGTCAGCCATGGAAGACTGTTCTGGCACAATAATAGGGTGTTTTATGTAATGATTATGTTTATGTTCTAATATCTAATACAGTTCAGAAGTTACTGTTGGACACTGTCCGAGTTACTGTCGGATATATATTTTACTAGTAACTAAACACGCAAGAATCAAACAACAGGGGGCATACCAATCACCATGGTTATGGTTCATTCTGTGTTCAAAGCACCAAATGTAACCAATCAGAAACAGCACCTGTTCCACCAGAAATGGTGGTAGAAGACTATTTTTTATTGAGTTTATAGTTGACACTTGTTAATTGGAAAGTCTTGTGGCGCCCTAGCTGTGAACTATTAAGTGTATTGTTTGCAGTGTGCTGTATAAATAAAGTTTACTGGTACCATAACAATGTCATACTGCCTGTGCAGATCTGCTGTTTAAAAGGCCAGCGGAGCTCGGCCGGCCCGCCCTCTTTTGACGGCATCCACATCGTCAACCACTACACGGGCGGCAGTGGTATTGGCGAATCCTACCACTCTTCGGACGAGGACAGTGCCAAGGGGGCCATCTTGGCCGGTGGCCAGCTGAGGGGTGTCATCCCCGGTCGGATCCGACTCCACCCCAACCTGGACGACACGGACAGCGAGGGCGAGGACGACGGGGAGACTCTTCGCCTCTCATTGCCCTCCAGTGCTCCCCACAAGTCCACTACCGTCTGACCCCCTCTGATTGGCTTCTTCAGCTACAGCTGAAAGCCTCTACCTTTCCCTCGAGGAGGAGTTCCCACCTCGGATGTTTTCAACATGGAATGCGTCAACATTTCATATTGTGCGACAGAAACTCGTAGCTTTTGTTTTGTTGTTTTTTTTAACACCTAGCGGGGTGGCGGAGGTACAGTCAATGGGAACCATGTTTAGATCAACTAACTGCCCTCTGCAGGGTTACATGACCACTGCAGCTGGACCTATCAGAGCTCGTGGGAGCCGCAAAGGACAAGGACAAGCACCCCCCCTGCCCCCCCGCCCCGCCTGTGCAATGCAATCATTAACACTTTATGACACTTCACCAAATGGGCTTTTATTTTGGAATGTTTTTAAAAAACAAAAAGCATTAAATCAGCGCAATTAATTAAATATCATGTGCAGGTCTAGGCTTGGGGCCTTTGCTTAAAGCCACATGCTTTCCATTACACTTGGTCTACCAGGAGGTGAGGGCAATCACATAAGCTTGTACATCTTTGTATATATGTATAATTTGTTTGTTTTGGACTTCATTCAAACTTGAAAGTATGTATCTAACATGTAGAATGTGTTGACAGATCAGATGAAAGGGAATTTGAACTCTATATATTGCGATCACCCCCCCCCTTCCCATCCCCACTACGTTTCCCACTTGAAATCCAGCCTTCTCTAAAGATTATTGGAGACCTAGTCAATGGGGAATGGATTGATTTTCCCATCATTAAAACATGTCCCAATTCTTTGGTTTGAGCATGTTACTAAAGAATAACTCCTACTGCAAAAAAAAAAGAGGCTGGTATTGAAGTACTGTTACTGTTAGATTGAAAGCATAATGTCCAAAAAATATACTTGAGTATCGAATGAAGACTAGTTCAGGTTAACATGAACTGCGTTGCTATTCATGTTTGAACGGGAATGTCTGGCTATTCAAGGGAACGTTGAAAAGTAGTGAAAGTGGAAATAATAACACATGTTGACACTATTATTATACAATCTATGACTATTCAATTAAATTTGATGTTTTCTCAACTTTTTTGACCATTTTGTTTTGTGTGTATATCAATGCCTATCCACCCCATAAACATGAAGGTACCAATTTATACCAGTAAAGGCCAAGCCCCTTTTCCAAAGAGACCGATTATTTTGATGGAAAGTACAACTGATCATTTGCCAATGATTTCCCCTGTGTGGTAAAGACCAGTATTTTGGATGTTGGATTATCAATAAGAATGGGCAATGTTGTGGGGTTTGTTAAGGAGGCATTTGTTGAATTGTGCTTTAAGGGCAAACATTAACACTAAAACCAGACCGCACACTCTGCAAGGTGAGATTGTTGTGTGTGATGAATTCCTAATAAAATGTTTGATAAATGGTTTGCCTCATTTTCATACTGGTATTGCCATTAGCCTATGACATCCAATGGCAGGGTCTGCATTTAATCAATCTTACCAAATTGACAAAATGGTCACCATAATAGAACTAACCAATGTCATGATCCCATTATTAATATATTGTTCAGCAGTTCATTTTAGAAAAATACTTTTTTTGTAGAAGTAGTTTTATTTAGCATATTAATATTTATCTCTGCATATCAAATTTATCAATAAGTCTGCTGCTACCTTGTGACGTTGAAACTCAAGACGAACTGATCTCTTGGGGTCTATTATTTTATTCACCCGTTAACATTAGTCTTTAACTCAGGAGTGCGTCTGTTTCTGTACACTCCCTCCTAAAAAAGTATGGTTACTGTGATTGTCGTGTTCAGGAAGTTCGTTCTTGAGGTTTAAAGAGCTGATTCTGTCTTTCTTATTTATTTTGGCCAACTTCAGCCTATTGGATCATTCCCAGGTTTGTTACATTGAACGTCTGTTGTTAGTATGGAATAGTAACTCTACAGGCTTATATACGCTGCATATTTAAAAAATGAAAAGGAAATCGTGAAATATATGTAGGCCTACTCATTCGAGCCCTTAAAAATAGCATATTTAATGCAATATTGCGGGGTTTTAAAAAGCGTATCTTTGTATTATAGGGGCGCATATTTAGGTGCAATAAACGACTACGTCTATTTTACGTATAGTTTACGCACATATTCGTGGGTCTTCATTGTGCATTATTTGTGCTGCTAGTGCTTAACCTATAATTGTAACTACAAAAAAGACTATTTGAATAGATCAAACTGAGTTTTAAGAATAAACCAAAGCCTGCCTGTATTTGTTTTTCTAGCATTAAAAAAAAAAGACATCTTGTGAAACATCCTCAAACCCAAATCTTAAACGAGTGTTATGGAAGATAACTGTCGGGACACATTTGGCAGCATCGTGGTGCATCGGCCGAAATCCGGCGTGATGGTGTGAGCGATAGTTTTTATCGGTAGCACACACGGACCAGTCCGGATGGCACCGCGGTGAAGTGGTAACGAAGCGCGGCTTTGATTTCCTGCCTCGCCGGGAGATAAAGACCTTTCTGTAACTTCAGTTAAGGCGCCTAAAGAAGATGAGCATTGAGCTCTCGTCCTGCGCTGGACAGCGTACGCGTATACGGCCTAGTAGAAGGTAAATATGTTTAGGAGTTCCTTTAGTTTGAGTATTGGACAATATGATACGAAAAATAAAAAATAAAACGTTTTGTTGCGTCATGTCAATCACCCACGTTATCACCGAAACGCCCCATGGTTTTACGCAAAAAAGGATGAAGAGGTGTCGAAAATCTCAGTTTGTATCAGGCGTATTGGTTGCCTGGCGCGATACAGAGAGTAGGCCTACCGAGCTCCGTTAGTAACGGCAAGCGAATTAGGCCAGCAGCCAATGACTTATATTTATTAAATATGCGCTTTACTTCTCTAAATCCTTCAAATAGCACGAGGGCCGTATGACTTAAACACACCAAGACAGTTAGCCTTACGTTTCTCTCCGTATTTCCCGTGCCTCCAGATTGGATAACGGTGTGATAACGCGGCGTACCACTTATCCTGATTGCAACTCCCCGTGGAGACATGCAGCGCTGCCCTCAACTCACTCTGGGATCATTTATCCACAACATGAACCAATGACAAGCTGGAGGCGGCCTGTGCACTGAAACTCCAGAGGCACCTGTCCCCTAATAACACCTGGTCGGCGACACACATCGTGCGCATGCTCCGTTTGCGGTGCAATCTTTTAAAGCAATTGAAACCACGGTCAAACCAGGAGTTCGAATCCTTTCAGACAACGCAGCATCGGTCAGAAGAGCCCCTGATTGCCGGATTATCACTGATTTATTTCTAATAGGACATCTGCAGAAGACGTTCCGGAGCACAGAAAATGCCTCGGTCTTTCCTGGTGAAGACCAAGCGGGCCCACAGCTACCACCAGCCGCGGACTATGGAGGATGACTACAGCAGATTGGACACAATTTTGGCGCACATATGTTCAGGTAATCATGCACTTCACCTAATATAGTACGTTATAATTTATACCTTGTTTTATAGCTTATAGCATGTGGCCTATTTCAACTATAGAAAACCCCCTAATTATTTACATTATTACATTAAATTACATTTATTTTGCTGACGCTTTGCTGACGCGTTGGCGTCAGCAAAATAAATAAATAAATAAATCAACCATGAAAGTGCAAGAATCATTTAAGTACATACAATTCATCAAATAAGCAAACTGCTTTATAAGAGACCTTCAAATGATCACAATGGTTTTAACACAGGCCTAGGCTAAACTGTTGTCATTATGCAATTAGCCCAATATACATGGTTATAGTTTTAAGATTGTATTATTTGTACTATACTAGGCCAACTAATATACTATTAACAATTGTTCTAATGTAATAAATTTAACTAATCCCTCTAGTCGTTTGAATAGCAACAAACGGTGTAATGCTTTATATTTTGTATATTTTGAACGAAAAACGAATAATGTAGGTTTACACGTTTAATTATAACACGTCTAACGTTTCTTCTTCTTCTTCTTCTTTTTTCTAGAAGCAGATGCTATTACAGAAGACTCGATAGACCCATACGGCCTTTCTCCGGTGTCTCACCTAGGTGATAAAGTGAATTATTCCCCCGTGAAATCCCCGTTGAGCTGTGAAGACAGCGCGTGCGGTCAGTCTCCGGACTACGACGACTTTTGGCGCCTTCCATCCGCGTCTTTGTCTCCCGGTAGGACATGTGGACATGTGGACATTTCACAAGATCCTGTGCCTTATATATTTTTCGTTTTCTGACATAACTACAGGTTTTATTATAATACAATATACTACATGCGTTCAAGGCAATCGGAGTAAAGGCTTTGGAGATAAATTACTATAGCCTATTTGATTTCATTTTGATAATAATAAACTTGTGTGGCGGTGACGTATTTACTGTTTACATTTCTGTATTTGTGTACGCATCCCTTTAGTTAACTCGGAGAAATCCCTGTCGCCTTTGGCGGATGAGACGCAGCCTTTCGTCGTGCCTTTCAGGCCGTACGACTGGAACAATTACTCGGGATCCGACCTCAGGCAACTTCTGCAGCAACGCTTCCACAACCGCGACGTGGACCTGGACAAAGGTGCGTCTCTGTCCTTTAACGAGGCCAGCGCCAACAAGTCCGCTCTTTTTGCGGAGAGGTCGGGAGAGGAGAACTACAGCGAGTACCGGCCGACCGTCGGTGTGTTCAACCGAGCCCAGGTGTTTTACCCTGACGAGGTTCTCCACGGACCACCCCACGAACTGAAGACGCCGTCTGAGCTGCTCTGCTCGCGGCTCATCCTCAACGGCACATTCAAGTGCGTCAAATGCAGCAAGGTAATGTCGAATTGAATCTATAGGGCTACTTTTTTTTCTTTCTTTTTTTTTGTTGATTTGCCTTTGAGATTCGAGTGTTGTCAATTCAAAACTTCGGGATTGTTTCTAATGCTAACCCTTCTTGTCTGTTTTATATAGGTATTTTCAACTCCGCATGGTCTGGAGGTTCACGTCCGCAGGTCTCACAGCGGGACGCGGCCGTATGCGTGTGATATCTGCGGCAAAACGTTCGGACACGCAGTGAGCCTCGAACAACACAAAGCGGTGCACTCACAGGTACATCCATAGACAATGTAGACATTGTCTACACTGTACACTGCCTACACTGTAATGCCCGACTGCATACTCTTTGAATTATATACATTTGAATCAAGACATCAGACCTGATGTTTTTCTCTCTAATTCCAGGAAAGAAGCTTTGACTGCAAAATATGCAGTAAAAGTTTCAAACGGTCTTCGACTCTGTCCACGCACCTCCTGATCCACTCGGACACGCGACCCTATCCCTGCCAGTACTGTGGCAAGAGATTCCACCAGAAATCCGACATGAAAAAACACACGTTCATCCACACAGGCAAGGCCGCTACAAGACCATACAGATATACTTTGAATCATCCCCAAGCGTCGTGCGTAAAGTAGCCTTCACGTGTCTGCGCATTTATTACACATTTTGAAAGATGATGATCATGATTTTGATATTTCTTTTTGCAGGGGAAAAGCCTCATAAATGCCAAGTGTGTGGGAAGGCATTCAGCCAGAGTTCAAATCTCATAACACACAGCCGTAAACACACGGGATTCAAACCATTCGGATGCGACCTCTGCGGCAAGGGCTTTCAGCGGAAGGTGGACCTGAGACGACACAAAGAGACGCAACATGGCCTCAAATGAACATTCCCACAAAAAAGAACTTTATAATGAGAACATTAAGAAACACTAAACTGGAATGTATAGGCCTATACGACAGAGAACCAGTGATAAGCTACGAAAAGAAATATCCTGTAGGCCTATGCTTCGAGGAGTAGGTTGTGTCCATGACGTTTCAAAGCCGGTTTGAATTCCCTTGGGTGCATCTAAACCCAAAATATTTACACTCATACTCACAATCGGTGCTCCAGCAAGAGGGGGGTACGAAAATCTGCGCCTCTCCAAAGAGCGGTGTTTGTTGTCAGTTGAAAGTAATGCGGGCAAAACAGACACACGACTGTGTGATTTAATACACATAAGGGTAACTCATTTAACAATGCTGTTTCCATTTTTGCACATTGTGTTGTTGAAAAAATGCTCACATAGGCCTGCTATTGACATGGTGTACTGCAATGGCGCACAGCATCCTAAAATGCCGTAGCTGTTTTTGAATTCAATTAAATATTACAATAAAACAAATAATACGTTTTCTATTTAAATATGTATAGCCCTGCGACAAAAGGAATTAGGCTACAATGGCCTAGATGTAACCCAATGATTGTCCTATAGAAAACTGGCGTGTTATTTTAACAGTAACCGCCAAGACCCAAAATACATCAGAAGTCACATGTGGTCCGTGCGTTTCAACTAAAACAAATATGCGTCATGCAACAACCAATATGTAATACCATTATCTAGAACTCGTTCGATGTTATTTAGATTACGTCGCTGTCATTTTAAAGAACTTTCTTACAGACTTTTTTTGTATCAATAACTGATAAACAGCAACATGGTTTGGGATCAGTGTCAGGACATTGCACTTTGAGTGCAATGTCAAAGTGCAATGTCATGTGTAATAGCTGGGAGTCGCCTTGCCGTTGGCTGCTTCTGTGGGGAATGCCAGGAGACCATGGAGTGAACCACATGTCTCGAGAAAGGTCTCCACGTGTCTCTGGGCGAGAAAGAGTGCGGTTGCACATCCGTCTATAATTAATCAGACAAGGTTCTTCAGCCGAGAAGGTGGACTCGTTTTCTGTTATCTAACACAAAGGCAATGGCAACACAGTGCCAGATTCGTTTTTTAAATCTACTTTGAATCAGATTATCTCGTTAAAACCAAGTTAAAACTAAGCATTATGTCCAGTAAGCCTATTGTATTTAAAAAAATATATTATTTAGGGTGCGGTCGGTCAGAAAGCACCAACACAAATATCAACGCAGGCTATTGCATTAGAATTGTGGTTTATGAATAACAATATAATTGTTTTGATGCAGTAAGTCCCTCATAAAACGAGCAGTGTGCTGATAAGCATAAACGGCCCCGTCTAACTTAACGGGTTATAAAGGGACATTTCTGACATAAAGATGCAATCTTATTAATACAGTATAGCCTAACTGATCGAATAAAAATGAACCATTTCTTTGACGACATTTGGGTGTTCACGTGAATGTGCGGTGACATATCTTGCTTTTGCTATTTTAAAGAGGAAGCACCATGCTAAAAACCCATCCGAGGTGGCCTATTCTAACTTAAATCAAATGTCTCGTTTTATCTAACACGCAAAAAAAAAAAAAAAAAAAGTGGGACAGCAACTAAAACGGAATAACAACAAACAAATACAATAAAATATCAAATCAACTGGTAGGACCACGTCACGTGGGCTACGTCAAGCAGCCATACCTCTTGAAAGGATTCGCAATGATTGGCTGTCACGTCTGAAGCGCCTCTGAAGAAGCGTCTTCAGCCCGGTCTACCTGGTGGCTGACCTTGTCTGAGCAGCACTTGGTTTGTCGCCTGGAGCTTGCAGGATGTGTTTGTTTTGGCTCGTCTTTTGTTTTTACGTCAAACACTGTCCCTACAGATTTCCCCGTCAACCAGATGCTTTTTATTTATTATTATTATTATTTTATTTTTTTAACCATGCAATCATTTTGTCAAATTTAGAGAAAATCTATTCATTCCTATACCGTCACTGCAGGGTGGCTACACTGCCTTCGTTGTGGATGTTTCACTACACGACATAAATCCCGGGAAAGCAACCAGTGAAATATTACCTGCACCTGCGGGCGCGAAAAATGTATAGGCAATCATAACTTCGTGTTGACGACAATTCATTTAAAAAGGATCCCAGAGTTACACTGCGGGCTGTTTGCAACCCCCTGCACCGAATTCAATTCGAGTTATCTTATTTATGAAAGGATGAAGATTGAAGTCCGCTTTTGTCGACATTGATTGAAATCAGTGACTCACGAGGATTTCATATGCGTCAGTTCCCCCCAAATAATCTTACAACATCCAAGCCTGCGAAAATACTGAATATTTTAAACCCCAAGACGGAAAGACAAAGGGAAAGAGAAAGGTCTCTTCATTAAAAAAAAGAGAAAAAAAGAGATAAAAACTAAAGCCATACAACCAGCAGCACTGACATACGGAATGAGATTAGCTTTTCTTTTCTTTTTTATTCCGAGGAATAAAAACACTTTCTTCTTAAACCTTTCTTCTTATTTCTATTGTCTGCACTGTTAACCGAACGACTAAACGAACGCTATAACGTGATGCAACTATTTAAAAAAGGAAAGTCTCACACTGGTCATGTCGGCCTGCTTGATCTGCTCATCTGAATAAAGACGGTCCTGTATTGTGGCGCTGCGTGTTCTCCTTTTGAAAACCTCAAATCCGTGACGCTTCAAATGTGTTTACCGTGGACTCCCACCTTCAGGCTATTTGCTCGGTATTTCAAGGCCTACGTTTTGCTTTGTCAATGGGCTAAATGGGCATCACTGTAAAGCCTACAACGGTAGTACATATTTAAATAGCCATATGAATATAACCTAAGTATTTGTATATTAGTTGTACGTTATCACAGAGCCTATAGCATAGCCTATATGGGGTGTTAGGGTGCATGACGCCGTGCAGCCCAATGTTCACATGAGCCATTAGGCCCGGCCAGATTTGAGTGTGGAGTTGTGAAGCATTACTCCACTGCCCAAAGGCATATGAAATATGAATAGAAACGGGCTCAATCGATTCGAGTGGGCGAGTAATCAGAGCATTGCAGTCTCGAACTCAAATCCAAGCCTAGGCCACTGCTTCACCCCGATGAGACAAACTCGCGCCCTTTTCCACACGCGTTTTACCGCAGCCTGTGAGTGAATTAAGTTTTCCTGACATATCTGGCATAGTTGTGCAATTAAATTTGAATTCCACGTTTAGTGGTTTTGGATCGTTTATTATTAATCTGAAATAACATGAATTATGAAGCACATATTTTATCCTAGAACTTTAGCAAAGACATATCTGGAGGCTATTAAATGTATATATTTTTGAGCTGTATTTAGTTTCATATTGTTCTGTTACAAGACACAGGATTGTGACTTTTATTTTAAAGACAGTCCTTAGAAAATAATGGTGTTACCAATGTTCACAGTAGCTACCAAAGACAAAATGCAAAAGCTACCAGCAGCAAAAGCAACAAAACTATAGAACCTGATAAATCTCATCTATGCCTCGCTTACTGGTCTTATTCCCACTCTGCCAATAGCGAATAGATGCAACTGCCACTGTCAACACCATCTCCATTCCCAGGGCTCCAGGACTCAGGGCGTCTGGTGAGAAAAGATGGGCAGGATAAGGAGAGGACGTGAGGATTATTGTCTTGGAGCTGGAGGGTATTGTGTACGGTCATAATAGTGCAGCGGTTGCTTTCAGTGCTGTTCAGCAGATTTCACACAGGTCTGGCAGGTTGGGCAGAGGCCACACTCAAAGGACTCTCATAGATTTCCATCGCAAAGCTGATTTAAATCTGCCATGATGATCATTGAGGTTGGAGAATGTGACGGATGGAAGAGTACTACAGGTGATGTATCAAAGTGTTGGTTAAAAACAAACAAACAGTGCAATTATTCAACACTTTTTCTGTGTATTCTGTGTGCAGTTTTGTATGCTTAATTGGGGAAATACAAGATCAATGATAGCTAAAGTGAGAGAGAAACATTTGAGATGGAGTGAGAAGTTTGCTCCACACCTGTCCCTTCCCCGGTGGACAGGTAAACTAGCTGGCCACCGTGCGCTAGGCAGCAGCAGCAGTAGCTCGTGTAGGACAGGGCTCTTTTGTTGCAAGCCCTTATTCATTATTCACCTGATCTGAAAAATAGACTCCACGCTAACCGCACAGCTGTCATCGGGCAGCAAGGCATCGCCACAAATTATTAATGACGCTGGAGAGAAGAAAGGAGAATGGGAGAAAAAGAACAACAGGAGACGCTGCCCTGTCACCCTCTCATGCTAGCTTGGTTCCTCCATTGGTTAGCAGCGGCTGCAAACTGTTAGCCACACACAGTTGTGGCACACTTGTGTCACGGATGTGTGCAGGCTTCCATATACTTTATAAAAACATATTATTCACAATTGAACATTGCTTCTCTAATCTGACCGTAACCACCAACCTCACTCTAAATGTAAGCGTTAATTAACATTTTTGGAACATATAGTGGTAATGTTATGCTAATTACCAAATCCAAAGTTAATGATTATTGTTCTCAAGCAACACAATTATGAAATATTCTATTAGTATTAGTTTTGCTCAGGATAACAACATGAGTTCTATAGTTTTATTACAAGGCAGTGAGGTGGAGGTGCTTCTGCTGAGGGCCTCTTGCTCTTCTCCAGTCCTGGTTATGATGGCATGTCCCCTGGCTACCACCACAGACTGATACCCCAGGGAGCCAGTCCAGAGACCAAGGTGTTTATTGTGTGTGTGTGTGTGTGTGTGTGTGTGTGTGTGTGTGTGTGTGTGTGTGTGTGTGTGCGTGTTTGTAGATACCCCTAAGGGGATCGGTTTATTTATATATTTATACCAAAGCCTGTCTAAGCCCATAAATGTGACCACACACCTACACCCACAAACACTCATACGCGCGCACACACACAAAAGGACAAATGAGAGCGGACATTTTTGCTCTGTCCATCCCTGAAAGCTTTCCATTAGGCCGGTTGTGCTTGGAAGGTCTGGGGCCCTGAACAGCATGAGGCCAATGGGGGCCAAGCAGCACAAGGCAGATAAAAGCAAAGAGGGTGGGGGTGCTAGTGTTGGCTCATTTAAAGACATATTTACACGGTTCATTAAGCATTACATATCACTTCACCGTTTAGATGTGAGCTTTCACCCACTGGAACAAAGACGCTGGTCTGCTGTACAGAGCTAGATTCCTCTGCTCGCCACACCACATTAGGGCATGTTTGTTTGTTTGTAAACAAAATACATACTGAATGAATCAATATTATATTCTGTAGGTGAATCCTGAAAAACGTAAAAACACTTTTACGTTCAGCCTTGTTACAATGGGTTGTGCGTCATCTCTGCCTTATAAAACATGAATACTGAGTGACATTAAAAGGATACACTTTGGTTAAAAGGGTTGATAACAAAGTATTCTGTTGAGGAATGTAAGGGACAAGAGGGAGTGCGCTACAGCCTTTTAAAGCGAGTTTGACACCCATGTGATTGTCCCAAGACCCAGCACTAGATCGCTTAGGATTTGTCAGCAAGTTGAAACGATCACAAGAATGTAAAGGTAGGAGTTTGCGCATGAATGAATCTTTGTGTACATAACAAACAAACACTGTGAAATTGTGAAACACTTCAGTTGTTTAGTCTAGGAACAATAAAACCACTGAAGCGTTTTAATTTGGATTACATTTTCTTGAACGATGACACATCTGTAATTACAGTGTCCTATTCCCTAAACAGGCATTTGCATGTTAAATGCATGTGTCATAATGGATGTAACACTTCTTCCCCCTTGTCTACATAAAACCGCTTAGCATTCAAGAGCAAACATGGCAAGGCAAGATACTGCTTTGTGAAAGTCATCCCCCTAACCAGGCCTGATTGCAGCTATAAATCGATCTAAAAAATTCATAAGATCCATTTCACAAATGACCAAGCCAAGTGTGCGGCTATACACCCCAACAGCACAAAAAGAGAGAGAGAGAGAGAGTGCAGGACGCAGAATAGCTACAAGGCAAAGCCAGGCACAGGAGGAGAACACGTACAAAACGACAAAGATTTATTCTCAGCCATGATCAAATATTAATGCTGAGGCATTCAAGTAAAGTTACTTTTTGTGTTCTGATTTAATGAATGATTTGTGCGGTGGCGGCGCTAGGAGACACAGATGTTGAGTTTGCTGAAGCCTGTGCTAATGCCCTTTCAGGGGTCGTATGGTCATGTGTCAGGCTGCAGCAGGATCAAGGAAATGTAGGGATGCTGGGGCAGCGATATGCTGGAGTCGTGGGGAATTTAATACAGGGCAGAGATATACTGGAATCGTGGGGTCTTAAACAAAGGGCAGAGGTATACTGGAGTCGTGGGGACTTTAACACAGGGCAGAGATATACTGGAATCGTGGGGTCTTAAACAAAGGGCAGAGGTATACTGGAGTCGTGGGGACTTTATCACAGGGCAGAGATATACTGGAATCGTGGGGTCTTAAACAGAGGGCAGAGGTATACTGGAGTCGTGGGGACTTTAACACAGGGCAGATATATAAAGACAGGGCAGAGATAAACGGCAGAGATACACTGGAGTTGTGGGGACCTTAAGACAGGCAGAGATAAACTGATCAGAGATACACTCGAGTCGTGGCAGCTTTACCATAGGGCAGAGATTCACTTGATTTGATGAGCTTAAAGTACAGCTGAGGGTTATCCAACCATAGCGGTACAGGGGAAGGTTACCAAACCTAAGTATTGTGGTACAGGTGAGCATTACCAAACCTAAGTATTGTGGTACAGGTGAGCGTTACCAAACCTAAGCATTGTGGTACAGGTGAGCCAAACCTAAGCATTGTGTTACAGGTGAGGGTTACCTAACTATTGTGATACAGGCGAAGGTAACCAAACCATTCTGGTACAGGTGAGCCATACCTAAGCATTGTGTTACAGGTGAAAGTTACCTAACCATTGTGGTTAGGTCAATCATTTCCTCCGGAATCGATAAAGTCCTCTGTATCTGCACCTGGTATAATTGAGCCTTACCTAACCATTCTGGCACAAGTGAGGGTTACCCAACTATTATGATACAGGTGAAGGTAACCAAACCATTCTGGTACAGTTAACGGTAACCAAACGTAGCCATGCTAGTACAGCTGAGGGTTACCTAACCAACGTGGCACAGGTGAGCCCTACCTTATCTGCACCTGAGCTCTTTGTGAGTGAAGGATTGATCCTGAGTGAAAGGAAATGTATCCGGGCGATGCTGTGACTGCTCATTCCCCCTCTGGCAGACTCTGAAACTTTAATGACCACAAGGAGAATCTGATCCACTATCCTTATCCACTGTATTTATCTTTAACCTCAAAGCTTTGTATATATCTCCAATATGCAATATCCACATCATCTTATAATGGGTTTCTATCAGGGGAGTGTGGATCAGTTGTTGCTAAGTAACTAACATGAATCATGGCATATAATGCACTTAGTTTAATATAAAAGAGAAGAAAAGGAAATATAATAAGGAATAAACACTGGGCTGCAGCCTGCCTCTGTACTAGGGGGCAAAATACCAGAACATGAGTAAAAGTTAAATACAATTGAGGTAAGAGGAACAATTGATCTGGTAGAGAGCCATGAATGGGCAGGAAGTGCTGGCGGACATCTTGTGGCAAGTGAAATAAGCATTTTAACACTTGACTGAACACCAAGACAGGGTAAAAAAAAAGGCTAAAAGCCTCCATCACTTCCAGCAAGACATTGGTACCCCAAACACGATGTGTCAGCATCTCTAAACAGTGGCGAGGGAGCGGTGTGACAAAATTGCTTTGACAGCCAGCTCATATGTAACATCTCCTGCTCGCCCACCTCGGGGAGTTGCCGGGCGGTTTTGCTCCATTGCCGGGGGAAACCAAGCCTCGTGTGTGATCTCAAAAAGGCGCTCGCCTGCGAGTGTTGCGCGCCACATTGCACACCACTTATTCATCCGAGTCAGACAGGGTGTCAGTCCCCAGCCTTTAGCTCCAGCAACTGGAAGTCTGCGTCTGTTCAAGGCAACTGCTCGCTGTGTAGCCCTATTGATTTGGGACAACCTGACACTGGTAATTGTCATCAAAATGCCGATGTACAAATGGCCGAGCAGGCTGGTGAAGACCGAAGGGTCCGGGGAAGCTATGGATTATCTGGGGTGGTCCTCGAGACTCATGTTGTTCTCCGGAGAAGATGTGAGGTGTCTTGACATGTTCCTCTCTCGCCCTGAGAGCTTCCGACTCATACAACACCGGTGGATAAACAGCATCACCGCATGCTGAAAGACAACACACACACAGTGTTCCCTGAACATAATTCCCTTAACCCCCACCCCAAAACACTAACTACCCCTCCCTCCAATTGTGTGCTACATGGTTGTAAGCCTCTACAAAAAGGGGCCAAGGTCAACATTTTCCCCTGTGTGACCTGGCTCTCCATTAGCTCCCAGTTTCCCAGTGTCTCTCTTCTCAATGCAGGTAATATTAAGACCTATTATTTAGACATATACAATTTTCTTTTAGGGCATTCTGTTAATTTGTTTACTGAATATTCCACGTTTTATATTTAATGATCTATACCTCTAAATGTATATATTTTATCAACATTTATTTTGCCTGGTGTAATTTATTGTGATGTCACATGGGGAAGTCTTACGCTATCGTCTCATGCAACAATTGTACTGCATGTCCACACCCAGAAACTACAGTATCATTTCAAAATAATATACATGGTCTTGGACTTACAATGGTCACTGAAAGCAGCCAGTGAATTCATAAAATGGTAAAAACACATGGATAATACGTTTGCGAGAACAAACAAGCAATCACAAACTCAAATCTGGATGGAATAAACCAAGAACTCTCTTATCTCTTAAAAATCAAGTGCATCAGACCAAACTCTGAAAACCTCACTTGATATGGGGCCCCTGGGAGCGGCCCTTACCATAGCAGTTTTCCTTGACAAGGCCACGGATGCCTGGGGAGGTATTTGGCAGACAGAAGAGGCAGCAGCAGTGGTCTGCAGGGCCCCTAGGGGCCCGGCGGGGTAAATGGTACTCTGGAAGCCGTATGCTCTCTAAGAGGTCACCAAGGAAATACAAAAAAGGAGAGGGGAAGTGGAGCCTTTAGTCTGTTCTCACAGGACAACAGTCTGTTTGTATACCAGTCCACTACATAAATACTACACCATCTGAAAGGTACGCCGCGCAGGACTTTGCCTGTTCTGCTGACATTACTTCAACAGAATATGTAAAAGCTGGTTGCAGGTTGTTAGTGAGAGGTCAGTATACATTAAATGGGCATACCATAAATTCAATTTATGGTAAATGGAAAGAATAGGCTTGAATAGTACTACTAAATATAAGTCAAGATTATTTTTGTTTATCTAAGACTTGCTATGCTTAAGCTCATGAAATTATTATACATTTTCTGAATCGGAATCTCTCCTATCCAATATATCATAACTCTGATACAACGGAATTAACACCAACAACCGACACATGTATTCGTTGTAGATTTCTTTTTATTTACAACAAAAACAAAAATAACATATAAACAAAATAATTAGGAGCCAGAGAAGGAATCCAGTTACACTTATTGTTTTCCTGTCATTGAGTAGATTAATTATAAATGGATATGTGATAGCAGAAGGCTCCCCACATGCTTTAAGCTAGCCAAGTGGCTAGCACACAAAGTAGCAGTAAACACTATACTGGCTGACAATTACACCTGTTAAACATCAACCACTATATTAACTAATGGAAATGATAATGTAGTTAAGGTGATAGATGGCTCAAGACACAGTATAAACTAAGCCTAATCTCTAATGTGAAACCACAGACAGTGTGTAATATTTTATATGTTGAGACATTGCTGTATTAATAACTCTATTGGGTCTCTCAATTACTTAGAGGGTGTGTAAATTTGTTCATAGCTAGGTGCTATTCTATTCTCTCAGCTATTTTTCCATTGGCAGTGATTATGTCTACATCGTGACGGCTGTGGTCACACATTATTTACTCCCATATTCCTAAAGCCAGGGGCGACAACACAGACCTCACCAGCAGCCCATTAAACAGGCAGAACCAGGGACAAACACGGGGCTGCGTGCTGGTGTGGCCACTCTATTTACACTATAGTGGCTCTTTTGTGCGAGGCTTTCATCACACTGCAATAAGTAGAGTAAACCCAAGCAGCAGATGTTGGCTAAATCCTGCCCTTCAAACAGGCTCCTGTCTCCATTTATCTCAAATCAGGGCCTGAGCCTTTTTCTGAAGCCAGTTAGATGGAGAAGGATGTCTGTGATTGTCGCTCTATTGTTATAATACACAAACACAGAGGACAGAGAGGACGCAGTGTCCTTTGAAGTCTTTGTGATCATACAGAGAGGTGCATTTTCACTGAACAATCAGGGATAGGCTCCCTTAATCCATACGTATGCCTTCATATTATGTGTTTAAATTAATTACATTCAGGCTTGTGATGAATTCTTTGACAATAATTTGGATTTATTTACTCTTTAATTCTTCACATCATAATAACTGCCACCTTTCCCTTCAAATGAAAGTAATTTTCAGGCAGAAAGTATGTGCTGTTAATGTCATTTTAAATACTATTGTTATTTTCCATTTAACAGATCTCCAGAACTACATAAGTATGTGCTTCATTAGGCAAAACCAAGACATCTAACAGATTTTGTTCCCGAGTGCTTCTTCAATACAGGGTAGACTATCATTCAAGGTCCTTCAAGACAGTTCTTCAGTGACCACGCTGTAGTCATTGACTTTAATCCTATTACATCTCAAGCACAAAGAGAGTTAAGAGGTTTACGTTGGGGATGCGACAGACCAGCTCTCTCTTGTCTTAAGCAGAGCTTCTTATTCAGCCAGATAGTAGGGCTGCCACTGGTTTGTCTGGTGCATGTCAGCTTCCTCTTTGGACGAGATAACCTTAAACCCCAGCAATCAAGAGAAATAATTGCCAGTGGTGACACGTGGAGACAGCAACGATGTCCGTGGATCTGATCAGTGATGTTATCCAGAAATGGGTGAGTCATCAACGAGACAAGGGTTTTTGTGTGGGCTGTCAGCTAGGACAATCTTTCTGACAACTGTTATGGAGCGTGTAAGGTACTGGGCCCAGGAGGCGATACAGTTTGTAACTCTATAACAACTAGCCTATACAGCACACATACTGTTTACTACCTGTTGCCACAAACAGACATATCATCCAGTCAAGTTTATATGTGTATAGCAACTAGTCACAGTTACAGTCTCAAAGAGGAAAAATCTGCAAATCAACAAATGAACACATTCCATGGATGACTAAATGTCCAGGGATGGCCAGAACCTACTGATTGATGGAACATAAAATAGTAGCAAAACAAAAAGAAGTAAAAGCTAGAGTCTACAAAAGCTAATGCAATAGACAATACAAATGTGATTATTAATCATATGTATACATATGTTTTAACCTTTATTTAACCAGAGGAAACTCATTGAGATTCAGATTGACTTGGTCAAATTGACCTGCTTTCTTAAAACAGGGTTACATACATAAAACATACGATTACATCAGGGTTACAGAGAGACAACACAAAAAAGAACTATAGGCACTCATACACAAGCCTACAGGAACCTCCGGTTTAAGCACAAAACCTAGAATCCGTTAATTTAAATAGTTTAAGTTTTGAAACAAGGACAATGCCTAGAGCTGTCCAGTTCCAAGTCCTTCAAAATTGAAACAAATTGTCCATGAGAAATAAAATCCTCCTGCAGAGAAATCCATGTTTTTAGCAGCATACTTAAAACAAGGAATGGACATTGACAGTTATTCTTGAGATCGAAGGCTGTAAGGCCTTTAGTTCTTTTCAATAATTGCTCAGGTAAGGAGGAGCCAGTTCAAGGTAGGTTTTATGATGAAATGCAATCAGTGGGTACGCCATCATACAGGGAAGGCCACTCCACAGCTCTAGCATAAAAGTGCAGTGGTGTGTGAGATATATACAGCCAGTGAGGAACCATAAAGCACAATAATAGACAGTATCCAGCATCTTATCTTTGGACTGTGGAAAGAAGCAATGGAATACGGCAGATCACTATAATCCAGTAATCCAGGAATATCTAAATATGGGCCTCATCACAATGATTAAAAATTATTATGTTAAACTATTAAACAAAAATAATTATGTTATCTTTAATTTTACAAAGGTTTTGTAACCCATCTTGTTTCAGAGAGATACACCAGATGAAGGTTGGGAGCCAGAAGACTACAAGCTCTTCCTGGACCTCGGACACAGCTGCCTTGCTCAAGGGGACACTGCACAACTCCTAGCATTTCTTCAGGATGTGAGAAACCAGGTAAATCATATACTCTGAACAGGTGGAGGTGGTTATGCATTTAACATTGAAATTGAGTTGAATTAATAGATTGAAGATGGTTGGTTTTAGGTATTATGTTAGAAATAGTTCATAGCAGTGATATTTAGTTGCCGATTTTGTGTTGGTTAAGGTCATGGCAAGGACCGGGGTAAAGCCACACATCATGGTGATTAACCACCAGGACATTATAGAGTTCCATCTACTAAACTGAATTCACAATGCTCAGAAATTCACATCTGTGATGGACTGCTCACACCTGAGTAACTAGAGATGTCAGTCGGAGGACTTTGGCAGTGTGAATCTGTTATCACTCCCAAAGGAGACGGAAATGAAAAGGCAATGAGACGGAAAATGTAGACAGTGACCTCCTCAGTCAGACAGAAGCAAGAGAATACAGCAGATCCTGCCCCCATATTCCCTGACCATGCTAAACAGCAGTCCTCTGCCTCCATCAGCGCGGACAACATGTGTAATGGCCTTCTAACCTGGAAGTGTGGGATGCAAACGGGCAGCTTTGCATTCAAGGTTTCCCGCATCACTGAGAATCATTTCCAATGTGGCTCTCCTCTTACTCTGTAGTCGTCTCCCCTTCTCATCCACCATATTTGTGTTTTATCTCAAACAATTTGCTGTGTTTCAATTTTGTTTCCTATTCCTAAAGCATTAAACACTGATATTCATATAAACAGGGGTGTAACGAGGACCCCAAAAGTACCAGAAGTTTGGAGGCTTTGTGCAGGGTTCAAGGGCTCGAATAGGGTGACATATGGGTGAAATCTGGAAAATATGACCAGGTGTCTTGAGTTGTAGAAACAGGAAATTGTATGACGATTGAGGCAATGATGAATATTGCGTAAGAGTGACAAATAAAGTTTGTCACGTAAAAGTAAAAGTAAAAATGAATGTGGTCTCTTTTAATCAGGAAATCGTCCAATCTATGGGCTGTGGTCTCCTGGCACCTCTTGCAAATGAAATGACTAAAAAGGAGAAGAGTGTGGTCCAGTGTGAGATGGCTATGACGCACCTCACCATGGTAGGTAACCAACCATGAACTCTCGGTGGACAGCATAGACTTCCAGTAAGCTAGACAAATGTGCCTAATTATCTCTTCTTCTTCTTCTTGCGTCTAGACGTGCAGGCCAAAGGAGCTCCTTTATGGTCTGCTGAAATTAATGGACGATATTGATGCCAGTGCTATTTCAGATACCATCATAGCATTGGCTCCACATCTTCAAACAGGTAATGGGAGCGTTCAAAAGACGCAAATCTGTAGTCAACACACAACACAGATCTAGTCTGATCTGTGCCTTTTGCCTAGATCCTCTACCAACTCTTACCTAAATTATATTACCCTTTTCTAACCTAATGCCTATATCTTACGTGGCATGGGAATTTCCACAGCAAGGGTGCGCATTTGGTGTGACAAGTGGGGGGGGGACCAACGTGTTTTTGCTATAAACTCCACTATCGTACCAAAGTCAAAGCCGTGCATTTGGCAACAGATTCAACCTCTGTAAACATTACTTTCATTTTCTAGTTTCTATTACGTTTTTTATTATTATTATTATTATTATGATGACGATTCATTATCTTACTTTTGAAAATGTGTTTTATTGTGTAACAATGGTAAAAGAGGGGGTACGGACCAAATTGATCATTTAGAAATGTGGAGGGGAAATGTTCCCCCTATCCCTCCCCCTAAATTGCGCAAATATTCCACAGAAATTGACCTATACTTGCAATCCCAGTCGAAGAGATATAAGCAAAGTATTTGCCGTCCCCTGCTGGCAGATAATATAATCTCAAACTAGGGTTCCTTATCATCCTTCTGTCAATGACCCCTTAAATATGACATCACCTTGATAGATGCCCTCATAAACCAAACAGATATTATGAAAACATGTCTAACCAAAATACACAACATTTTAGTATTTATATGCACCTGTACATGTAAAAGGATGAGCTATTTCTATTTTATATTATACAATATCTTTCTAAATTATCCATCAACCATCAAGATTGCATATTCTTTACCACCTCGTCTCTGCCAGCAAAGCACCAACCTCTTCCCATAACAGTGATTCCCCTCCTCTGTGTCTCCTCTAAAGTGCTGCTTCGTATGGGCGAGGGGCGAGCGGCCTCTCTGGACTTGGCTCTGTCTTCCATTCAGAAGCAGCTATCCCGCCTGCCGGTGCCTTACACTAAGCAGCTGGAAGAGTCCGACCAGTATGGCCTGTGTCGATGCTGTAGCACCCTGACAGACTTTGTCAAGCCCTTCGTGGAGGAAGTGAAGGGAAAAGATGACAAGAAAAGCTCACAATGTCTTGAAGACCAAGTGCTGAATGATGTGCTTCTTAAATTGTGAGTCTCAATCATAGTATCTTTGAGATCTTGATTTTTAAAAGCAGAAAAGTGAGGAGTTTATATTGTTAAGGCCAGTCTAGGGGGATCTTTCTGTAACATGACTTGTCCACTTTTCACACCCAAATCAAGATGGATTATAATTTGTCCTACCATACTCATCATCTACTCTCTTTATAATAATTTGAGTTATCTCAGCACTAATGATGAAAAACAAACCAACTGGCAATGCACTGATTATCCTACACCCTCTTTGTCCCACAGCTGCATGAGGAGCCTGAGAGAGCCACTATTCCAGGCCCAACTAGACCCTAGCAGAAAGTCATCTCTGTGGTTCTTTGCAGCAGAAATAATGGTTTGAACATTTCATTCACATCAATAGAATAGCTTATAATAGAAGGATTAACTTCAGTCAAAGTTGGCAGCAATACAGACAGTACATGCAAACGCGGGGATGGAAATAGGGTGTACAGAGATGTGCAGTTTAGACTGCAATCTCAACAACCTTCATCTTTGACCTGGTGGGTTCCACAAGGAGGGTTCACGAGATGCAATAGAAGCAACATTAGATATAGGTGAAGCTTTATTGTTTTACATCAAGCACCAAGATAATGGCCCCATGTATCACTGTTCCCAGGTCATATTGGCATCTCTTCAAAAGCCTTTGGCTGACCTTCTGCTGTACGTACCCAAGAAGAGAAGCATCATAGTGGAGGACACTCAGTCTGATGAGTGTAGGGCGTCCTTTGCCTATCTGCTCTTTGTCCAGCTCATCGGCATAGACTTCTTCCCTGCAGTGTTCAGGTGAAGTATAACTACTCGTTATCCGACATGCTAGGAGACAACATATTCAGACCAGAGTGGTAATCCAGTAATTGCATATTAAACGGATTACTGTCAATCTCAATTACAATCCATTAATTAATTTATCTTCTTCTGTTTAGCCCTAGGTTTATACTTCAGTGCAACATGGAATACATTAATCTCCTGCTCAGTAGGCAAGTATCTGTGGAATACAATCTAAATAGTGTAAATAGTCAAATTAAAGATGTCTTAAAATAATTGCCCATTTGTTTGACAGAAAAGACGAATCATACGTACTCAAAGGACTGGTAAGAACACAAACATATATACTTCTATTCTGGCTGTAGCCAACCTAAACCTATAGGAAGCAGGAGATCTTAAGGTGATTGACTCCCAACCAAAAGGTTCTGGGTTCACCTGAGGAATATGATCAAGTATCCTTGATCATATTCCTTACCTTCTACTGAGTACTTGTATTTTACACTCAGTGTAAATAGGAATAAAAGCATAATAACATGGATTGAATTTAAACTAGGACATTTATGTACGATCCCTTTTCTCCTCCAGCAATTATATGCCAGAAGCTTGGACAGTGTAGAAGACGGTAGTCTTACAGTGGATCTACTAGAACTGAAGATGTTCTACAGCGTTCCACAGGTACTAAATATCAGGGAGAATAAGTACTGTAGTAATATTAAATTATTTTAATAGTCATCATAGTAATATAAAGAGATTGCTTTGGTGAGTCCATGTGTGCTGAATAGCCATTTGGCCCTGGGTAACGACAAAGTGTTACATGTGATTTTTGTCATCTAGGATAGCTAAAACATTTGCATGTTTATTTAATGTCAATGAAATAAACAAATTAAGTCTTAAATACATGGTGTGTGGGTCTGTTGCTTGTTTATTACAGAACCTGCGACAAATTCTCATTGACTGTCCATCGCGACAATTGGTGAGTATGAGAAAGAAGCCATGAATATTTCATTGTCCTATGGGAAGATAAGTGAATACAATGTTGCTGTTCTCTCAGAGAGAGAGGGGCCTGCTGGTGCTTCAGCTCTTCATCAACAAGTTGAATTCACAGGCAAAACACCGATTTTTCAGGTGACAATTAAATTTGTATAAACTATTGTACAATTATATGTTGATCAATTTAAGTGCTCTGATGCTTAATATATTTTGTACAGGTGCATGCTGAAAACCAGCCAGCATTCAGGAATAGAGGGTTACATCATCAAAAACATAAAAAATCAGGTTGAATTTTCAATGAAGGTAAGACAAAAGAAATCTGTGTGCCCATATTTAATTTTCTTTATTTGACATAAAAAATCGGGCACAGGGCAGCTGAGCTGATACATCATGCAATTTAAAGTCTGGATTGTTTCAATTGACAACGTACTTGGAGTAACTATTTAAGATATATGACCAATTTGAGTAGACATCTCAAAGATCTCCGTTTCGTTTCATTAGGCGACAGATAGTGACTTAACTGACCTTTATTTAAATGAAGTCTTTGGAGATCTTCGAGAGTACCACTTTAAAACAAATTGGATATTCTCTACCTGATCATATTCACAGCAAAGGCTAATTTATAACAAATATAGCACCTTTAGTAGATGCAGCTTGGGAAATATGTGTGTGACTTGATCATTTCCCTTAGCCGGGGAACGAGAATGAATGGTTCTTGGGAGTGGAGTTTATTTACCTGCTGGAGCAGGCGCTGAGTTTACCACATGGTGCTGAGACGTACCTGCTGCAGAACATGGACAGGTGGGTGCGGGGTAAAAATAGTACTATTCCAGCGAATACAAACATTTACTAATGGTTCTCTTACTTTGATATTAATGTTAGATATGCATCATCTAGTAGTAGCTAGACATGGACTTCTTTGATCCTTGAGGGTCATTTATTTGTCATATACTGATTATAATTTATAATAACTAAAGATATAGAATATCACAATATGTTTTCATGTCAATTTAGACCGATGGACATCAGAAAATCTTAATTTACCTCTAATTATGTTATTACGGGTGTGCATCAAGCATTAGAAAATTATCCATTGCAATGTCACGTAATTTCAGTCTATCAATTTCCTTCTATTCCTTCATGCCGATTTAATGGATGGAGTCCATTTTCCCTCCTGGCTACGTAGTCAAACGGGTGAACAATAACCATAATCACGTGGCCAAACCAAGCCACTTACATTACGGCAACGGTGCCTATTGACCTTGTTTCGGACATTGAGGAAGTGAAAACTATACAAAACAACTAGGGGGGCAGCGGGCGTTGTGGATACAGACCACACCCTTACAAACAAAGTCTTTCCAAGACTGAGTTTCTAAGATGATAATGAGATGTATATTAATATACCTTTTTACATTTTCCTGAGATATACGGTAGGTGTGTAGTGGATACACTCTCTGTGATGTTAAGGATATTTTACGTTTTAGATCCTGTTGTCCATCACTTTAACACAAACGTCCTCCTTCATGCAGGGTAATGGAGGGCCTGAATCTTCTACGTTATCTTCTCATCAGAGACAAAGAATGGAAGAGCAAAGTGAGTGGTTAACCACTTCATTGTATTAGCCGTTTGCTCGTATGCTAAACACTAAATGTTGAACCCCTTCCGCTACTGGTAGTTAAGCGTGTGGGAGGAACTGTGCCGAATCAAAGATGACCACCTTAAAATGATGCGCGTGTGCATCACCATGTCAAGAACATATTACATCAATGAAGCAAAGACCCTGCGGGAGGATTACAAACTGAAAGTCAAAGGTAGGCACTGTCTACGCACTTGATCGTTTCCAACAAAGTAAGACCTCTTAAATGCCTCTTCAAATTTAAATGATGGCCCTTGTTAGCAGTGAGTGAATTTACGCCGTGACACTGACCATACACAGTATATTCCTTTTTACACCATATTTTTCATTTTAGGTTTTGTTTTATCCTTAAATGTTTATACAGTGTCTATCATTTAACAAATATCAAATTACAGTTATTTCAGATTATGATAGGTTCTTGTTTGTTTAATACTCTTCATGTGTTACTATGGTACAGCAACAACTTTTCATATTGTATGCGTTCTTTCAGAGGCTCGGGCTGCAGCTAGATCAAGTCAGCTAGTCCAAGGCTTGAATGTGAAGCATGACAAGATGGCTGGTATGTCCCCAGAGGTCCAGTACCAGGTAGTTACACAGAAATGTCTCCAAAATGGTTAATTTGGGTGGCATGTACTTGTTCAGGGGACCATGGTTTCTCTGATATATTCTACTTTAGTTGTTTGTCACGGATGAGTCACAAATATATTTTTTAATCGTGGCGGATTCTTTTACAGGTCATGCAGAATGCATTGGTGACCTTTGACCTAATGGAAAGCCTTATCTTTCGCATTGACGAGATAAAGGATGAGAAGGCCAAGAGTGTGAATTAAAGAGATTCATTTTAAAGACTGAAATAGCTAGCCACCCATATCAGCCCATTGCATTGCACAGCATTGTCCTGTGTTTAATAAACAGTATTTGGGCAAATTTCTTATTTTTTTCAATACATTTTATTTTCTAAAGAAAACTACATCGTCATCATTTCAATAGTGGAACTACACTAAAGTTAATGGAAAAATCAACCTGGATTGAATTGTATATAATACATTCAACAGGCTCCTTTAAGACGTTTACTCTTATGACTGAACTGGACGTTATAACTCTCGTTATATTTGTTACCCCAGTTTCACATCTCTGAGCATCTTCCACACTGGGCTGCGTTCAATGATGTGGGCTCTGGCCAGAGACAGACGGTCTTGAATGCTGTCCACATGGGGCTTGCTGGTGGCCTGCACTCATACAGTTCCAGACAGGGATTTATTGCATTATTAAATAAAATCATAAGCATCAATCCATCAGTATCCATCAGGGTTCTTTCTTTTTTATCTGGGCCTGTGAAGCCCTTTGAGGCTGTAGCTGTGATAAAGGGGTGTATACATTTGACTAGATTAAAACCAGACAACCAATATTTCAAAAGATATACAACAGATGACAAGATTATCCGTACCTTAGCGATAGTCAACATTCCTTTGATGATGTCACCATTGTTCCGCACAGGAAGAATTCTCAGGTTGCTGCCAAAGAATCTAGAAATATAGACATGATTGTCTCAAAGTTACAATTTCGATTTCAAATGACTTGTGCATAACCTGTGCACATGTCATATTAATAACTTGATTTGAGTTTTGTGCAATAGCTTACCTCTGTTGAATATCTGATAAGATGTCCAGTTCTCTCTTCCCATTAAATGGGGCACAGAGAAGTAGGAAGCTGTTCCGATGGACTTTGATAAAGTTCTTTATCTTTTCAAAAAGTCCAGTCTCATTTACATTTTCAGGCAGTTCATCCAACCACACCACCAAAAAGGCAGTTCCTGTTGAAAATCCATTTTAATATATTACAGGTTATATGGATTTCAATGAAATTTGACATTTGCTAATGTTACGCATGCACACTGGTTTGTAATTTCAATATAGTTAGACGGTTGTTTCACAGCAGAGGTGGAAAATGAGGCCTACTTATATCTGTATTCATTCACGTAGGCATATACTGAATGTTCAACAATAAAACATACAAAGATACAACGTGTGTGTGTGTGTGTGTGTGTGTGTGTGTGTGTGTGTGTGTGTGTGTGTGTGTGTGTGTGTGTGTGTGTGTGTGTGTGTGTGTGTGTGTGTGTGTGTGTGTGTGTGTGTGTGTGTGTGTGTGTGTGTGTGTGTGTGAACCAGCCACACTGGAACCACGTGTACAACAGTAGTAAACGCATCGTGCGTGAGTCCTCACCACCTTATGATGGTTACCTGATAACGGGAAAATGAAGACGCCACATTCGACGCTGTCCGAAAATCGGATGCGGTGTTGCTGTCCGTTCAGTGACCTTATCACATCGTGGCTCTTAAAATGAAGTAAATAATAGTAAATGGCGTATTCGTCTTTGGCTTGTTTCATTGCGAAACATAATATGCATAACGTTTACTGGTAACGTTATTTTTTATCTTCCTAAGCTATTTAGCTGCTATGAATTAATTTAGCTAGCCGACCAACGTCAACTGAACACAATTCGAGCAGAAGAAGGTTGTACCTAGCTATTGACATTTTACCTGAAGTGATGAACTGGCAATGATGGTAGTTTTCCACGGAATGGGCTGTTGGGTGTCGGTTGTCATTATTAAAAACCAACGTTTACTGAACAATACACTGAAAACTATGGATTTGGGCTCAAAGTTATTGTCGTCGATTGAATGGCTCAAGGACCTTACGTCAACCGGCCAGACCACGAGTCCAGAACATTCCCCAGACACCAGTCTGGGCCATTTAATATGATCAACTGCAAAGTCTAGACCACACAATTGAATGTTAATAACATAACATGTTAACGTAATAGGCTACAGAAGACAAGCTTTTATTCAAATCAAAATGAGACATTTAGAGACAACAAGTTTGAAATATTTAAAGGCCTAATAAAAAACTGGCTAAATGCATTGGCTCTAAACACAAGTAAAGCAAGATGCTAAAGTCTGCTGTCTTGACAATGACAACCAAAAACCGGACAAAATGTTTATATTTCCGGACACGATTATAATTTATGATGCCCTATATTTACAGCTTCTTTTTTTGTTGTTGCAAGAAATCCATCCACTTAAAAAACCCTCATTGGCTTCCAGTCTGGTCGCCTTTAACATGACATTCATTCCATATTCAGGAACAGAAACCAAGACTGACAGAAATTATTAACTGCTGGGCCATTCTACAAGGTACAATGAGATAAGACCATAATGTATCTGCATCGTTGGTGGACCCCAAACCTGTTGGCAGGTGTTTTCTTTCTTCATTAAACACATTCAGCCTTCAGGAAGAAGCTGGAGAAAGAGAGGGGTTGTCGTTAGACAGGAGTGTTAGGGAGGAAGGTTGTCCACCTAGAGGTCTTCTTGCCGCATTTCCTCCAGCTCTTTGTCCCAGTGGTTGTTGCGGGCCTCCGCATCAGCCACCACCTCGTACTCCTGGAGCTCTACCTGCAGCTCCTTCTCCCAGTCCGGGATGTCCTCCTCTGAAGATACAGCAGGAGGTTAGGATACTGTTGCTACTCTAAATCCTTCAAAACAAACATACTTGTATTAAGCAGTCACTCAAAGCTCACCATTTTAGTCTTAGTTGTACTTAGGATAATTTTCTCTTAACAGTCCCTCATTTAGCTAGGTTTTTATTAGTATCTTTTTTTACTTTGTTTTATTTAGTAATACAAATTATATGAAGTGTATTACATTGAATGTCATTTGGATGTACAAAATGTGCTTTATAAATGTAATTTGAATTTACTCATCCCAAGGCCAAACAAACCCGCCCAGGTGTTTCTTCTTAGCCTGTGCTTCAGAACCATGTGCTCTATCTCCTTGCAAAGGTGTTCCTGATCTACGTTATCGGAGTGAGTGGAGAGATCTTCTTCATCTTTCTGTTACACACAGAGAGGGTTACGCTGTCTGCAAGAAAGAAGCATTCATAATAAAGTACCGTACCCTTCCTATAGGCATCCTTGAGCAAGATACTGTCGAGGAATGTATTAATCGCTAAACACTTTTAGTTGATCAGACGGTAAATATGTTCCACCCTCATCCTGTTTTTTATCCACCTCCCTGCCAAACATCTGTCTATAACCTCCTATTGTTCTTAAAGTAATTGATCAATGGAGCAACTAAGTAAGGGGTTGGTATTAGCACCAAATGGCCCTTTGTTTGTCTTACAGTCCAACAAGAGATCTCCCACAGACCAACAGGTCTGGGGGCCAATCTTACCCAGGTATTACACCCTGTCAATTGTTCAACCTAGAGAGGGTGTAGGCGGTTTGTGATTGGCTTTTTTGAATAACTAGCCCAATGGGAATCAGGAGGGGTTGCACCTTTTTATATGTTAACAGGTAATGATTGGCGGTAACGGCTAGCCACGCCCTTGTCATGTGTTTTGATATACTGTGTTTTGTGATGAATTAAAGAGGAATAATAATGGGAGAGCATGCAGGATTAGCAAGCAGAATTAGGACACAGTATTAAGAGAATCACTGAAGGACTGTGGTGGTTGTTGGGGTATCCTGCAGGACCCCGTGAATAAAGGATTGAACATTGCATCTTGGCTCTATGGTCTATTTGGAAGATACGGACGGGAAACTGCACCCGATCTTTCTACGTGCTTCTACAATGCCTAACCCCTACCTGCTCCTAATGACTAATTATGAATTAATCTGAATTAATTGTTGTTTTGTCACTTTGGTTAAAAGTGTTTAAGTGGCTAATTAAATAAGCAATAGTACTAAATAGAAAGTCAATAGTCCTGACTTTCTGGGGTCTGAGGTCTCTGTGCTGCCCACAGACTGATCTGAGCAGACCTTTTTATCAAAGACACAATGAATAGATGGACTTGGACTTAGGGCTCACTGTTTGGGGACGAGATGAAAAAGATGAATGATGACTATTGTCAAAACCATTGGCTGTGTTCCACAGAGATGAGATTACTTACTTACTTAAATGTATGCTATCATAATATAATTGTTTTATACTTACATTATTTTGAGCTCAGCAATACAGCTGTATTGTAAATGGAAATTCCATACTCACTGCTGAAAGAGCCAAGATTTGTTGTTGTATGCCTTCCTCTTCATTGAAACCCACCCATGGTGGCACTGCAACACCAACGATGGAGTTCAATATACTTTATTTGCTATCATGCTCATTCTGGGCAATAGGAATGTAAAGAAGTGAGGTCTGTTCTGCATTTTTTTCATGAACAAACTTTCTTGCTCTTTTTTAAATTCACCCAGAATGGTCTGGGAGACAAACTAAATCATGTTGGGGATTACATTTATACAATGTGGCATCTGAAATCACTTTTCCCCTTTCTACAGATGAGGAGGTAAAGCATCGGTTACAGGACTGTTATCCTTCTCAGTAGCCAATGCTGGTACTCCCTCGGTGTCTTCTTGATTACAATCCACGGTTGTCTGTCTTTTCTCAGGAATAACACCATATCGTTCTATATCGTATCTATTCCAAGCCATGTTCCCCACCTTTTTTTTATCATATTAGACAAATAGAAACACACAATCAACAAGTGAGTCTGAGTAGAATGGTCGAATAGGTTTTTAATTTCTTCAACGCTGACGTTTCAGACAACTTCCGCGAAACTTTCATATGGGCCTTTAGGAGACCCTTACATAAATGCGTTGTCATAGAAACACGCGTTCATCCTTTCTTTCTTGTAGTCATTTTTCATTACTGCTAGATAGGAAAGTTGCGATTTTCTGTCTGTTTACCTCACTCAAACTACGTAAACGGTAAATAACATAATAGTTACAGTTCAGTCCGTAACCAAACAAAGAAACAAGCTGGGTCAGTGTGAAGACGGTAGATGGCACACTTGCGCTCCAGTTACCTGCGCTATCCTTATGTTGTCCCTGGAGTTAGTTAGCACCATTTGCTAATTTAAACTCGCTTGTGTTGTCATTGTTGTGTAACAGACGGACCACAGCCTAAAGTTTTCTATTCCAAAATACGAGTCGCAAAACTCACCGCGATCGGATTGGCGAAAAGTGCGAACCCACTTAACTTTGTACAATATAATGAATAATGCGTATAACTGAACGGAGAAAAAGCTACTTGCCACCGCGTCGAGGGAAGCTTCTTCACCCGGTCATCCACTCGTATCTGCAGGTAAAGCTATCGCTTTAAGACACACCAATATGTTAGTCGGTACAGATCTAAAGTATTCATGCCAGCCAGAATGATCACTGTGATAGGCAATATATGCGTTTCATATTTGGACTAAAATGCCCTAAAGCTAATATACGTTGCCATTAAAAGTCATTTATACGTGTTTGACAACACACAGGCGAGGAGTTTCCATTTTAACAGTCGTCATCATGTAATGTTCTCACACATTAGGGTATTAAGTTAGTAGTTCAGTAGTTGGACAACAGGTGTTAGATGCTAAATAGTGTGTTCAAAGTATGTACAGTGAGCTAAGCCGCCTTTCACATTAAACATGTAAGAATTCAGGGAGGAGAGGGCTTTGTCGGCTTGATAAGGTATTCCGTATATATATATTTTTTAACACAGGGCTTTCAATTTGGTTTGAAGGATAAACGACATTTTTTAATTCTAAGATAGAAAAGTATTTAGTACAACAAGCAAATCCCAGGACTATGCCTTACCACAATCACCTGGATGTCAAAGTCAGATATCATATTTCACGATCAGTCAATATGATAGGGTCGTTGTTGATTCTAAAATTATACAATCATAAGGTAAGGTCATAATACATTTGAGTAGTTTCTGCCAAAAGCCCATTTAATTACTAGCGAAAGGTGTAAAACAAACAACCATGTATCATCCCCAGCGCCACGAAGTATGTTCAGTTGAATGTACCATCACTCCTAAACCTTATGTTATTAATTGTAATGGCTCTAGATGAAAGTGTTGGATGAGTTTTAAGGAAATACAAATTCCTGACAATCGCCCTGGAACACATTTACAGTCACACATGTTTACTGCCCCTTTCTAAAATCGGATCAGCTTTTTCTCTTCTCTTTATTACTTGTTTACGACATTTAATTGTGACTTGACTAATTTAACATGGAATGCTTCTATTCATGGTTAAACAGTCCGCTGGTGTTGTGTCTGACATCTTAAATATGTAAAAAGATTAACAGTTGAACTGCACTCGGAAGGTACACTGGTGTATAATGGAGTGTGTGTAAATAAACAACAGAAGCCATTCATGTTTGCAGTATTGCATGGTGTGATATTAACATTTTAATCACAACACATTTCTGTCCTATTTTTTCTTAATCCCACCAGCAGCATGGAGGCCAGAGGCTGTAGAACTGATGTGTATTATGTGGAGGAGCGGCGCTCGCTGCGCACGCGACCCGAGGACCTGAACCAGAGGGACAGGGAGGACGGAGGGTGGAGGCTGTTGGAGGTGCTCCTCTCTGGGGGAGCACCATGGGGCTTCACTCTGCGAGGAGGTCGAGAGCACCAGGAACCATTGCTCATCACCAAGGTACACAGTCCTGGCAAATGCAGTGCGCTTAGAACTCCCCAAGACTCTCACAGTGGGCTTGAGTTGTATATGATTTGGGGGGAGCGATGTGTATAAGGCGAGCAGAGGGACAGACAGACGTTGGACCTGTAGGATGATCATTGTGGCGCTATGTGGTGTCACGACCATGTCTCTTGGATCCCCAATATTCCTGTTTCCTCTGATCTGTTGGGAACAATGCGGTCGCAACTGGACAGCAGCAGCAGCGTTTTGGCTCCATTAAACATTCCATAATCCAAAATGATGTTTAAATCCTACTGCAATAGCCTAGGTGCACTATTAGTTACACTGTGTACAATACTCCCACTGCCTGTCCCCGTGCACACAGCCACATAAGACTGAAATGTAAGGATGTGATTGGATAGTGTGAGTATCCTGTTTGTGGTGATTCCCCGGTCAAGAGGAGTACTTCCTGAAATGTGAGAGCAACAGAACCAAATGTTTTATTATAGTTAGACCCTGCCAGAATTTCAGCATAAAACTGAGCGGTGACATTCGAGTATACTTCTTCTGTACTACTGTATTCAAGTTTACTGCTTCTATAGTATTGCATTCAAGAGTCCTGCTTCTATAGTACTGTATTCTGCTTGTAGTACAAAACAGCTTGTAGAATAGTTTAATCAACAGTACTGCTTGGAATCTGCATCTAAAAAGGTATTTATGACATACCACCTGTGGGCTTTCATTCCTCGAGAACCATTTTAACGTAGCTTTTATAGCTATTCGGAACTGGGTTGACTTCATAGGGGCTGGAAAGTGTCCACCCATCACACATTTTAATACTGAAAAAACACCAGTGAGGTCAGAGTTGTCCAACAAGTCGCTCTGTGCCAAACCCCATTGGTATTACCACTAAACTGCAGTCCTTCACTCCTTACTCGCATGATTGGTTTATTGGAGTTGGGAAATGGTGGTGCAGATTTAAAGCAGCGAGATGATGACATGACTAACAGAGCCAACAACATAATGTTTCAAACAATATTTAGGAATGTACCACCACATATACCTCATCAATTAGACCCCAGTTAGTCTGGGACATAACAGCAAATGTGTACATTTAAGCATGATTTCTGTTTCAATGTATTGTCACAGTTGCCTTCCAATGAACTCCATAACATTTGGCACAATGTGAGGTCACGTGGGCCATAAAAGTAGGAAAAGTAAAATCGATGTGCCATTTGTAAAAAGCCCAAGCATACATCTCCATGTAACTCATCCATGTGGGTTCTACAGCTGTGTCGAGGAGTGATGTGTGTACCTCCATGCTTCAGAGCTGTGGAAGAGAATGTCTGATCTGTCACACCATATTAGGGTAACGGATCCGAAACCTTACATACCCACTGGCTGCTTAATGATTTACAGAAGACCTTGCTAGTTATTTTGGTAAGGTAGAAACCACCATATGTTTCTATGGAGAAACTATTTCTGTATCGACCCAACTGGGTTCGAAGTCTAACTCAACCATAGTCTGCCGAAACTGGGGAACTCGTGGCATTATCGAGGCTTGGAGCTTCAGATTTAAGATCACCGTCAGCGCCTCACTATACTGTAGAATTTGAAGAAGCATTTGATCCAAATGAGTTCGATTTGAGGGTCCCACCACTGGATTGTGTCGTCGAAGCCATGCCACTACTTCTGCTGTTTTTATTTAATATTAGCAGTGTCTCAAACTACTACTGCTATTTGAGTTTAATATTGCCAGTGTCTCAAACTACTACTGCTATTTTAGTTTAATATTGCCAGTGTCTCAACTACTACTGACTGGCAGAGCCTCTCCACGGGGGCTTGAAAATCCAAACTCCAACAACTGCATCTCTGGGTAAGATGTTGGCTCCTCCGTTAGGTTCAGATTCAGTGTCTACAAACCTTTTTTTACATAGACATATCATTGGCGTTAACATATCTTCAATACTAAGCAGCCTAATGGTTTGACAAGTGAGGTCTTGATAGAGCTGCAAATGTTTAACCAATTTGGGATTAACCGTTAGGCTTCACAAATGATTGTCAGATTGACCCAAAATGCACCAGCGTATTTGCCACCACTCATGTTTATGATAGTTGGCCCCCAGCATCGCATTCTGTTTTATTGTTTCTCTGCCTCTCTCTACTCTCTCAGTCGGTTAACAGAGAGTTTGAAGGTGGCTCTTGGTGCCAGGGCCAGTGTGGAATGCTGCTTGTCTGACTGCTGAATATTCCCTGACATCCTGGAGCCCGGTGGAATGACTTGAAGGGATAGAGTTAGGGTCGGTGGGGATGAGTTTATGTTGGGAGTGGACAACAGTTTTCGTGGCTTTTTGATTTATATGGTTTTTCGGCTGAATTATGGGTGCAGAGTAGATAAAGACCCAGGCATAACTTCGCCCGCAGTCTCACTGTGCAGATAACCTCTCTCTCGCTGTCTGTGTTGTCTAGCGGTGTTATTAAGAGCGGCTCATGAAAGAGCTTCTCCAAGTTCTTTAATTCACAATGCTTGTGTTCTCAGTTGGTCAAGTAGAATCACCATCCTTTTTTTTTTGTTAACACCCATCGTCATTTCTTGCCCTATCTAGTTCCAATCTTTGGAGAGCCCTGTTTTAATCTATTTCTTTGTGGTACTTTTTCATGAATTACTTAAAATTGTCTGAAACTGTGTTGTCGCACACAAATAATGTTTCCTGTGTTGATGCTGGTGTAATCTGCAGGATGCCTGCCAGCTTGAGTCCTGCTATGGTGTTCTACTGGTTCTTTGAACTGATAAACCATCCTCTTCCTTTTTGAATAATGTTCGAATGTCTCTGGAGTGTTAAGTCAATGGATAGTACTCCCTTCCCTTAGTACTGTTTGCATTTCTGTCCCCAATGTAAACATCCCCAGTGGTCTGAAGGTGTTTAAAGCGGTATCGAGGTCCATTTAGTACCTTCTCCCGACCCTCTGTTTGCACGTCCCTGTTGGCCTGCGACGGGAAGATGGATGTCGTTCTTTAGTGGCCTGCGGAGGACCCTAAATTACCGGCTCTGTTAGCTATTTTCTCTGGTTTATGGCTCTTCTCGAATACTTAAATTAAAGATAATAAAGAGAGGGGGCCAGGAGATTGGGGCAGCTCGAACGCCGTTAAGGGAAGAAAAAAAAAATCTGGATCTAATTTAAATTCTTAACATTCCTCTCATAGCTCGAGTTTTACCAAAGGTCTTCACGGACTTTGTTTAAATCCGCGTCTCAATAAACCTAAATAATCCAGTTTTACTCCACGCAGCTGGGCATGCACCATGTACAGTACATACGCTCCCTTGAGTCATGTCACATTCTTTGTGGGGAAAAAACATTAGTTATGAATTCTATTGAAGCAGTGTTTTTAATGCTGTGTTCATACATGCTCTGAAACATCAGCAGGTAAACGGGTTTGATCCATTAATGGGTCCTTTGTGGTACATTTTGAGAGGTGGCATTATTATGACTATCTTTGATTGGGAAAATCTCTGGTATGAAGATGAATCACCAAACGGCTTCATTTAGTGTGTTGGCATTTGGGTTAAGCAAGAGAGTAGAGTTTTTCTGCCTGTAGGTAGGGAAACAGGTTGCAGAGGTAGACTGACACCGAAACCTGCCTGTTTTTAGTAACTGACGATTCTGAGGCCTAAACCTTTGAGTATCTTCTATCGAACCTTGTGTATATGACGGGCCTTGGTGGAGGAAGCCGGTCTACCTCTGTATCTTGCCATGTAGGATTGTAGACAGGATAGTCAGGACAGACGTACATCTAGATACTCGATACTGATCAGTCTGGCGATGGCAGATCTTTCGCAGCGCTGTTCTTGAATAGTGACTTCTGTCACTTGTGTTTTTTTTTAATATATATAAATGACCTTGCCAGTTGGTTTTCTGCCAACACTGATCCCAAAGGGAACAGACAGCGCAAACACTCTCTTTCTACTGCTGTTTCTGTAGTTGGGCTACCATTTATGGCATTACAGTTGGATCCAACAGATCCATCCAATGAATTAAACATTAGACCCAGGATTACCATATCCCTAACTTCCTATCAAGGCAATGATAAAAAGTGTGTAATTCAAGCCAGTACAGCCATGTCAAACTTGGGCCTTCTTTAAAAAGAAGACACCAGTCTCTGTGCTATCAGGGCTCGGTCAGCGTGGCTAACAGGACGTCTGTCAGCAGAAAATACACATTCCCCCCCACCCCCACCACCACAGTCACCCACCACATCCTTCCCACCAGGTCCCGGGAGAGACAGCAGGCTATTCTGGACCCCACTGAGGAAGTCAGGATGGTTTAGTTTGGAGTGATAGCACCTGGAGGATGCCAGCCAGGGCCGAAGAAAGCACAGACCATGCTGTGTATCTTTGCCACCGCTGCATGCTTGGATTGTCCCTGGGGATAATGTGTCGGATTCCTCCGTTCTGTATTGTTGGCGTTGCATGTTATTACGCCGGACGTCTTCCTCAGTTTCTGGATACATGCTATTTGTGGATCAAACCTTGCAGTACATGTCAGTGTAAAATATTGTAATATTATCATAATATAAAGACAGAATAAGTACATCCTGTGATTAGATGGGGTCATATAAAGCCAATAAGACATATCTCTCTCCTTGCTATAGCTAATTTTCAGCCTGTTCCCACAAAACCTTAACTGCCCCCTTAAAACTGAACTCTGCACTGCCTTCCCCAAAACTCTCCTGTCTCTTTGCCTCTTGTACTGCACATTACTCCTTCATGACTTGAAAACGTTAAACATCCTTAGTGTACTTCCCTTAAGAATACATAGGGAGTGTGAGTGTTTGACCTTGGAATGATCTAGCTTGCTGAGATTAGCCCTGATATTCAAATGAAAAGTTAGACCAGGGGTATAAGAGACGGGTGTTGTGTGAAATCACATCTGTGTCCAAAAAATGGTTTGCAGTGAGGGACCCATACGATGTAGTGGTCTGCAGTGAACGACCTATTAGATGTAATGGTCAACAGTGAGGGACATATATGATTAAATGGGCCGTATGTGAAAACATACCTCTAAGGTTAAGTCATGCAGGTTGATAATCAGCTGCAGAGTTTGGCCCCAGTGTTATTCTGCCAAGTATGCCCTTGTAGTCTCTCTCTGTCTCTCTCTCTCTCCCCTGTTCTGAGCCAGGTCCTCTAGTCCACACTCAGAGAGAATGTGTGTTTGAAGGGGGGGGTGTCTTCCTGTACCTTTTTTACCTTAAAGGGCAATTTCTCCTAAAAATACGAAGACATATTTTTCTACTTAACCCATAGTGCAATAGGTTTGGACGCCACGTCAAATAACGTTTATTTATGTTGCTTGCTTATTTTACAGGCCTATAAGTATTTTACTGATGCTTCACATAATATACCTATATAATTGACAGTAGAACAAGCATAGTATATGACGTGAAGTGTATATATCTTTTATGCATTCATCATTTTATAATTGTGTTGCGTGACATTCGATTATTTCAACAAATGGTAGTGATCTTTTAGTGACTTTGAGCTCCAGCCTATCCCAGCCTGTTCCCTTCTTGCAAGCATACCCCCCTCTGAGAAATGTGTTATTCCAGGTGCACGTTCACGTGGTTTGCCGCCGTGTTTCAATGATCCATACACACTGCAGTTTGTTTTCACATTATGGCATGGGCTTTGAACGAGCTACTGTACGTGTTCTTAGGAAAAAGACTCACCTGTTTAACCTGAGCAAACACGGTCAGGGCTTTAAACGCGGTTAACTAATCAAGATTACGATAAATTATGAGCAGCATGACTTATTTCACTTGCACAACCGGCACTGGGCTGCCCATGAATGGGTTTTTATTTATTTACATCCGTCTCTTGTAAAAAAAAAAACTCCTTTCTTTCCTGTCCTTTTTAGGTGCACTACATTGTGAGTTTTATGAGTACAAATGTATTTAAGAAGCTACTATGCTGATCGTTTATACATCTCTTGGATCTTGCAAATACAGTGGGATCTGTTACGATAGAAAGGTGCTCAACACGTTATTTGTCTCTTGAAAAAAGAATGCATTGATCCGTTAAGTCAGTCTTTGTTGCTGAGTTACCACCTTGTGTAGATACAGTATGTGACAGTGTAAGGTAGGATTGAATAATAAGCCTCAGCAACATATAAAAACACCCTTTGTTATTACTTTTTTTAGTCAAAGGGAGACTATAAACAAATGTGCACCACACCTGCCATCGTACCTGTGCAGTATCTCACATGTTGTATTAGACCTCCTGATGTGTTGTGGTCCACCAGCTCACCTGTGTAGTATCTTACCTGTTGTATTAGACCTCCTGCTGTGTTGTGGTCCACCAGCTCACCTGTGTAGTATCTTACCTGTTGTATTTGACCTCCTGCTGTGTTGTGGTCCACCAGCTCACCTGTGTAGTATCTTACCTGTTGTATTTTACCTCCTGCTGTGTTGTGGTTCTCCAGCTCACCTGTGTAGTATCTTACCTGTTGTATTTTACCTCCTGCTGTGTTGTGGTTCTCCAGGTGGAAGAGGGAAGCCAAGCAGCGGTCGTGGGTCTCCAGGTGGGGGACGAGCTGGTCAACATCAACGAGATTCCCCTGAGCGGCTACAGACAGGAGGCCATCTGTCTGGTGAAGAGCTCCCACAAGACTCTCAGTCTGGTGGTGAAAAGGTATGGTCCCTCCCGGTGCCGCTCACCTGCCTGTGGCCTGTCCCACCCCTGTAGCATCTGCTGCTCTTAAGCGCAAAGCACAATGTTCACTTTCGAAATAGACTTGAGTCCTATTTCAAGCAAGTGGAGAAATACAGCAACGCTACATTCCCACTGGTGCTTTGCTCCACCAAAAAACAAAAAGATTCTAGTTGTGTTTGTCTTGCGCTACAAATATGAGGTGAAATTCACACTCTGTCTGCTGAAGCACCACCCCATCCTTGCCTACCTCAGCATCACCACGGTTACGTATCCCAACTAACCATGGTTACCCTGTCTCTTCTCCATCCGTGCAGGAGGAGATTGCTTCTTCTGACGTTTATAGCTTTCATCAATAGTCATAGATAGTTGGATGGCTCTGTTCTGATTGGGTTTATCTTGGTTAGAGTTGAGGAGAGGTGGTTGGAGTACTGGAGAACTGGTTACAGTAAAGAGCTAGTTAAAGTTCCGAGCTGGTTGCAGTTAAGAACTGTAGCCGTTCTCTACTGAGGTAGTTACAGTAACTGTTTACAGTAGATAACTGGTTGCAGTAGAGAGCTGGTTAGAGTTTAGAGCTGGTTGCAGTAGAGACCTGGGCACAATGGAGAGCTGGTTCGAGTTTAGAGCTGGTTTCCATGGAGAACTGGTTACAGTAGAGAGCTGGTAAGAGTTTAGAGCTGGTTGCCGTAGAGAACTGGTTACAGTAGAAAGCTGGTAAGCGTTTAGAGCTGGTTGCAGTAGAGAACTGGTTACAGTAGAAAGCTGGTTAGAGTTTACAACTGGTTGTGGTGTGGGAGAGGTGGTTGCAGTGGAATAGAGGTGGGTGCAGTGGAAGAGGGACAGTAACATGATAGGTTGTTATTTTCTCTCTTGTTGCAATGTATACATAAGAGCATCTAGTTCTCGCTGTATCCCTTCAACAACAAACATCTATTTCTTGTATGGCGCATTATTGAGTTTAGTAATCCACTCTCATGAATGAATTGTAATTGTCGGATATTCATTTACTATATTAAGTTGAGAGGTTGAGTTTATGTTGTTACTATCAGTATTTTTAGGGAGGTATAATAAACAGTAAGAGTGACTCTGTCTTATCACAATGCAGTGTCCATCTCATTATTCATTACCCGCACAATCACAAACAGTTCCTCAACCGAGACCCGAGCCCTGCCCCTTATTAAAAAAGGGCTCATTGTGTGTGACACATAGAGTTCTTTATCTCTCCCCGGTGCCTGGATTTGTTCCTGTGTTGTATCATATCATAACGTAAGCCCTGAGCAAATACTGCCGTACAAGGAAGTCCACTCACCGCTCGTCTTACCACAAAGCGCTGGCTGTGTCTAGCTGGCTGTGCGTCTAGCTGGCTGTGTCTAGCTGGCTGTGTCTAGCTGGCTGTGTGTCTAGCTGGCTGTGTGTCTAGCTGGCTGTGTCTAGCTGGCTGTGTCTAGCTGGATGTGCGTCTAACTGGCTGTGCATCTAGCTGGCTGCGTCTAGCTGGCTGCGTCTAGCTGGCTGTGTCTAGCTGGATGTGCGTCTAGCTGGATGTGCGTCTAGCTGGCTGTGTCTAGCTGGCTGTGCGTCTAGCTGGCTGTGCGTCTAGCTGGCTGTGTCTAGCTGGCTGTGTGTCTAGCTGGCTGTGTCTAGCTGGCTGTGCGTCTAGCTGGCTGTGCGTCTAGCTGGCTGTGTCTAGCTGGCTGTGTGTCTAGCTGGCTGTGTGTCTAGCTGGCTGTGCGTCTAGCTGGCTGTGTCTAGCTGGCTGTGTCTAGCTGGCTGTGCGTCTAGCTGGCTGTGTGTCTAGCTGGCTGTGTGTCTAGCTGGCTGTGCGTCTAGCTGGCTGTGTCTAGCTGGCTGTGCGTCTAGCTGGCTGTGTGTCTAGCTGGCTGTGCGTCTAGCTGGCTGTGCGTCTAGCTGGCTGTGCGTCTAGCTGGCTGTGCGTCTAGCTGGCTGTGTCTAGCTGGCTGTGCGTCTAGCTGGCTGTGCGTCTAGCTGGCTGTGTCTAGCTGGCTGTGTCTAGCTGGCTGTGTCTAGCTGGCCCAGGCTGTGCGTCTAGCTGGCTGTTTTCTGCACAATAGACACCCTGCTGTGGAATTCTACATCCACTCCACACTCTGTAACTTGTATGTAAGCATCAGCGTGTGGTTCTTTAAGAGCCGTGTGCTGTTCAAGCATGCACAGTTCGTGTTTTTGTTCAGTGGAAATACAAAGAATGTGTGAGCCAAAAAAGATAAACAATGTGTTTCATATTATGCCGTCAATGACTCAATATGTATACAGTATAATGTATGGGGTGCAGGGTTTTTTCCAAATTAGCTTTCCTATGCTAAATATTTGTTTGACACGCAAACCCTTCTTACTCACATTTTACATTTAGCTCTTCTGTCAAACCATTTCTTTTTCTATTAATGCAAGTTCACATGTTGTACATTCCCGTGTACTTACAAAACATTTACTGCAGAAGAAGCAGCATCAGCACCAGGATCTAGATGAATACAATTACATTTTCGTGTATTGGTCATAAATGGGAGTTAGTCTACAGTTATTATTTTGGACTGAAAACTGTTTCTCACTACACAAAGTGAAACAGATTCATTAAATTGTGTTTTTGTCTGCCTTAGCATACACAGAACTACAGTACACCGCTGCCCCTCTGGTCTGGTCTGCTCCGTTTTTCAGTGACTCCCAAGTTCTAGGTTTGGACCTCAGTCTGACCATCAAACAGTCCATCCTGGCCGACAAGGCAGACATCAGACAGAATCAGAACACATTACGCAGATACTTTTTAATCATAGAGTACATCTCAGAGCTGATGTAGGGACACCTGCACATCTGCTGTCTGTATGGCTCTTCTGAACTGGCACACGGGTTGCGTATAGCAACGAAGCACGTTACTCGTAAAGCCTTGATGGCTCCTTGACAACCCCTGGCCCGTGTGACACCTTCCAGTCTTTCCGGGGCCCGTGGAGAGCGAGAGAGAGGGCCTCAGGTGGATGTTTACCTGAGAGTCAGGAAGTCGGTTAAACCTGCTCTGGTTCCCAGGTGTGGTCTGTACAGGAGGTGGAGGGGGGCGGGGTTTAACGCACTGCGTCACCTTTTTTGCATGCAGTGACTAATGCAATTTGGTGAGCGTGAGGTCATTTTCGAGGCAGAGGGGGAGGCGTGTAGGGAAGCAGCGATTGAGAGCGTGTAGGTGGGGCTCAGTGGAAAACAGCGCTTCCATGTTGATTTTCTTCTTTCTCTTTTTGTTGTTTTTTCTCAAAAGGCTTGCAGTCTCCTTTGTGTTCTGAATATGAATCATGTCTCAACATAAGTCATACATCAAGTTATGCCTCGCTAGAGAAGAAAAAATTAATGGTATTTGTTATACTTGACCAGTGTCTGCTGACATTGTCGCATACATTTGTATTGATTCACAAGGACACAAAGTCATGAAGTACACTTGTACATGCCACCAAACAACCCTTACAAGTGAGGCTGAGAACACTCAAAGCATACCATCCAATAGGACAGAGAATGAACCATTCCAACGTCAATCAACACTTTAAGGTTGCTTGTCTTGATTCCATGATTTACATGATTGTACACGGAAACCAGTCATGAGTTTTTAATTTAAACGGCTCTTCCAGATGAATGAGAGAACATCTTTACTGATGGTACATACATGTGTAGGGCCCTTTATACATGTGTTTTGCTTTACTTAACATTTGTTGGATGTGTCTTTATGGTAAACTACTTGCACTACTGCTAGCCTGTCATGAAGCAGAGCTAACTTGGTGAACTGTAGAATGAATCATCACATGTAGAAGTTGGTTTCCCCCTACTGGTGTAGACGCGAATCAGCTCTCACCGGTCACTATCGAGTGTTAGGAAACAAACTTTCCGAATAGGGATTCAAATTCTAAAAGGGAACATGTTTTTTGCTGTGATAACGGCTGCACCGTGTTAAAGAAGGCAGGGCACACTCTTGTTCTCTTGTATATGCTGCTTGTTGTTACAGTAAGCTCATGTTTATGGGTTATTAGTGATGCTGCCAAGCTGTGCCATGCAAAGTGTGCTCTTAAGTGGAGGAGAATTGCATTGAGTCTAGTCCTGTAATTATATAATTACACAGACACTTTTTTCCCTAATGGGGTTGCTCCATAGACGAGGTGCTTTGATGTGAACTGATCTACATTTAAAAGCGCCAGAATATAATTTTCTTAAATCCTAGATGTAATAGGTATGTTCAGGGCTGTAACTATGCCAATGCTGTGGTCAAGTAACCCTATCAATACATTATTGTTGTTACTACATTTATTTTAATAAATTGACATTAGTAAAGTGCTACAGGAACTGTATACTACTACTGCTACTTCTACTACTAGATATACTAAGGGTATGATGTATTAAATTAGCTTGGGCCTGTGTGTGACAGCCACCTGTATTGTTCTGTGTGAATGACAACATGAATGTTATTCAGAGTGTGTCTTCCTCCCTTTTAATGTGACATAGGGTGTTGTGATTGGTTTAACGTTCCTGTCTGTCCCTGCCCCTGACTTGGTGACAAGCTAACAAAAACTTTGTTAGGATTATTCTGAATTTGACATCAAGTAATTAGGTATTCACAGTGAAATTGTGGATAACTTGATTGTTAGGGATTCTCTATTTTTTCATAATTTTTTTTCATTGGTAACATCTATAGCTCTGCCTCAAAAGTTTTCAAATTTGTCAACAACATATGTATGTCGTTGGTTTAGTTCCCCTTTGCCGATAGGGGGCACTATAATTGGCGGCCAAAGTTACACGGCCTTATTTGACAAATTTGACCAAAATGTTTGCCTGTTGGACCCATAAGGATGGGATCTGGATGATTTCTCTGTACAGTAAAATTTTTGGGAAAGCTTCTAAATCGTAATAGCCACTGGTGCAAATGACACCAAATTTGGTACAGATGTTCTATGGACATGTCTGACTAAAAGCGTGCATGCAAAATCAAAATATTTCAAGAGTTCTTTAATCCATCACAAGTCTGCTCCAGAAGGTTTCAGTGCCATGACACTTTCCAGGTTCAAAGATGTCATCGGGTAGGGTAGATAGCTCAACAAATGACGTGATCAGCAATGCGCTAGGCACCACTTCGCCCACAGGGGGTGCAAAATAACACATAAACGGAATGACTTGGATTCACTCCAAATCGCTTGGGGACACTTATCTCGTCGCCCCAAGTATCACGGGAAAAGGGTTCGCTGAGGTCAGGGTCAGTGGGGTCAGCGGTGTGTTCTGTGTATACCTCTTGAGGCTGCGAGCAGCTTTAATGCTGTTTGTTTTTCATACTTCGTTGAAAAAGCGTGTACCATGACTGGGACAAATTCATTTCCATGTTGATTATAAACAAAAATAAATAAAAAACAAAGATGGACGCTCAGTGAGACTGAGATGAGTGGCGCGTGAACCCTGGGCTCCAGACATGATTACCAGGTGTTTTGGGTCTGGCAGTAACCCAGGGCGGCCGCTGGTTTGACAGTTGGTATGCTGCTCAGCTCAGGAATGTGCCAGTCATTATCGTCTTCCCACGGTTCACCTCTCTCACCCCCGTGTGACTCACCTGCCTGCAGCTCCTGCTGAAGGAAGGCCTTTGTCAGCCCGACGGGATCCAGCTCACCTGCTGGCGTGCGTGGGCCGCTCACACAACCTCAACGTTTTAAACCGCCCCGCGATTATCGCCACAATGCGCTTTAACAGCCGGGCCGCGCTTCAATTTGGGGCGTTGGCATCGCTCCTACAAAGTGTTCCCAATTTGCGGTGGAGTGTAATCATTTGTCACAGATTACTTCATGTCTAATCACCTTATTAGATGTGTTATGTAGGATTATTCAATAAAAGAAACCACTATATTGCCTGTTGTCAAATTTTCCACCATGGTTACATGAAGGTTAGTGTGGTGTCCGCCACCGTTAGAGCTAGTGTCCAGCAGAGGAAATTACGCCTTGCCTATTTATGTAGGGTTTCTACAGCAAGTGCACCATCCAATGAACCCCTCTTGTTTTCCCTCCAACATACGGCAGCCATGTTGGCTTTCTCAGCAGACTACCATCCCATCAAGGTTGGATTTAGGTGTTTCCATAACTCCTAACCTCCCAACAAAAGCGTATGGAATCAAACTTCTGCCGTCATTTTGATGAAGTGTTCCTCCAGCAGCCTGGGTAAATATTAGTAGTGGATAAACAAGGCCATTTCGTTTAACCCTGCGTCTCAGTGTCCACCAGGTCAGGAGAACGCTTGTAGAATGGACTTGAGACTCTGGGATCATTCTACCAGAAGAAGTAGGACTTGTCCCACTGCTGTGTCTCAGGACATTTACCAATATTTATCTCATATAAACTACATGTTAAATTCCGGTGCTAGAACATTTTCATTTGTATGGGCTAAATGATGGATAGCAGACTACAGCTACAGAATATGATCATTATTTGTTGTCAATTTAAGTGCATGTTCTGTGTCTGAGAAGATCCATGGCACAAGCCTCATGCCCAGATTTAGAAAATGAATCAATGAGATTACAGATAATGAGAAGGAAACAGAGCAATAAGAAAAATGTGTAGAATATGTGTAGCCTACCCATTGGCACGCAAACAATATTTATTTAGCTAGCCTAGCTCTTATGCATCCTTGAGCGGTCCTTTCTCAGGAGGTAATAGTGAAAAGTAGTTTTTATGGGCCTCCCATTTACTTTTGTCTTCATAATTCTGCACTAATCTCCCTGCCGGTCACCAGACCAGGGGTTCGAGTGCCAGAGTAGATTTAATCACAGATAAAAACACACATAGTGGGTCACTTCGGTTGCCCTGTTTTTCCCATATACTTCCAGAACATTCTATGAGGAACGTGACCAAATGTAAATTAAGATTCATATTTCTTTATCAATCTTTGGGGAAATGAATACAATTGCTCCACTTTTCAACATTTGCTCACGATAATAGAAAAAAACTTTCTTTATCGGCTCCTTTTGACAGGGCATATACAATAATATCATAACATTTGTGCAATGATGTAGCAATTGTAAACTGTATTAAACAATTATAAAACAAAAACAAATGTCCAAAAAATAATAATAATGTAAAACATTTTAAAGCGGACCATCTTGACTATTTAGCTTTGAAAGTGTGTGTGTGTTGCTCAAACTGACCATAACGCAACGTATAAATTGAATGTGTATCACCTGCTGCTGACGTGTCACTGGGCGAAGCTCTGTCACCCGTTCCCTGGTTACAGAGCGCTTTCAGCAGCCACTCTGCCCCTCGCACCCTTATAGAGATCAACCGGTTGCCATAGCGATGGTGCAAATGCATGTCTGCCTCACAATAAGGGGAGGGAGGGAGGGGGGCGGGGGTAAGGGCTGGAAAGAGAGAAGAGCCTGTCGTTTAATCTCCTCATTAGCATATTAGCCCTCTCCAAGATCCAATGAGACGACATGAGGTTGGAGATTACTTCATGGGGACTGGCTGCGACACCAGCCCTCCCCCTCCTCCTCCTCCTACACATTCTGGTGGGGGTTGAGGGGGAAACACCCACTCATAACCTATAGGGGGATCTCCTCTCAACCCCAAAAACCAATACTATACAAGCACAAGTTAAACTTTCAGGCAGCCTACATGCTCACGCTGCGCGGTGGTGGAGGTTTCAGTTCCCTGGACGGTGCTGCTGGTGTTGGTGGTGACTCGGTAGCTCGTGGCTCTGTGGTTTGGGGACCCGAGGTAGTGGACGGGTGACGTGGGGGGTCCAGCCATGCCCAGACACCTGGAGCCTGCTGGGGCCGGGGGCTCCTTTGTTTTGACCCATCACTGAAGGGTCTGTGGAATGCAGTGGGAGCACTGGAGCACAACTGGCCTGATCCTCCACTTGATTCCCTGGGAGTTGTGCTTTTTGGTGGTGTCTAAAGATGGACTCTATACTGCCGACATTGTGTTGACTTTCTTTTGCGCCCAGCGTGTCTTTCTTCATTTCGATGTTCGGTGAGCTTAAGATCTATATTTAATTTGGATTTACTTTTATGGATCAATTATTACTTTGGTCAAAAGCTGTGTTATTGTCTTGTTCTTGATTCCTGGTTCTGTCTCAAGGTTGTTACGTCATAAATTAGATGAAAGGCTGGGAGATCATCACTGACATATGGTAGACGGATATGGTGTGTTTGTGTGACCTTAATACTTATTTTGCTTTCCTTTTGAATTATTGAGCACAACGCCATGCATCATTCAGGTTAAGCCACGATCAGCAAGATTTACCACTTACTAACGAATGCAAGTTAATCTTTTGACACTTCAAATGTAAACGAACACGTTACACTTCTCAATGACCATTGTCGTTCTTGGGTCTATAAATTCCAAATGCTGCAGGTTATACTTTCTTTTTTAAATGTATTAATAGTTTTTGTAGTGTGAAGCATCCATGAGTAAGCTGTTAATTTTTTAGCACGGCTTCGTTAGTGTTGGCCCTTTTCACACAATAGTTTAAAGTGACGGAGCGAGACACAGATCAACCTCCAGAGAGCCCCCCGAACACATGCCTGCCAACTGAATCACCCCGCTTGCATATCTTTCCCTGCCCAGCTGTAGCCCTGACGATAGGCCTAATAAAACCATGCTCATTTGCATACCAATGGCCGGCTCCTTGTGGCTAGTTCCTCACGGCCTACAAACATGGAGCCACTGGAGTCCAGGAAGCCCCAGCCCTGCGTTGGTCTCTCTTTATTCCCCCCCCCCCCCCCCCCCCAAAAAAAACAGGCGCTCCTCCAGCACTTAGTTCATAGATGTGTCCTACTTTATGAAGCTTTGCTAAATCTCTGCCCTGATCTGAGCATTATTGTTGTTTGGGTTCTTGGTTCCCTCACCCCCGTGTTGTGCTGCCAAATGATCATTCTCCATCTAAAGGGAAGCTATGTCATTCAGGGCTTTTGGCCAGTGGGTCTCAGGAGGGCACAACCTTTGACCCCAGAGCTTTGTAGGGAGGCAAGGCACCGCTTTGTCCCAATGCTGGACTCTCAGGCCTGCATTTTTATGATTTATCCTCAGTTGAAACGGCTCACCGCTAACCCTAGCCACTACAGAGTTTTTGTCAAGCTCAGTTTAAATTGTTTAAACACTTAACAAAAATAGTCCCCTAAAAAACGTAACACCTAGGCAGATCTCACCGTAGCTTTTCACCGAATGAACATCCTCATAAACATTCAGATTATTATGGATAAAGTGGAAAGCCTTCTGTTGCCCATGCAGAGTATCTTCCTGACCAGTCGGGTGGTGTAGTATGATCTCCTGTTAGGTCAGGGAGGAGCCATGTCCAGACGACAGCTTGTTCTCCGGGAGTGAGGAGGATCAGCTGGTTCTGTAAGAGATCTCCCCTGGCCCTTAAGCCCCTGACCCCACACTAAGGCTATGTCCCTCCCTCCCGTGGGGCCAGATGGTGCTGGCAGGGCACCATGACTCACCGAGTCCTGAGCCTTTACAATGCTGGCCTGGTTTGGTATCCACTGGTGAACATACGTCAGAAATACAGTATGGTTCTAGTATGGTTGTCTGCCGCACATTGCCAAATTTTTCTCTCTCTTGCTGTACCTTGGGTGAATTCATGACTACATGACCGGAGAGAGTACACAAGCATTTACTTGCTTTGACCAGTAGAGGGGGCAACCTACACCATGCTTTTACAGGCAATAATAAGCAACAAGTCCACTAGGAAACATGTTTCTGTGAAGGCTGGTATAGTAGGGTTTCCCGCCTGTTTAATATCTTCACCTAATAAGTACAGCACACTAGAAGTCCTCCATGTCCAGTGATCTTCTGCTCATGTTGTCTATGTGAAAGTCCAGCCGATGTTCTTAGCCTCTGTGTTCCTCCCCTTGCCACCAGGACTATGAACATGGTGGATATTGTAGCTAACAAAATGCCCTCAGAGAATGACGTTCATGTGGCGAGGAACTTCCTCACCAAGATATTACGGAGCTCCATGAGGTACGGCTCTGCGTGTCCACCAGTAGTAGTTAGTGATACCAGCAGCTGCCCATTCCATGCTCACCTGAGAACATACGTCACCCTTAACTGCATCTCCTCCTCTCATCCACCTCATACTATTTCTCTCCTGAATCCACAGGCCACCTCTCTTCCTCTTTTGCATTCCCATTCAGATGATCACGTAGCTCTACTCGTTAGCTGAAATGTCTACCTGCCGTGTAGCATGAACTATACTTTGCTGGCCATGTTTTTTGTGTGTGTATGTTTTCCTTTTGTGTATGTGTGTTTGTTTGGATACAATTACATTTTTCTCAGGCTTGTAAAACTTGTGTTAACATGCTTCCTATAAATAATTGTTTTAAATCTATAAACACATTATGAAGTCAATCTATTCAGCAAGTTGACCAATTCCGTAACAGCCAAACATGACAAAGCAACGGGCACATGATTTTCTGACAGCTGTTTTTAGAGGAGTTGGTTTGGTGGAGTTTCAGCTGTGGTGGTTAACTTTCTGAACGCACGGATGAACATCTAGAGCAAACCGTTCCCGTTTTCCGTGAGGAGTGGGCCGCTAATCCAGCTGTGCTTCACCCTTTCTTTCAGGAGGAATGAGCCAATGAGCAGGCCCCACTCCTGGCATGCTACCAAGTTCACCGAGAGCCAATCTGAGACTGCCAAAACACAGGCCCCTCCCACTGCAGTGTGGCACACACAATATGATGCAAGGTAACAGCAACAATTGAATACATCACAATTCTTGAAGTTTGGACATTGTATTAAATACTTTAATGGTATTGAATATATAGTACCATATTGTTATAATTGTATATTTATTAGTAATAGTAGGATTGGAAGTGTAATAAAAAATTTTATTTACAAAAATAGATGTTTATTTAGCAGATAAACATTCTCTACGTATCTTTTATGTTATTTTCTTTGATTTCTCAGCACGTCCTCAACTGACCTTTCCAGTGACTGGGAGCAGAGCAACCTGCGGCGAGTGTCAGACCAGTTCAGCTCTCTGGGCAGCATGGACAGCCTAGAGCAAGCCTCCCACCCCTACCCTCCAGGACAACTCTCCCCCACCAAGTCCAGTGACAGCGTGGAGCACCTGGGAGGAGGAGGAGGAGCAGGAGGAGGAGCAGGAGGAGGAGGCAAGCGGGACTCGGCCTACAGCTCCTTCTCCACCAGCTCTGGCACGCCGGACTACACTCTCTCCAGGAGCAACGCCGCCTCCACCGAGAACATGCTTCATAAAGTCAGCCAGTGGGACTCTGGGGGCAAGCCCGGTGGAGGCAGACCCATTCAGGGCTCCACTGAGGTGGGGAGGATACACGACGACAGGCAGGGGTACCTGCATATGGTAGGTGGGAGTACGGGGCGAGACAGTCCTCGTTCAGAGGAGCAGATCGGCTCTCGCCACTCCAGCTCCAGCAGGGCCAGCCTCGGCCCCGTTTGGCACATCCCTGAGAAGAAGAAATCCTCCTCCTCCTCGCCTCCACCTCCTCCACCGCAGCGCAGTGACAGCTTTGCTGCGACCAAGATGCACGAGAGGGGCCTGGTCATAGGATACTCCGAGGGTCCTGATGCACTCCTCCATTCTAAACCCAGCGAGAAGGCGGCCGACAAAAGGCCAGAGTCGTCTGAAACCGTTAAACATGTTACTGAAATCCGCCGTCATGTCCCGTCATTCAAAAACGACACCAACACTTTTCAAATACCACCCGATGTCTCTACTCACTCCCAGCTCAACTCAACAAACAAGCAGTACCCTGTGACAGATGTCCGACCAGGCCAACCTTCCCAGGCTAACCAGCCTCTCTATCAATGGCAATATTACCCCCAGGCCAGGGCCCTAGCTGCACCCAAGCCCCAGAGCACCAGTGGCTACTACAGCAGTATGGAGGAGCTGCCCACCAACACCCCTGCTCCTCTCTACACTCCCAGCCAGGGATGGCCTACCGCTGCTCCCCTGACGACCATAGCGCTTGACCAGAACGCAGAGAGCACTGGACTTAGCCGGTACTTTTGCATCACCAAATGCCAGCCGGGCCAGCCCAACTCCAGGAAGGCAGCAGAGGACAGAATGGGTGCGTCAGACGTGGAGGCGGTGCAGGAGAGAAATGACATAAATTCTCTGAGTCCTCCACCCGAGGACAAGGCAAAGTATCACCAGGTTTCCCAGCAGCAGGGTTTCCGCCCTGGGAAGGACAGCAACGGATATGGCCGGCCAGAGGAAAGTCTTCCTCAACACACACGACAGCACTCGGGTACTCCACCGGCCATGTTGGACAACAACACCGCTAAAGCCCCTCCTGACATCAGGGGAAATCTGAGGCAGAATCCCCAGACCGCGGATCCCTATCAAAGGGGTTATCCCCCTGGAAAACACCCGGACCAGAGGAGGTCTCTGCTACTGCAGCAAGACCTCAGGATCCAGAACCAGGACCACGAGAAGATCGGAGCCCAGACCACCCCCATGCTCCACTCTCTGTCCATGGAGACCAAGGCCCGAGGCGGTCCCCTCGGAGAGGCCCAGGCCGAGGAGTCCATCGACGCCAAGATGGCCAAGAGGAGCGACCGCTTCGCCACCACGTTAAGGAATGAGATCCAGATGAGGAAAGCCAAGCTGCAGAAAAGCATCAGTGCCGCCACCCTCTCCAGCACCGACCCTGAGGAGGAGATCGGATCCTGGAGGCCCACGGAGAACTCCCCTGCCTCCTCCTTGGAGGGCTCCTTCACCAGCACCTACAAGGACCATCTGAAGGAGGCGCAGGCCCGGGTGCTCCAAGCTACCTCCTTCCGGAGGAGAGACCTGGAGCCAGTCCTCCTGGAGCAACCCGGGGCCGAGACCTTGTCCAGCTACCCAGCCTCCATGGGGGCTCGCAAAGACATCCCTTCCCTGCCAACGGTCTCCGAGGCTGGCATCAGCAGAACACCGTCCAATAACAGCAGTCAGGTGACCCGCATCGGAAGCCGGAAGCGTTTCCCTGTGTCCCCGTGTTCCCGTGCCCCGAAGTCTTTCTCAGAACCAAACAAGATCCACCAGGTGGGCGTGGGTGACCACGTCCCCATTGACGCCAACCCACTGAAGCCTGCCAAGGGAGCTGGCCAACCGGTCTCGGTTAAGACCAAGGCGTCCAATCGGAGCCGCTCTGAGAACTTTGGCGATGCCAACAGTGCTACTGCCGTGTCCTCCACTGGTGAACCTGGAGCATCGCTGAGAGAAGTGGGAGGTGGGGTCACTCCTTCCACAGAGAACCAAGGGGAGGCATGGAGGGGGAGCTACTCTGATCAGAACCAGGCACTGCTGGACCAGGAGAGGCTGGGGACCTTTGCAGAGTATGAAGCTCGGTGGAGTGACCAGCGGAAGTCCTCTGAGACGAGGGGTTCTGGGCGGTACCACTCGGCAGATAACATCCTGGACCCCGGTGCAGAGGACAGAGCTAAACCTTCTTGCTACCATGAGAGGTCTCGCTCTTCTCCCTCTGCTGACTTCTATGGACAGGTGCGCTGTATTCTTTACCTAGTTCATAGTTGGATGGATCTCAATTATAATAATTATTTAAAGAAAACAAAACCATTATATATGCATGCACATTTTTACAAGTCTCGAAGTTAATATTGAGCCAACAGACTGAAGCAACACTCGAGGAAACTCGACATCCCCTGTTTAGACAAGTTCACCTCATGAAACACATTAGGAAGGCCCAACCAAGGGAGCCAAGTCAAATATAAATCCCATGTTTGTTCATAATGACACGCCCAAGAGACCAAATAAGAAATCAACCCTAAGACAAAACTATCGCCTCCACTATTGTCATTAGAGGCTAGGCAAGTGAAAACCAGGTGAAAAGTCTGGGCTCTTGACTCCGTCTTATTGCGGGAAATAATAACGTACGTGTTTTTGTTCATCTACATGAAGGTTCCAGCCCCCGGTAGTAAGTCTACAGAGTACGTTCCAATGGAAAGCAGACCCGCAGATCAGCACGGCACTTCTACCAGGTGAGGAGGGGTCTTTCATAACAAAGTCAATTATATTAGTCTAGCCCTTAATCACACTTACAGTCTCAAAGGGCTTCACAGGCCACATTATACAACACACCCCTAACCCTAAGCCCTCTAAAGGGAAAATAACAACTCCCTTAATTATCAAGGAGAACCCCATATAGTTATAAAAGTTATTTTATACAACATACTGCTGGTTCACCTGTATTTTATAGAACTTACCTCTAGTTCACCTTTCTTTTATACAACTTACTGCTGATTCATCTGTTTACAAGCAAGCATAATCACTTGGCTGCTGGAGTCTTCTTTTTTTTAACTCATGTGATCAACTTTACCCGAGTATTTTGGTAAATATTTGATAAGCGACAATATGTTTTGATGCAGCACATTTGGATGATTTATATGTGTACATCTTATATATATGAGACAACCTGCTATGTTGTTGACGTGTATTAGGATTCTAATAGGGTTTGCCAGAACCAGCCGAATTGAACCGGCCTAAAGTTTTAAGTGAACATTACAGAACATTCCGGTTCAGCAGAACTCAGTAAGAGTGGGTGCTTTGTGACGTCTGTAGGACATACCATGAGCTCAGTCTCTGCAGAGCTGAAACAATGCAGGTCTTCTGTCTGGCTCAGCTGTGTGCAAGTGGTGTAGGCGAGGCATCTGATGGGGGCCCACACACAGGAAGTGTTTCATCAACCTGCAATGTCTTTTTACTCTAAGCATAACACTCTAAAAGTCAAGAATGCTTGGTGGAGCCATTGTGTTTGTCTGTGGATGGCTTGGTGCCAAATGGCTTTGAGCGTTGATGTTATCCAAGCTAGAAGCGATGCATGGCGAGGGTACACGTATATTTGTGTACCGCTGCAGAGAAGGGATTTCTGGGTAAACGGAGCCCACTGTGCACACCATGTGATGTGCATATCTTTAAAATGCCATGCATGTCTGCCACCTGTACAGCAAAAAAGTCTGCAGCTAGCTAGCTAGACACTATAAAAACAGGCAAGGTCATGTGTGTTAATGTTATGCGCATGCATGTTCATAGGTGAACTTTATGACACAATTAAATGACAATTGTAGCTGTGTTTGGATTTTGGATACAAAACACTTTGAATGCTTTGTTATTGATATCCAATACTTAAGCTGAACACACAGTTTGAAACATGCACAAAGATGGAGATGTGCAGAGATGGCGATGTATATATTTATTCAACAAGGGCCAGTCGGGTTCAATACTATTAGCTTCTAGGCAGGGTCCAAACATGAATGCGAAATGGATTTTGAATTGGCTATTATATATAATGTATGTATAAACTTTATCTTCAGCCCTCCTGGAGACAAGCTTTTTGTGCTGCTTTTGAGTGACTCTGTAAGAGAGGTACTCCATGGTAGATGATGGTTGGTTGATGATGATGTCATGCACAGTGGCTCTTAACCAGTTATTCAGGAAGTGTGGAGACCATCTTGAGATCGACAGGTGAAACTCTGGGGTGTTAAATGTTGCCTCGTCATACCGTTAGCACACACACACCAGCATGACAACCGAATGACTCCCAGGGTTGGCATGACAGTCATATGACTCTCAGTATTCGCATGACAGGATATGAGTCCTGCATTAGCATGACAACAGCTAGGACCATCTGTCTGAGCCGTGCTCCACCCTGATGAGCAGTTAGTGATACAAAGCAGGTGTAAGGGACACCGCTACAGGTGTCTGTCACCCAGACCATGCAATGCACATCCTACAGCGCACATATGGAGCTCCTTGTAGGGTGAGTGGCTTGTGGAACTTTTTCTAAAAGCACTTTAAGTCACTTTATATTCTGTGGTTTTGGTTTGTGTGTGTGTATATTGATTTAGTGGGGGAAGGAGAGTCTAGAGTTGTTAGGGTGTTAGACTTCCTTCCGAAAAGGTTCTGGGTTCAGTCCCGATTTCCGCGCTATAGCTGTATGCATCCTTGAGCAAGATGAACTACTAACCCCTACTGGCTTCTTATTCATGAATATTGAGGAAGTTGAGTATTTCATACTACCCAGCAGTGTGGTGTAGCGCACTGTGGAGGTGGAGGACGAGGTTGTGATCCCAGCCTCCTCCCTGGTCCCAGGCCGGCCTCTGTTTCATGTTCATCACAGGCTTGTGGGTGTGAAGTATTCATTTTATTCCTGCCACCTGGGTGCAGAGCTGAGCGTCAGAGAGAGGTCTTTCTCTTCTTCTACTTCTCTGTGTCTCTGTCTATGCCTCTCTCTTGATCTCTCTCCCTCTCACTCTGTCTCTCTATCTATATCTCTATTTCTCTCCGTCTATCCTTCGAACTCTATCTCTCTCTGTCTCTTTCAATCACTTGCTCTTTGTTTCACACTTTCTGTCTGTCTCATGTTCTCTTTCTCTCTTTCTCTTTCTTCCTCTCTCTGTCTTTGTCTTCCTTTCTCTCTCCCTCTCCCTCCCCCTCACTCTACATAATCACAGTGTCAGTTGGGGAGATGATCAGCTGTTATTTAATGGAGCTCTAGATGAGGGGTCTGTGCTGTCTGGGTGTTGGGGAGGCGTGTCATTAAAAGCTTTGTGTGTGTGTGTGTGTGTGTGTGTGTGTGTTGTTTCTGTCTTTGTTCTCCAGGTTTCCAGCTGACGGCAGGCAGAGGCAGAGTGCCGCCGAGCGCGAGCAGTACGGTCCACCCCCAGAGTACAGAAGCGCCCCCAGGACCCCTACGGCTGTCCCTCCCCCCGGCTACCCCCGGCCCACCTCCCTCTCCCGCAGCCCCACAGACCCCTCGGACCTCGGACACCCCACCCACCTCACCAGCTCCGGGTCCAGGAGGAATCCCGCTGTGCCTCCCCACCCAGACCCCCTCCCCAGGCAGCCAGGGGTCCACCCACTGCCTGGCGACGCCCACAAATCCCTGGTGCCTGCCGTCCTCTTCCAGGGAGAAGGCCCTGCCCCCTGCCCTGCTAAAGGAGACGTTGACCCTGCCCCTGTACTAAGCCCTGCCCACAACTTTTCAGAGAGGCAGTCTAAGCCTAGCAGGGAGCTGGAGGAGCCGGGACCTGGGGTAGTGGTGTTGGGTGAAGCAGGGATAGCAACAGCAGCAGAGCCTCGGACAAGCTCTCCTCCCCTGGATACGACCTCCTCCGCCACCAGCCAGAGCACCATGGAGGACCACCGCATGCCCTCGCCGCAGTTCCACCCCCAGCGGCTAAGCGACCAGCCCCCCGTCCCCCTGCAGGACCAGGCCTCACCCAGGTAAGGTTTTAAAAACCCTCCTTTCAGCACTTTATGGTACCTAGCTGTGGTCCGGTGTAGCTCAACTGGTAGAGCAAGGCATCAACACTGACTAACGTCTCCAACATTTGGGATTTATGTAGATTGTTGTAGCTGCAGATTCTGCTGTGATATACATGAACATAAGATAGATGACACGTATCAGTGTTGAAATGTGCACATGCTTGTTCATTGTTCTGGTGCTGAATGGCCTGCCGTGAGCTGCAGTGAACTAGTGCTGCGATGTATTTATAGCGGCTGGAAACCATAGCCCTGCGAGGAGCAGCCTCAGATGTTCCGATGGAAAGACGCTCTATTGGCATCGCTGGGCTGTAACACTCGTACTCTGAACCACCACTTGTGTCGGTCTGGGCCCAGGAACTGAACCAGCAGAATTTGATTCCCCCTTAAATACATAGTTGTGCTTCAAACGGGATCTCATTGAGTTTTCTCTTTCCTTCTTTTTCTTTCTCTTTTATTCTCCTTCAGTCTCCTTCGCTCTCTGTCTGTCTCTCTTACTCACTTTCTCTTTTTGTCTCTGTCTCTGTCTGTCTCTGTCTCTCCCTTCTCCGTCTCTCGCTCCTCTCTGTCTTTCACCCTTATCTCTCTCTCTCTACATACAAGTGAAACTAAATAAACTAAATCTCTCTCTCTTTCTAGGATGGACAGCATGGTGGAGAACACCACCACCACCACCCCTACGGCCGTGAAGAAGGTCCCTATCCGGATCGTCCACTCAGAGAGCGAGGCGGAGAAGGACCACCAGCAGTACATCCTCCTGCAGGACCCCACCCCCCCTCCACTAGCGCACGGCCCCCAGGGGTCTCTGGTCGGGGGGCCCCAGGAGCAGGACTACTCTGTCTTCTGTGTCTACTCTCGTCAGAGAGAGACGGAGGTCGGTCCTAATGACCTTCCTCCTCCACCCGAAGACCTGTTGACAGGTACGACTGAATATAATACAATAGAATGAGGCTTCATATAGCCTGTATCAGCTGCTGTAGGGCTGTGTGGAGCGGGGCCTGTAGCATAGTCTGTGACGGTGCCCGTAGCATAGTCTGTAACGGTGCCCGTAGTGTGTATCGATGCCTGTAGCAGTAGCAGTTTGTTTAGCAGTGCCTGTAGTGATAGGTAGAAGTTTGTTTGGCAGTGCCTTTAGCGGTCGCAGTTTCTTTAGCAGTGTAGCCGTGCCTGTAGCATGTAGCAGTTTCTTTAGCAGTGTAGCAGTGCCTGTAACATGCAGCAGTGTCTTTTGCAGTGTAGCAGTGGCTGTAGTGGTAGCAGTCTGTTTAGCAGTGTAGCAGTGCCTGTTGCAGTTTGTTTAGCAGTGCATGTAGAAATTGCAGTAGTATGTAGCAGTTTGTTTAGCAGTGAACGTTGTGTGTAGCTGTTAAGAGAAAATGGTTCGAGTAAACTCCTTAAAGTGGTGTTTACCTTAAAGTTACTATCCAATCAAGCTATCCCGGGACGGTTAGTTTATCAGCATTTTTTATGGTTTATTCATTCCTTGATAATTCCACTAACAACAACGACAACAACGTATGGATTTATTCAGAATGGTGATTCTAAACTATATCGATGTTCTCTCCACACACCCTCGTCAACAGTTCCTGTTATCTGGGATGGGGAGGACCCCTCGGAGCTCCCAGAGCCCCCATCAGAATACCCAGACCTTCCCACGGAATACCCTGAACCCCCGATAGACGCCCCTATGGACCTCCCGACTCTATACCCCCCGGACCGCTCCACAGAAACCCCTCCAGAACTGCCCTCGGCGCCCGCTACACAGCAGCCCAGCGATGACGGCAACATGCCCCCCCAGCCCCCGACCGGGCTGTATGGGGACGACCCGAAGAGCCAGGAGCTGGCCAGGGACATCATGGGCAAGGACAAGTCCCTGGCGGACATCCTGGACCAGAGCAAGAGGAGGACCACCATGGACCTGATGGAGGGCATCTTCCCCCAGGGACAGCCCCTGCTGGAGGGGCCTCACCAGCGCCGCAAGCTGAGTAGCACCAGCAGGCCTGGGGAAGGAAGGTAAACTACCCTCGCACTATCTCTAGGTTGTGGTTAATCGGTACTCCTTCATCCCACTAACATAGAGGTTGTTGTTATTGAATGCCACTCATATGTAAAGTTTTAACAACCATAACAACCATCCTATAGTGTCTAGTTACCATAACACCCATCCTACCATTAGTGTCTAGATAGCATAACAACCATCCTACCTGTACGAGTGTCTAGTTACCATAACAACTATTCTACCTGTATACGTTTATATTTATCATAACAACCATCCTACCTGTATTTCAGGAAACCCGAGGAGGACAGTCTAACATCATCCGTTTCCATGGTAACCAGCTCGGCGTACTACAGCACCTCCGCCCCCATGGCGGAGCTCCTCATCAAGATGAAGAATATGCAGCAGGGGCAGCAGGAGGAAGAGGAGTTGGAGGAGGAGCACGACTCAGAGGAGGAGCTGGACATTGACCTGGCCAACAAAAAGGTATCACAGCGGGCTTTTTTACTATGAAGGTTGAAGAACCAATGGAACCCGGAGTGGTTTGGACCTTGACATATCAGAGTGACTGGGTGTTATCCGCTCCATCTTTTCACTGTCGGCGAGAATGTTCCAATTACACGTTACAATGGAGAGGGCCAATCCCAGCTCTTGAGCTCTCGCCGTCTTGCGTCGCCCGACCTGCGCGTAAGCTATGGCAGAAGCAAATTCAGGCTAACCGTGGGCACCCTAGCGTACCCACGCTCACATTCATTGCTCATATTCTCTGCTATGCTCTAGGGATGCACCGGTCGACCGACCATTGATCGGAACCGGACGGTTTTTGCTCCAAACACGCGATCGATGGTCAACTTAGAAATGTGCTTATTACAAGAGCCGATCCCGTGACTCAAAAACGATTGTGCACAGAATGCACGAATTGTGGAGAAGATGTGCCGTCATTCTGTTCACTCACTAAGACAATTAACGCTAGTCCTGCCTTTAACATTATTCCTCTTTAAATTGACTCTCAAAGGTAGGCTACACTTAACCATAGACTTGGCCCGTGTCATTGATCTCGGTTATAGGATAATAACCAGCCTGCATCTCCCCGAAGAACGGGCTCCACTCTCCGCAGAGTGGGTTTTATTTTTTAAGGTTGGCGCAAAAAGAGTAGTCCTACACTTGTCATTATTCACACATGTAAGTTTAAACTATTGAACCACATAGGACAAGGCTGATCTCTGCTTATTCCTTTATTGGCATCACCCATGTCCATGTCCAGATCAAGTTAGTTAATTAAACAGTTAAGATCTATTATATAGGGTCTGTGTGGCAGCACTCAGCTTTCAAACCTGGTTGGCCCAGTTTTAGAGGAATTTGTGAAACAACTGGACGGGATCGGAATCGGCAATGGAAAAGTTGGTGCATCAAGGAGAAAAACTTGTTTGGTGGAAAATACACACGGGAGCATCTGAATGTTTGGTCATGTCACCACAAGTTCTTCATAAAGTGTTAAATCTCTAGTGACGTTTGAAAGAGTCTCAAGGTCTTAAAAACAGTCATAACAACTTAACATGAGCATTGGTCTTGGAAGAGAAGTTGGTTCCTTAGCGCCACACTGTGGATGTGAATAGTTACGTTGAATCAGAAGTGATCCAGCTGTACTGACTGTTATCTCTCTCTCCCCCTCCCTCATCTCTATGTCCCCCCTTCTGTCCCTTCCTCTCCCTCCCTCTCCCCCCCCCCCCCCATTCCCTCTCCCACCATCTCTCTCCTCCCCTCTCTCTTTGTATCTCTATCTCCCCCCCATCCTCCAACAGCAGGAGCTGATCTCCAGCCTGAGCAGGAAGCTGGGGGTTCTGCGGGAGGCGAGGCGAGGCGTGCAGGAGGACGTGCTGGACAACAACGCGCTGGGCGAGGAGGTGGAGGCCGCCGTCCAGCGCGTGTGCAAGCCCAACCAGCTGGACAAGTTCCGCATGTTCGTGGGCGACCTGGACAAGGTGGTCAGCCTGCTGCTGTCGCTGTCCGGCCGGCTGGCGCGCGTAGAGAACGCCCTCAACACCCCGGAGGAGCACGCCACGCCGGAGGAGAGGGTGAGCGCTTGCACGTGCACACACACGCTCACGCTTGCGCACACACACGCACGCCAGAGAGGAGGAAGACGTTTAAGCCCTCTCTTGCACACGCCCAGATCACATCAGTTATATTCATAGACTGTGAAGAATATGGACGTAGCATCTGGGACGCCATCTATTGGTTTACATAGGACCTTTTTTGGGGTGTAGATTGGCCTTCTACAGACTGTCCAACAGGACCCATCAAAATACATAATATGGAGATCTGAACGAAGAATGTAATTACTTGCTTTGTATTATGAGATTTAAATCAAAATGTCCTTCCGTTGACTTAGAATGGTGGCGGCTCTTTCTGCATCCAACGACCGCGAACCACCTAAAGGCTGTTAGAGGAGCTACATGCTAGTCTCTACCGCGAACCACTTAAAGGCTGTTAGAAGAGCTACATGCTAGTCTCTACCACGAACCCTCTAAAGACTGTTAGAGGAACTCAACCGCAAACCACTTAAAGGCTGTTAGAGGAGCTACATGCTAGTCTCTACAGTGAACCAATCTCTTCCGCCAGGGCTTCAATAACAGGTGGTCGTGGCTGCCGATTGGTTTTCGTCGTTTTCAGAAATATACGTTTAGCCTGTCCACACAGTGCCACAAGTCCGACGTTTCCAGGTTCATCAATTCGGTGTAGACGTTTAGAAAACAAGCACTCCCAACGTGGCCTTCCGTCAGATTTTCTTCTGCTTCTCTGTATCCTGAAGGGTGTTTGTTTGGTCCCCTCTCCCTCCGCAGCGCACGCTGACAGACAAGCGCAAGCTACTGATCCGCCAGCACGAGGACGCCAAGGAGCTGAAGGAGAACCTGGACCGGCGCGAGCGGCTGGTCTACGACATCCTGTCCAGCTACCTGTCGGACGAGAGCCTGGCCGACTACCAGCACTTCGTCAAGATGAAGTCAGCCCTCATCATCGAGCAGCGCAAGCTGGACGACAAGATCCGCCTGGGGGAGGAGCAGCTCAAATGTCTGATGGATAGCCTGCCTCCGGAGCAGCGGATTTGCCTGTAAGAGAGAGACCGCCCGCCGCTCACCTCAGGTGAATACCTCCGGCTGCAGTTCAGCCCAGCGCCCACCGGAGGGCGCCAGAGACAAGCAATCGAAGATATGGAGAAAGACTTTGGGATCCACAGAAGGAGAGGTGGGATCTTCTGGTAGGGGGGAGGGATGGTACGGATGCTATATACCCTTTCACCTTAGTAAGGGATGCTTCCCTAAGCAACGGATCACCTCCCTTAATGACCCACACCTCCCTAAGAGACGCACCCTACTCCTTAGCAACAGACCCCTTCACCCTAGCGACAGACTGCTCTCCTTGGCAATGGACCCCTTCTCCTTAGCAAGGGACCCCTTTACCCTAGCAACGAACCACTCTCCTTTTCAACGCACGCCTCCCTTAGCGACGTACCCTCTCCTTAGCGAGCAGTTTGTAACGGACTGGGCTGAAGAGAAGTTCCATTCCCCTTCTTGTCTAGTAATTTATTGTAGCGTGATGACTGCACCCAAGGACAGTATTTCCTTTATTAGCTGCGGCGGCGCTGAAACTTTATGGGAACATTTGCCATCCCTACACACTACACATTCCTTTTTTCCATTTTCCCTTTTTTTAAGTGAAACCCCTTTTTTATGCGACGTATTAAAATAAACAGCCTAATATTTCAGTTATACAAGTGTATACTCGATATAAACTAGTGGCCTTTTTTAATACCTTTTTCTTGGAAGAATGGCTTCGGTCCCGGATGTGATATTGGCGATAAAGCCCCACCATCATCATCACCTGAGAACAGGAAACAGGAAGTGGCTGCTGGTCATTTCAAGCACTTGGTCAATGTATTGATCGCTATAGACTGAACAAGCACTTCACACAATTAAATTTCCCCAAGCATTCCCAGAGAGGCCGGGTCCCTGTGTGACATCCCTCTTCTCAAGCATACTTTATACTTCATCACTCACCCCTCTTGTTTGAAAAGAGCCCTGTCTGGTTAAAACACTGGCCAAACAACACTACATTCACACGTGTGTTTGTGTGTGTGTATCATGATACTTGTATGATGTGTATTCATATGTACTATCGGGATCTTACCCATGAACTGAACACGTTTTGCTGTATGTTATGTTATATTTTTGTTATATTATGTTATGTTGTTAGGTTGACTGAGATCTCTGCCCTCAGTGGATTGGATCTTAAAATCAAAGACCCTGAGAGAGTGAAAAAAACAAAAATCTAATCGTCAGCAGTTAATTGTAAATGACAATATTTCCTCTTCACTTCCTGTCTTCTGCTTTAATTTCAACACTAAATACATTCAGTGTCTCAACTCGTACTGTGATTTTCGGTCTAAGAAATGTACTATTTGTCAACAATACTACATTCCGCTCCTCCCCGTAAGGTAAAGCCACTCTGAATGTTATTTTCTGTGAGCGGTGGGGTAAAGGTCCACACTCTTTGACACGGCTGACCTGTACGGATGGAATCAGCTGTTGCTCTATCTCAAATAAAGGGTCTGCTGAAACTACATGGTTGCCATGGTTTAATTTAAATGCCTGATGTGATTCTAAAGGGTCTGCTGAAACTACACCGTTTAATTTAAAGGCCTGATGTGATTATAATTGGTCTGCAGACACTACAAGGTTTATTCTAGCATCTGGCATATCTACAGTGTTTCCTGTCATGATCTTAACACTCTTTGGACCTGGAATAATGCCAAAGGTTCTGTAAAACCCCTGTAAATGGTTGACACTGATAACATGTTGGATGTTCAATTCTAAATTATATGATTGATGTCATAAATTGAGTTGCATTTAAATCGTACCTCTCTGAGTTGTCCTCCACATTGTTCCTCCTCCCCCGTCTCTCTCGCTCCGCTTCCGCAGACGACCAGCCGCATCCTGGACAGAGAAAAGAACGTTGGCACTACAATCATAGTCCTATTGTTACTATTATGATATAACGCATGGACTTCGAACTGTGTGTGTGTGTGTGTGTGTGTGTGACAGTCGTACTGTAGTTGATTAACCTCGACCCTTCCGTCTCTCCCTCTCTGCTGAAAGAACTGATTGCAGCAATATGATTTTGACATGACATTTTTATTACGGTTCGATGCCCTGAAGAACCTGCTCACACTCAGAGATACACATCACATCCCGTTCTGCCAGGTTAATTAACGTGCTTCATGTGTTGTTGAAGACGAGGGCAAACAAGATATCAAGGTAAGGGACTAAAAGAAATTATAAAGCAAGTGTAGTACTGGTGTTAAATATATATTCCACACCGCCTGTTATGCGTATTTCTAGACATGTGAGGTTAATCATTTAAATGTAGTGGCTTAGCCTATGCTTTCCAAGTAGCATATTGCTGCTGCTAGTTAAATGGCTCTGAGCTTCATTCTACTTTTAAACGTAGGAGTGTCAGTTAAAGTTTCACAGTAACACACAGTATGATTTGCCAAACTTCAACCAGACTGCAGGAATCCTGAATTATGACAGACCAGATACACATGGTTGTTGACCTGAGAGCTTTCATGTCAGAAGTTGGGAGGCTTGAACTTAAATTTTTTAAATGATGTGGTTGGCGAGCGAGTTAAACTGACATTTGAGCTTTTTCAATGTCAAAGTAATTAATCCCACATGAGCGGCGTCTCCCACAGAGATGGTATTTCCCTGAACAAGCTGAGATTGACTGAAAAAGCTAAACGTATAAACATGTAAAGTTAAAGATAAAAGGTATTCATCTGTTCATTCTGTTTAAAGCCTGCACTTCCAAATATAGCATATTACATATTCAATGTTGCCATTGTTGTAATATTGATATATATATGTCTACTCACAGCTGTATATGGTGTTGGTAAGCACCATTTTATAATTATAAAATGGCATATCCAGGAAAATATTCAGTATAACGTTTTATGTTCTACAGATGCAATGTTAGAGAACTCTGGATTCTCCAGTGTGTTTACTGTGTTTTATCCGGCTTTAAAGGCTATATAAGATGGCCTTGCAGTAGAGCCACCCATGATACAGGTCCTGGAACACTTAGTAGGTCTACATCTGCTGACCGCAATAAGCAGGCAAAGGGCAACAAGAAAGGGAGTGGATGTATCTTATTCCACAATACTATATATAACACTCCCATCATTATTAAATACATATACATTTTTATCCAAAGTGTCTTACAATACCATGCATTCAAACCAATGAATACACAGTATTATATACATTCCGAACATGCATGGCTCGTTCATTTACAATTTCCAAGAGACGTTATCAATGGATTCAGACCAAAATGCCTCTGGATGTAATTGGATGGACCTACAACCAATCAGAGCAATGAAACGTGTGACACATCAGTCGCATGCTTATGAAAATACCTCAACGGCGCTTCCATAGGACGCTCCTCTGTACAGTCATCATATCATTCCCGCCCCATATTAGATAAATCTTTGTGATTGGCCCGACCCGGCCAGGTCTGCAGGAAATCTGTCTGAACGGGTAGGGAGCTGGACTCAAAGGCCACAGCAAATAAAACTAGCCCCAATGGGAATGGAACTCCTCACCCTGCCAGTGTTAGTGCCTTGCTCTACCAGTGGGAATGGAACCCCTAACCCTGGCAGTGTTGATTGCCATGCTCCACCGCTCGACCTGGACAGGACCACCAATAGTTGCCTACTTATTGATTATAATCTGTGTTCATTAGGTGCGATGGTTCCGAGGCCTGGACGGTTTACAGGATCCCAGCAGGGCGCTGACAGTCCATAATGCGCTACCTAGCTCACACAGCCCACAAGCAGTTTGTGGGCATGCTCATGGGCTGCGTGGCGTGGATCATCACCACGGCAGCGACAGGCCTCAACGAGTGGCGCCTGTGGTACGTTCAGGACACGGCGGTGGTGTCGTCGGGCGTGGCCTGGGTGGGCATCTGGCGCGCCTGCTTCTACAGCCACACCCTCACCCGCTTCGAGTTCTGCCGCCGCATGGACATCACCGCGGGCTTTGTGCCGCCGGAGATCGCGGCGGCGCAGGTTCTGATGGTTCTGGCGATGGTGTGCGGGCTGGCGGGGAACACGGCGGCCGCCTACGCCGTCAGGATGGTGTACTTCTCTGTGAGGCGGCACGACCACCTCCGGCTGGCGTTCACTGTGGCGGGGTCGCTGTACGTCCTCGCGGGAGTGTGTTCCTCTGTTCCGCTGGTCTGGAACATCACCTCGGTCCTGGCCAATCAGAGCATCGACTTCCCCCCGGAGTTCCACATGCCGTCGGCCCCGTCGCAGCAGAGGGTGGGGTCGGCCGTCGCCGTGGGGATGACGGGCTCCGTGCTGATCGTGCTCTGCGGGCTGATGTTCCTCTGCTACCGGCCCCCCGCTGGGGGGGATGAGCCGGTCAAACGGACCGTAGACTCCTCCCTCCAGGGCCACTGGACACTCACCACCAGCGGCCCCGTGGGCAAGACCAGGAACAGAGGGAAGGATAACCCGACCTTTGACCCCGAGGAGGTGAAGCCCTGAAGATGAAGAAGAAGCCGTGTACACTCTTCATCTTCATGTGCATGATGTGCATCTGGGGAATGCTTGGGATTCCACACCAACTGGAGTCTAACGGATTTGGTAGATTGAAGTTTCATCTTATTGGAATTCAACATTGACTAACTGGAATAGAAACGTCTTCACTGGAAAAGAAACGTCAGAAGCAACATTTACTGTTTTTTATTGTGTAATATTGAAATACAGGCGCTACAATGTGCTAATATATATTGTAAATAAACCATAGATTTGCATTTAAACTCAAACAGTAATAAGAGCATTTTGTCATCTCCTATCAATACATAAAAGAAATCGTCCTTAAAGTATTCACAACAAAGTTCAAAGATTGTGTTTACATCCCGGTCTTTGGAGCCTGATTATTTTAGACTTGGAAAATCTGTCAGAGCAACACTGGAAACCAATGACTTTGCCCCTCAAGTGTTATCTGTTATCTAAACAACGTGACATCACCCGTCCATTATCTGCTTTAGTGATTACAGACACCTGGGCTGAACCAATGGTCATGTCTGTCACAACGGATAAGCGCTGATCACGTGACCTGGAGTGGGCTTGTATGACGATAGCAGGCAGCATGTGAGCCCAGAAGTAGGGGGGAGTGGGGGGGGGAGGAAGAAGAAAGTAGTGATTGTTGCTAGGGAATGCACGTGCACATTATCTCACACATGCACGCACGCATATACATACACATACACACGTGCATTATCACACAGGTGCACTCATACACATATACACATGCACACACTCTCACACACACACAAAATCATTCAAATTCCCACTCTCAAAAATATGTACACATACACACTTCACCTCACCACGGGTGGCTGACAGCGTGGAGGGACGAGGGGCCTCTTGAGCAGCTCTCTGTCAGGAACACACGTCTCCCCCCCCCCCCCCTCAACCTTTTCCATCTCCTCCCCTCCCCCTCCCTCCCCCCACAGGCCCGTGCTGCAGGGGACCAATACATCCAGCCTACTGGAGTCTGTCTGTCTGTCTCTGTCTCTCTCTCTCTCTCTGGGGGAGAATGAGCAGCATCATCATCATCATGGCTGACCTTGTTCAGGTCTGTCTAATTATCTAGTTTATCTATCTATCTAAGTATTAACACTTTTGAGGACAGTTTTACTGATTTACTTAAGAAATAGTCCAATCGTTATCTGGAAGGTAGACAATCATGTTATCAAGATCATTTTATTCTCTCACTTATTCAAAAGAAAATGGGTGTATCTCCACAACTTGTCAACCGCATACCGTTGTATGTCAAGTGATTCCTGCTGTGTGCAGCAGCATTTGAACAGTCCTCGCCTCTTGCTCTACACACAAAAAGGGAGAACTTTTGTTGGGGTGGGAAAGATTATTGAATTGTTCACTAACTCTGCTCCACTCTGGTTTGAAAGGAGATATCGGTACAGTTCTTTATATCTGTTGATGACTTAACATCTCCATGATCAAGACCAGAGTGTATCATCATCATCCTCATCATCCTCATCATCATGGCTGACCTCCTCCAGGTCTGTCTGATTATCTGTGATCATTCTTCCCGGGGCGCACTGCCTATTAAAGCCTTAATTAAACACAGCTTAGCTCCGCCAGCCACCGGGAAATCTGGTGGAATTAGTCCCATGCTGGGCTACCCCGAAACAGGCACACACACACACACACACACACACACACACACACACACACAAACACAAACACACACACACACACACACACACACAAACATAGGACAAACCCATACACGCACATGCACACGCGCATGCACATGCACACGCCGAACACATGCACGCACAGAGAACACACACACACACACACATGCAAAGAATGCAAAGACACACACATATCACACACCTGTACACATACACACATAAAAAAAATGCTTACACACACACGCGTAACAGACCAGGCTGGCTGTTTTCCCCTCCCCTACTGGACATGCTGACTGAGGAATCAGGCGCGCCCTGATGGGAGGGTATTGTACCGTCAGGTCCTTCCTGTTCAGAGGTTATGTGAGTGGAGCACGGCAGGTGGCCATGTTGTACGCTCACACAGCCAAGGAGAAGCCAAGTGTTTTAGCCTCTTTACCCCGCTGCGCACCGCGGAGCACTCAGCTGGCTGTTGGCTCCAGGCCCGGGCGACACACGTAACAACTTCTCTGTTCGACAAAAACAATACGGTCCAGTATTTTTGGAAAAGGGACGTTCCGAGAGTCGTTCTTAAGAACAATCGAGGTCTTTATAGAAACCATTCAGAGGTGAGAAAAGTGCAAAATTAATTAAACACGGGGACATGATTTACACATGAAATGTGCTTTTTCTGAAGTCGCTTTTGGTAAAAAAAGGTATCAAGTAGACATTTTGGTTCATTTTGGACTACCACTGAAAGCAAAAGGCTGGAGCTGCCCCTAGTTTTAATTTGATTGTACAATGGTATCTATCACTTAGCAACAAACACAAACACATTTTAACAGTCATTGATATTCCTAACATGACTGACACAAGCAGTTCTTGTAAAAATACAGTTTTTTTTTCTTCTTTGGCTTCAGACTTGATTGCATAACAACACAGCAGTACGGATACTGATCAGGTGAATAATAATAATAATCCAATGCCGGTCATCAACATGGTATCATATCAGAATAGCTCCAGTACAAGGATCACAGGACAATAGATTATCAATACGTCATTATTTTCGTACAGCTCCGAACCGACCGAGGCTACATATTTTTCAGTAAAACTAGCGACTAGCGTCAGTGCCAGCTGTTCCACTGGGTCTCTAGTACCAGTACTGTGACATCTCGGTTTCCCTACATTTTTCCCTACATTTTTCCCTACATTTTTCCCTACATTAAAAAGCAGTTGGACGACAGGGTCCAGGTGTAAAGGTTCTGGAAGGTTCTGGAGCTCCTTCTCCTCACTGTACTTCAGTCCAGCAGTCCGGTCTGGTTCTCAAACCCAGTCAAACATACTCTGATCGTTTCCCAGTGGTCAGCTCCCCTCCCCGGGCCTCATACCGGTACTGTAGCCTGGGCCTGGGCCGGCGGCCGGACTCGAGGGAGGCGGTGACCAGCAGCAGAACCCCGGCCGCACACAGCAGGAACCCCGCCGCCCAACCGCAGAACAGAGCGTCTCCAAACTCCCAGCGCGGCACCATGGCCGGCAAGGCCTTGTCGAAGAAGCGAAGCACGGCCAGGTGCGCCACATACGACACGGGGATCAAACACAGGATCCCGGACAGCACCCCCAGCACACCGCCCAGCATCACCAGGGTCCTCTTGACTTGCCGACCCCCGCCGTCGCCACCGTCCCCGTCCCTGCAGCTGTTGACCATCTGCATGCCCGGGATGGTCACCAGGAGGCCCAGCATCCCCGTGGCCAACGATGCGCACATGAGGATGCGGCCCAGCTTCAGGTCGTGGGACAGGCCCAGCAGGCTGTCGTAGGAGCGGCACTCCATGCCTCCGATGTCCTGGACCACGCAGGTCTCCCACAGGCCCAGCTGGTAGCTCTCGATGGCCAGCAGCTCCGTGGACATGCTCAGCCAGTGGGGCAGGATGGTGGAGGCCAGCGCACACAGCCAGCCGCCCAGCCACACGCACACCGCTAGCAGCTCCGAGGCACGGCCGCACACCTCCATGGTCCAGTGAGTGATCACTGCTGCTCGGGCTGTGGCTGGCCCTTGACCGACCAGTGAGTGGTCAGGAGAGAGTGGAAGAGAGAGAGAGAGAGAGAGAGAGAGAGAGAGAGAGAGAGAGAGAGAGAGAGAGAGAGAGAGAGAGAGAGAGAGAGAGAGAGAGAGAGAGAGAGAGAGAGAGAGAGAGAGAGAGAGAGAGGAGGGGGATGGGAGAGAGAAAGAGTTCCTCCCTTCTCCGGCTCGGTTGTTTTGTCAGGTTGGAGAGGATTATGTCAGGCGGGTTTCCGCTTGAATAAACTTGCTGGGAACACCTGCTGATTGATCTGGTCTCTCCCGGTCTCTCCTGGTCGCTCCTGGTCTCTCTAGGTCTCTCTGGGTCTCTCCAGGTCTCTCTGGGTCTCTGGTGGTCTCTAGGAGTCTCCCCTGGTCTCTCCGGATCTCTCTGGGTTTCTCTTGGTCTCAGGAGGCTGAAGAGCCGTCTCTCGAGCCCATCCACTCATCATGTGTGTCGGGGAGGAGAGGGGACCTTTCGGGCCCTGCCCAATTTGTGCTCTCCTACTGCTGTCAGTGGCCTTGTGGAGGGAAGGAGGGGGAGGAGCCAGCCTGTGATGACATCACAATCACACTTCCAATGGAGTGATGGAGAGGGGGAGGGGGGGGGGGGTGTTCATAATCCTCACCCACAGCAAAAGTTAAATTAGATTTTTAAATAATAATCTATCCTGGACGGACCCTCCCCACACATACAGGTGGTAGGGGGGCCAGTCTTCCTCAGAGGTTTCCGTTGAGATGTTCTCTCTTCAGACCCTGTGGCCTCGCCCTGACCAGCAGGATGAGACAGAGGCAACCTCACCCTAGACTCCCAGACTCAGGTGTGGTCTAAAGCCCTGAGAGCCTGTAATAACGGTCATAACTGTAATAACTGTTATAAAGGAGCTTCCTGGGCTAGCATTGGGACAGGAACACATTAATGTCATCAGCGTATGAAATGATGTCACACGTTGAATTATAATAACAAGATTCAACATTTTACGTTCCGTATCTTTCGTCAGTTGGAAGATAGAAAAAAGTATATATAATAATAATATTCTCCTATACACATTGGGTTTACAGTTATTGTATAAAATAATTAAACATGATTTATTCCTACCAATAATGGTAATAGAGTTAGCTCCTGTTCCTGAAGAAACTGACCAAAATAAACAAAAATGTGTTTAGTCTGTCGTTCGTTATAGTCTGTCCCTCTATTTGTGTATTTGAGGCCCCGTCTGAATACTAGAGACTGATAGTAGGAAGTGTTTGAATACTAGAGACTGATACCAGGAAGTGTCTGAATACTAGAGACTGATAGCAGGAAGTGACTGAATACTAGAGACTGATAGCAGGAAGTGTCTGAATACTAGAGACTGATAGCAGGAAGTGACTGAATACTAGAGACTGATAGCAGGAAGTGTTTGAATACTAGAGACTGATAGCAGGAAGTGACTGAATACTAGAGACTGATAGTAGGAAGTGATTGAATACTAGAGACTGATAGTAGGTAGTGTCTGAAATACTAGAGACTGATAGTAGGAAGTGTGTGAATACTAGACACTGATAGCAGGAAGTAACTGAATACTAGAGACTGATAGTAGGAAGCTCAGGATGAAAGCTGTGATGTAGGACAATATTTCCCTGGGCATAAACAAACAAAATTGTACACAACACACAATACAAACAAAATTATGACAAACACACACACACATTAACACACACATACACACACACACCCTTGCATGTGCACACACGCATACACACACACATGCAAGCACATGCACACACACACACACACACACACACACACACACACACACACACACACACACACACACACACACACACACTCACTCAACTAACTAGCTGGTTATTAACTGTAATCTGGTGTCTGCTTGGCTGTTCAAACACACCTACTACAGTTTAGTATTAGTCACATAGATACGTTACAAACTCACCATCATTAACAAATGCTGAATTGTAAAAACAAATACAAAAAATACACATAAAAAGCATTTTTTATATTGTTAATCTCCTAATTTCCTCTGATGAATACATTTACGAAAACTCTGCAACATTATGTCCTTACAATGGTGACATTAGTTTAACGATAAAGCCATACATTTACACACGTTCACGGTACTGTCATGTACAGACTCGTCAATTGTCAAGTTTCAGTCAAATTCTAAACTTGTTTATTCAGACCACTTCCTTCTGAAGACACACGATGGTGCTATTGTATCATTGCGAGAAACACACGACAAAAAACAACTTGGCAGTGGAGCCTGGACTTTATGTTGTGGACCTAATGTCATTATGGGACTACTAAAGTGCGCCACTTGGGTCATATTTCCATATAACACAATTATATGTACGATCATTATTAAACCAATCAATTGTTGTGGTTTGTATAACCACAGCAATTATCTAAGGAAACTTTGATTTTTTTGTATAAATTAATAGACTTTCGATAGTTGATCATATCGCTCTTTTCGGAGCGGCGGCTACATATGAGCCTCCCATTGGACGGAGAAATGCGTCCGTTCGTACGTTCTCGCACAAGTTATGCAAATGAGCTATGCCCGAATATGGACTCGACGGAATGAAATATGGTCGAAGAGGCGAACATGGACGACCGAGGAGCGTAAAAAGAGTGGAGCGATAGTTTTTTTTTCTTCCTCGGGAAAGTGGATGCGTCGCAAAGGCGGTCGTTTCGGCTGCGAAACTTTGTGGATTAACTTGTTTTTTTGTGGCTATACGCGCACACGATGAGCTTGTAATGCTGTGAAGATAAACTTTTGCGAAAAGGGCAGGGGGTCCCAACGCTATGCCGTGGGTAAGCAGCGGTAAAGGCAGGGAGAGCTCTGAGCTGCCGCTGCCCGCTGGCTGGGAGGAAGCCCGGGATTACGACGGCAGGGTGTTCTTTATCGATCACAACACTCGGCAGACCTCGTGGATAGACCCCAGAGATAGGTAAGAGGGTTGTTTGTGAGCCTTGCTGTTTCATCCGTGTGACAGTGAACGGGAACAAGCCCCTCGGCTTCCTTCCACTGGAGGATCGGAGAGGGCGCAGGGGTGGACGTCGAAAACAACTGATGGTATTTTCCCCCGAACCAGGGCGAAATGGGTTCTCCCAAGTTTGATACATAGACTGATACAATGTTGCCACAACTTTTCGTTGGCCATCGTAGCCGTAAACGCGCAATCGGTGCGCAGGGTTTTGAAATCAGTTGGCATCCACACCGCAAATACATTTCCATGTAAACACAGGATGCAAACATCTGCGATTAATACGTTTTTCTACCTCACTTATTTTCCTTACATTTGCGACGTGTTGTTACATACCTCGCATTTCAATTGAAATGACATAGAATGACAGAATGACAATACACAAAGAAGTAGTCGACAGCATGTCTGGCACTTATGTTATGGACGTTAGAAGCGTTGAGACAGACATCAGCACAGACACACTGTGAGATTAGATATCACAGAATCAGGATAAACACACACAGGCCTTTTAATCCATCTCATGATTGTGTTAAAAAAAACCTATGGCCTTAGATCCACACTTGTATCTTTTTCGAAAAGTTGTTTGTTTAATAAAATGTCGTCTGGTAACTTCCACATAATTAGGCCACATACCTCATTAGGCTATAGTCCATTTAAATGTATGTCAATATTCAATTCAAAGATATTACGTTTCTATGTGTTCAATATATTGCCGCCCTGTGAAATTCAAGGGGCATGGCTTTTTTATATCCATTATTCATCTACTTTTTGTTTTATTTCCCACGGCATTCCTAATACCAGATATTGCATAAATATAGCCAGTGTTTAACATGGAGCACACAGAACTCCAACTCCCAGGGATCTTAGAGGAAGTATGTGAGGAATGCTGTGTGTGCCGCTGGGGAAGCTGTAGGGATGTGTTTCAGGTCCTCTGCGCTCAGCAGACTGCTGCAGATTACATGCAAGATTACAGCCTGCACTAGAACCCCATTGTGTGGCTCAGGAAACGCCCACATTGTGACAATTCGGAGAAAAACGGTGTTGTCATCGACATTTCAACAAAGACTACTAACCAGGGGAAGAAATATATATATATTTTAAAGAAACTAAACTGGGGTGGAGTGATCAGTCAGTTATTTAACTCTAACCCTGGACAGGACAACACACCAGGATTCAGGCCTGGGTCAAGTTATTCCAGGTCATTAAATGGCCTAGGTTATTCTCAATGTTGAGCCTTGATCCCCAAACCAGTACATACGTCAACACTAAAACACTTTAAATTCTGTCGTACCATTATAGCTGTTCTGCTTCTTCCTGCAGAAGTGGGATTTGGCGTTGGGTAGTCTTCAGAGTTCAGACTCCTGTGTTTTCTCCAGATTCTCCCAGCATGTGATACTACACCAATATTAACATTGTCTAAGGTGTCCTTAAACCATTAAACCTGCCAAGGTTTGGCTTCAGGTTCATTAAATAAACATAACACAGTTCTGAGGACTGTGTTATAGGTTAAGTGACGAGCAATCGACAAACAGACGTGGTCGTCATCAAAACACGCCACAGAATGACACGTCTGTGGTCAGCCGAATCCATCTCAACTGTCAGTTTGACTCAGACACTTTATCCTGAATCTGTGTTGAGCGGTGGCGAGGCAGATTTGAGGAAGGCTCTCTACACACACTTTGTTAACGTCCTCTCTTTACCTTGTTCAACACGAGTTGTTTTTTTTTACCAACACCATATGATTGTGAAATGAACAATAAGGAATGATTCCACTAATCCAAGCAGAAACAAGAAACAAGAAGAAAGAGAATGAACCATCTGTTGATCAGACTAGACCAGAATATCAATATGAGCAGGAGAAAAACCATAGTCAGTTTTTGTTGTTTAGTTGGGAATGTTGCAAATGAGGAAAAAACTATAGAACTACACACCGGTCTTGTGTCTCAGACAGAACCTCACAGAACAAACCACTTGCTCTCCGGGTCTCCACTGGGACATGTGTCGCTGCCATCCAGACCAGAAGGACTTGGGTCAACCCACTATATACAATACTATGGAATAGCAATTCATAAAATACCTCATTGGCTGGAGGCTGGGGCGCCATAGTCTAGTGGATATGGTGTTGACTCGCAGCCAAAAGGTACTATGTTTGATCCTCAATCTCCATAGACATCCTTGTGCAAGATCCCCTAACCCCTACCTGCTCCTTAAGGAAATATATCTGAACAACACTGTAAGTTGCTTTGGATAAAAGCGTCTGGTAAGTTAGTATAGTTAGTTTGGCTGGACCCAGCTTGGCCTAGTAGGAGCTGGGTTGGATTTGGAGGAGCTGGGATGGCCCATTATGAGCTAGGTTGGACTAGTAGGAGCAGGGTTGGCCCAGTAGGAGCAGGGTTGGCCCAGTAGGAGCTGAGTTTGCCCAGTAGGTGCTGGGTTGGGCCATTAGTAGCTGGGTTGGCTGGTTAGCGTCTTGTAGTGAAATGTGTGGGGGTCGTGCGAAAGCACTGAACATGCACCTGGGAAGCCTGGCCAGCATCCCTCATCCCAAATATCTCTCAGATTACAGTTTATATCACTTAGAATTTGGAAATATTTTAGATGGGAGGGAATAAGGACGAACACAGAAAAGAGTTGTGTTGTATTCTTTCTTCTAGATGTTGACAGGGAGAACCAAGTATGCAGCTGCATGTTTATAGATAAAATTATAATTTTCATCTCAAGTGAAATCTAGATATTCCTTTTCTAGAGCCCCAAAGTAAGAGTTTGGTGATATTTAATGTTATAGTTTGATGCATCTACAACAAGAGTAAATGTGAAATCAGCGTTAAATCAGCCTTTTTTTCATGCGATGACTACACCTCTAAATACTTTTATTTGGGATTCCCCACAAAGTCTAATTTACGACTTACAGACCGCAAAAGCCACAATTACAGAACTACAGCTGTCCCACAACCACAACGTTGATACATCCCTCACGTTCCAATTCCAAACAAACGTGTAGACCACCACAGAGCTGAAGCAGTAGCTGTGTAATGGGAAATGTAGTCCTTATTACAAGACATACTACTGGTTTCCCTCAACCCATTATATTAATAACACGATGACAGACCAGAACCCCACTTGTTTCAATCTACATGTCATTTTCTTTGAGTACTTTCACGCTCAACGTGTTTCTAAATAGACCCGTATTGTAAGCAAGACAGTCACTTTTGGAAAAGAGTTGGCCAGCCTCAATGAGATTCACTTGTATTCAAATGATAAAGGTCAAATAAATAGAAGCAAGAACACAACATCGACATATACAGTGTTGTGGCGTGTTTCTCTGAGCAGGGGTCAGGGGTCAGGGGGCTGACTGGCGGTCCTGCTGCTAAGCCATAACTGTTTTGTGAAGAGTTTTGTTAGCATGGATGAGTGTCACACCAGGCATGCCTACGCCAAGCCCTCGAGCGACTCTGCTTCTAGAGGCCCCCTAGCGGTTCTGCTGCCGGTGGCCCCCGAACGGCTCTGCTAGCAGCCCCTGGGTGGCTCTGCTGCTAGTGGCCCCAGAACGGCTCTGCTAGCAGCCCCTGGGTGGCTCTGCTGCTAGTGGCCCCAGAACGGCTCTGCTGCCAGCGATCCCTGACAGAGTAGCAGTATAACAGACACTGTTCCCACGTGTCTCTCTCTTTCCCTAACTCTCACTGCCCCTTTACCTACCTCTCTCTCCTTCCCTATCGCTCTCACTCTGTCTCTGCCTCTCTTTCTGTGTCTCTCTCTCTCTCTGTCTATCTATCGATCAATCGATCGCTCTACCTCTCTCTCGATCTCTCTCTCATTAGCTCTGTTATGCAACAGTCCCAGCCGGCCTGCAGCTCGGTGACAGGGGGGCTCTTTATACTCGGTCACAAAGCACATCAAATTAAATTATTCTGGAGCGGTGTTTCCAGCATTGAGAGGGGGTCTACTCTCCCCCCCCCCCACCTCCACCCCCCATGTTTTATTATGATGGCGGCTCTATTGGTTCGGGGACGTATGGAAATCCCGCTATTGTGTGGCCCCGGTGTCATTCTTCTGTGTGTGTTTTCTGCCGGCGTGTTTTCGCCGGCGGACAATGCACTTGTTTGTTTCTTTTGAATTCGGCTGCTCGTTCCAACAGAACAATGTTTAGTGCTCATGTTTAGCACTCATGTTTATCGGCCTGCTCTTTGTTATGAAATTCGTATGCTACTAATTCATACTAATTTTCCTCAACAGTTTGAGTTGAGCCAATAAAAGGGGAGAATATTAATCTTGTGTCATAGAATATGCTGGCCGGTATCAGTTCCCCAACTGTTCTTAACAGTTTTTCTCAAAAGTTGTAAATGTTTGTAACAAGTGATTAACACACATTTCCTCGGCTGTCACCGCTGTGTAACACATTTCAGAAGTTGTCATACAAACTAAACTGAAACAGCCAGCTCATTGTGCATTTAATGATCTTTTGTCATGTGCATTATGTCAAGAATGCTACCGTAGCAGGATATGCTCAAGACTCACCGAGTTGACATGGCCGTGTGTGCATGTGTGTGTTCGATGGAGTGTGCATTAGCTGTGTTTCACCTCTATAAAAAGTACATATTGTGTAATGTACCAAAATGATGTATTACAGAATTCAGTGTTGAAGCAGCGTTATTTCAACTCTCCTACATGGAAAAATGAAATGTCTGGCGGTTTCAACCGTTTCACAATGGGGCCACTCCCTAGGGTTGGGGGCCCAGTTTGGAGGGCCCCTCCCCAGGCTATATGTGTGGTGAGATGGGGATGGCCCACCATTGCTATAGCTGCTAATAGCAGCCCTATTTCCATGGGATTCTGGACATCGTGGGACAAGCGAGTGTCTGCGTGTCGTGAGCCAGCCGTGGGCCAGCTGGTCCGAACCCTGAAACCCGGCACCGCTCCCAGAGACACGGCGCATAAATGACATTCCTCCCAAAGTTGTTTTCACGTTTCCTTTTTAACTCAGAACGGAATTTTTAGACCCGACACTTGTGGCCTTTTTAGCCTTTAAGGCTGTTCCCCCCCCAACCCCTCTAAACCCCTCTAACACTCCCCCCTCGCCCCCGGTCGCTGGGAGAGAGGAGAGAGCTGGGAGGGCTGGGGAAAGTGGGGGGGGGGGGGGGAGCGCTGGGGGAGACGGGAGGGCTGGGAGAGATGGGAGAGAGGGAGGGTTGGGGGAGAGAGGGAGAGCTGGGAAAGAGGGGAGGGTTGGGATTTGAAGCATGCTCCTTCGTGCGGCGCGTGAGAGCTTAGAGGAGGCGGCCGAGGAATGAGGAATTATTTGTTGTTGCTTCATCTCTGACATGGCCGGTGTCGCCGTCACCCCTGTTGCTCGACTTCCTGGTCGTCATCACTTGGTCTCGTCACCCAGCACTCGAACATGCTCACTCTCTCTCTCTCTCTGGACTCTCCAGACCTTGGACAGTTGTTAAAGAACATTCTGGAATCGTAGTCAATTGTTTTAATGCTTGGAGGATTTAGTCTGGTTTTATTGAGAATAAGATGACGTTGCATGCATCATTATTTCCTCAGTTATCTCAGTGATGGAGATATGGGAAGCTATCTGGAAATCTTTTTGGGTTGTTGAAGGTTGTCCGTAAAGGGATCAATTGTTTCAAAACACACAAGCTGGAACAGTTGATTCAAGGTTCATGGTTATGTAGGAGTGTTTACAGGGATCCACCAGTTGTAATCTTAATACATCTGCCTTTTAAAATAACATTGGTTTGTTGATGAAGTGATTCAAATAATTTCTGATGGTTTATCACTTAGAAATCAATCGTAGCAGGAGTGGCTTTTACTTCAGAGAGACCATCATTCAGAAACCCCAATGTCTTAATTTTCTATATTTATGCGCAGATTATAGTCAACCCGTTGACATGAAACTCCAGTCCACATGCAGAGCATCGGAGATCCACGTTGTTACTGAAGCGTACCGTCCACCGGGGAATATTATTTTTAGCATGCGATGAGAATGTAGGGATGGAGAGGCGCTTGTTTTTACGCATCTTAATTTGCGATGGGAATGCGGCGTGGGTCTTTGTTAAGAGATGTGACCGGACCCGGGTTCACGGGACCAGACTCCTGTTTCACATACCGGCTCATTGCGCCGCCGTCGCTGGGCAAAATCGCTGGCCCTCCAGATAGAAATACCCTCCAGGGGACAACCAAAGACAGTCTGGATTATTATAGAATTAGCAAATGTCTTTTACAACTAAATATATTTCGCTGGGGAAGTTGTCACACTCTCCCCGGGCCCTGAAGTAATTCTCAGCCACCCTTCTGTGCGCAGCTGTGAGGTTTTCAAATAGTTCTCTATCTTTTTCATTTTTTCTATTTCAGCCTCCCAGGCGTTTGTCTGGTCTGAACGATTGATAAGGCACTTTCGTCAAAATGAACCTATCATACTCTCTGATAGAACCAAGTTCAGAACTCGAAGACAAAGTATTGAATGAGGACCACTCCAATACTGATTTGTTTATTTGATGGTATAGGTTTTGGATCAATCAAATGTTAATATTTGCCTTTGATAAATTTACTCCATTGCAGTCTTTGTGTTTAGTGTAAAAGAAAAGCAGAGCAAAGAGTTGCTTTCCTTGTGTATCTGAGGTGGTTGATGTCTGTGTTTGTATTGGACATGTTCTCCAACACCCTGTCTTAGCACGGTAGTGTTAGCATTAGCCACATTGAGTCATCTCTGCTCTATCTGACTGCTGGTCCTTGGAAACCGCTTCATGCTCGTAGGGTCTCCTCTTAGCATTCCTGTTCTGCTTGGTGAACAGGAATATGGGATTTTGATTTGGTGAATGCCAGATATTGTACAGAAGAAGGAGAGTGGGAACTATTCAGCCTGTTCAACTGTAGCTATATTTTTATGTTTTAGGTTCAAATAACGTTTATAACATATATTTCCACAGTGAACAATTTATCAAATCTAACAGACCATGTACATCCAGTATGTATTAAGTCCTATATTCAAATTGTTCCTCTGTGGTGTTCAGAGAGGGAAGTCTGTGTGTGATGTTGTGTCACCTGTGGTGTCCCCTCCACCTCCTCCGTCCTGCGAAGTAGGCCTACAGCCCCCCCCCCCCCCCCCCCCCCACCCCCCCCCCCCCCCCCCCCCGTTGCTGTCACAAGACCACGTAATGAAGAAAACATTCACTCCCTCTCCAGAGCTGTGTTACTACTAATAGTGGTCCTCCATAACACACACATCCTGTACTTTTTTACACAAGAAAGAACCCTCTTGTGGTGGTGTTCTTTAAAAAATAGCTGCTGCATTAACCCGCACCGAAAAGCGGTCAAATCAAACCCTGATTGGCTTGTTTCTAGCGGACAAGACGGGTCCCTAAGTGTTTGTTTTTAGTTATACTGCTGCTCCCTCTACTGATCTGAATTGGATTCATTGTTGTTTTTTATGAGAGTTAAGTTAAACTTGTTAAACCCATTATTGACACAAACTCGACTGTAAACACAGGAATTTCTATTTGCACTTGTTTGGGGGGGGGGGGGGGGGGGGGGGGGGGGAAGACTTGTCGGTGTGTCAACATTTGTTTTTTGTTTTTCTTTTCACAAATTCTGACAGTGAGTTGTGCGGGCGGGCCGTCGTGTTTGCATGCTGTCCGTGTTTTAGTCATGTGGTTAACGAACAAGCCTGTCGGCCGCACGCAGTCTACACGCATCGCAGTTTAAGAAACAACAAAACAAACAAGAAAGCCCCCTGATTATGTTCATATCTTCATCAAAATAAACAGACAAACGACTGGCAAGCACACACATGTTCTCACTGTAGATTACATTCTTTTTCTGCATTTTCTTGGTTCTGTTTTGCCTCTAATGGCACTTCTAAACCTGTGTCCCAGAAGGAATATTGAACACAGCTCAATATCCCAAATCATATCTTGGGACAAAGGGTTGATTCTAGTGTCACAGGAAAATGGATCGATTTTCTTTCCCGTGTTGCATTAAAAAAGGTTATATTGGGCATCAGACGAAGGACGGTTTAGTTATGAGTTTGGTGTGTTTGAGGCTCTCAAGGAATGCAATGCATCATGGGGGGAAATGAAGAGGTGAGTGGGGTCATTTTGAAGCGGTTATTCAATGTTGTGTTTACAGTCATCAGCCAGGCATTTGGTGGGTTATCGTCCTCCTCCTCCTCATGCCAACAGCTGTAGGAACAGATTCTTAAAATCTCTGGGCTGTGGTTCGGTGCCGATGCTACTGAACATCCATAAAAAAAAAACGAAACGTTGGGCACATGTCTTATCTGACACGTGCACTAAACGTAGGTTCTACAATCGTTTTAATGATTTATAATGACTAACAAAGCAAAAACAACACATTCTATAAAATATTTGTAAATGTTGGGTTAAATTCCTTGATTAATCTACAGTATTCCTTCAGAAATTCCTTAAATCCCATGACAATGTGTGATGTGTTTTGGATCTAATAATCGTTAAAAAAACAGTTGAATTGGATTATTTTTTGACTAGTTTGTTGTGATTGGATAGTGACAGATCTGACTGAATGTGTTTTCGAGTATTAACATATTCCAGATGTTTGAGTTCATGATTTCATTGCCCTCCAGCCCATAATAGTGTGTTAAATAACTTATCGAAACCCTCCAATAATCAATCATCTCTTTAAAAAGACGGTTGATGCCCAACGGTTAAAAGACTGGAAATAGGTTTTGTGCTTGATGCTCATATATATGTCATATTTAAGTCTGGAAGTGGGCTCCAACATAAAATGGAGGCGAGCAGGAAATACACTTTGTCTGTGTTCTTCCTCTGGAATGCTATGAAGAAGAATGCCTTCGCTGCTCATTGTGTGCATACCTAGCCAGGATAAGCACTGTCTGCATTGTGGCCATTCCGTGGCAGGAGGGGTCACCGCCCGTGGCCATTTTGTTTTCAGTTGAGTGATAGTCGTCGTCGGTAACAATACACGAGCTGTCAGCAAAAACGTAGAAAATATGGAAGCCATGTTGCTCCATCATGGGACATTAGTGTTTTGGCGATGATTTAGAAAAGTGACATGTCAGCTTGTGTTGCTGTGGCTTTTATCATTACGCATGACAAGTTTAGTGGACCGAGGGAAAGGGATGATTTGTGAAGTTGGAAAGATTTGTCTTAATCTGTTTACCCTACGATGTCACACTTGGCCGAAGTGAAGTAGTTAACTCAGCATGAGATAAATGAGCGGCCATTAAATTGAATCTTAAACAACATGACATGAAATTTGTTATGTACCACTTAGCGATTCACACTCGGCGATAAGCATCACCATCTGTCAGCTTTAATAGGGTGTTTCGGTGTAAACTACAATCATAATTCACAAAGTAACTCAATTTGACACACTGGGTATGTAACTTCCAACCCATTAAATATCTAATTTACTTTATATGTCAAACTGATATGCCTCTTCAAAGAATCTTGGTAAAAAATATCCCTTAACTTAAAATAGAGAGCTGTACTTTACTACCTCTGGTAAGATTGGTGCCACAAATTCAATAATACGCTCTTTTAGTGTTTCAAAGTGTTCTAATTGACGACAGTCAATACTTTAAATCATCGGTTAGAAGTGACCAACTGTCATTTGTCTGTACTTCCACCTGAAGACCTTTTGAAAGACCAGCTGTATTCCCACCTAAAGCCCAGCGCACTGTGGGATAAAACACTGTCTTCACGCTTTGTGGTTTTTCAAGAAATTCTCAGAATTTTTGAGATGCCAGCTTTTTTTTTCTCGTCTCCACACTTACACCAGTGAGATTTATTTTCTGAGGGAGAGTTTGAACATTCTGTCGACCAAATCAGTTCCATTTTTCACTATTTATCCTTATCAGTACTATATTAGAGAGGGTTGGAGTATGTGTTTATTTTTATGGAATACGTTTATGTGAAGGTTTCTAGAGTTTGTATAAAGTACATTTTACTTGTAAAACCCTTCATCACAGTTAATCTCAAAGGGCTTCACAGGACACAGTGAACACACAGCCTAACCCTAAGCACTAAAGGACTTAAAGGAAAAACTTCCCAAAGCCAGAGGGAAGAAACCTTCAGAAGGAACCAGAAAGGGGAATCCCTCCTTCCAGAAACGGCTAGGAGGACAGTAGGTGCTGAATGGGCAGACGTAAAATGGTTTATGTACATAATCTAAATGGAGTCTAGATATTTCTATGCAATGAGAAGCTGGTAGCGGTGTGTTATCTGGAAGACGCTCTACGTGGTAATGATGATGTCTTGGTGCTGTCATAATGATGTTGTGATGTTGTCATGATGATGTCGTGTCTCTGCAGGATCACCAAGCCACTGACGTTTGCAGACTGCGTGGGGGATGAGCTTCCTCTGGGCTGGGAGGTGGTGTACGACCAGCAGGTGGGCCTGTACTACATCGACCACATCAACAGTGAGTACCACCCTCTCCTGTCTCCTCTCCTATCTCCTCCTAGATGTCCTCTCCCATCTCATCTCCCATCTCCTCTCCTCTCCTGACTCCTCCCTTATCTCCCATCCCATGTCCTCTTGTTTCCTCCCCACTATGTCTTCCCCTATCTCCTCCACTCCAGCATCTCTTCTCTCTCCTCCACCCATCTCCCTCCTCTCCTAGGTCCTCACCTGTCTACAATGACTGAGCAAACACCAGTACAGCCCTTTTCATAACTGTATTTCAACAAATATACAATTAAAATACAATAAATATGATATACAAACAAACATACAATCAGTAAGCATGGACACAAATAAATTGAGCAATAAAAAAGTAAAGCAATAAAAAAAAAGAACATAAGTAAGGTATTGTGTATCTAGCAGGCAACACACAGTAATGACCATCCTTTTTACAATTTCTTTCTAATGCTCAACACTAGCACCTCATCATAAAACATGACTTCTATTGTACTTCTACTGTATGGAGAAATCCATTGAATCAATCACCACGGAGACCCAGGCCGTCTTGCGCCTACGGTCACTAGATCGCTCTGATACTCTGAGATGACCGCCCGGCTGACCAGACAGTTTTGTCTCAGCCGCGTTCCTTAACGGTGTGTCAGCGCTGAACCCAGCAGCTTCTGAATCATCACTGTTCTTCTTCCCCTCCAGCGCGCTGACCACATCATCTCCCTGCACTCTGGTCTCGGAGCTGACCATACTTAGAAGTCACACACAAACACAGCTGTGTCGTTAGCACCCCCCCCAATTGTGCGTAATAGTAGTACGCGAGTAGCACCCTTGGGTGCTGTAGCTCTTGCTGGTTTAGGTGACAATGGTTGTTATGTAACAGGGGTAGGATAGTGTGGTAGGTAAAATACCATGGGCAGTAATTAATTAATAAAAAAAACACTGTTGGCGTGCTGCTGTGGTTCTTATTGTTTTAAGGGAGTGTTAGCATAGTTAGCTCTGATGAATGTGATTATGTTGGGAGTAGCACAGTTTATTCATGACTCTGGGAAACGTGTTCTTCTATAGAGGAAGTGGGAAGGGCTGGGGCTCCACACTTCCTGTTCCCGTGTGTCCTCCAACATGCTCCCACGAACCTTCCCCACCCCTCCTCTGCTCTGACCTCCTCCCCAGGTGGAATCACCTTCTCTGCGGAGGGTTTCAGGTCCAGGCCCCCTGGCGCAATATATGGGATAAAACGTTAATGTTTTTCTTTTAATTGTTTTGAATTGAGAACGAGTTTGATATTTGGTTAGTTTTGTGTTTTTGAGTTTTTAAACAAATTTGCTTTTAACGTACAAACCACTACAATGACTGACGAGAGCAACAAGAAACCCATAAACACACAATAATGATAAAAAAAGATCCATTTCAAATATAACCAATCATTTTATCGTCAATCAAACAGAGAGCAGAATACATCTCCCCACCACCAAGAATCTTGACCAGAACAATCGATACCCACCCCCCCCTCATCCAGTCCTTCCCTTACCTCCTGCTCACTATCCCTGGCCATTTTATCTCTCTTTCCACTTCAAAGTTATTGTTGTGTGTTTTCCCACTGCCCAGAGACCACCCAGATAGAGAACCCTCGCACACAATGGCGGCAGGAGCAGGAGCGCATGCTGAAGGAGTACCTGGTGGTGGCGGAGGAGGCGCTGCAGGCCAAGAAGGAGATGTACCAGGTGAAGCAGCAGCGGCTGGAGCTGGCCCAGCAGGAGATGCTGCTCCTCCGGGAGATGAACCAGGAGGAGGAGGTGCAGGAGAAGGAGGATGATGGACACTCCCTTGCCAGCGGTAATGCAAGCTTTTTGTTATCACTCATGCTATACAGTACATGTACATACATACACTCAAAGTCACACATTATACAAATACATACGTTATACTCACACAGATGTTATACATACAACACTCACAGTGTAAACACAATCACATTATACATGCACTCACTCACACACACTCAGCCATTCAAATGTGCATACACACAAACAGGCACACACACACACACTATTGGCAGCTATAGCATATCTCCATCTTGCCTGTACATAACTCAACCCAACAGATGAAAGTTGATGTGTGAATACGAGCCTCCACGCAGGTGTCTGTATCACAGAAACACACACCTCCACCACGACTTGTCGGGTTTCAGAGCTGCAACACTCCCTTCAAAAGACCCCTCTCTCTTTTCTCTTCCTTTCACTCACCTTCAATAGTTAACACCCTCTCCCCCCACCCTTCACCCGCTCCATCACCCCCTACACCCCACATCAACCCCACCCTACTAACCAGCCCTGCCCGGCTGACCTCTGACCCGCTCTACCCATCTGCCAAACAGCCAATACCCAGGTGGTGTCTACACATCTGCCTCCACTTCCTCCTTTCTTGTGGCCAAATGTTGTTGAACACACGCTCATGAACACACACACACACACACACACACACACACACACACACACACACACACACACACACACACACCATAGTAACAGTTTAACTGATAGTCTCTGTCTCTGTCTGTCTCTGTCTCTGTCTCTGTCTCTGTGCAGCTCTGTCTGGCTCGTCCTCTAATGTGAAGTACGACCCGGACCAGATCAAGGTGGAGATAGCCTGCAGGCGGGAGCGGGTAAGTCCTCCTGCACCCTGAACAATAGATCTGGGCATCAGAGTCAGTGTGTGGGGCCCCTGACTGCAGTGTGTGTGTGTGGGGCCCCTAACCTCTCCCACTCCGTCAGAGGACGTGGGTGGGGCCGGGAGTGGGGGGGCAGCTGGGGTGTGGTGCCTACACAGGATACACTGACCGTGGTGTGGGTACCCCTTGAGGAGGAGGATGAAATCATCATCATCGTCGTCGTCGTCGTCGTCGTCGTCGTAGCGACGCTGTGGGGTCACATAGAGGCTAGGTCAACAACTAGCCGCCGTGTTGTGTGTGTGTGTGTGTGTTTTCCCCTGAACACAAGCTATGAAACACCGGTTTCATAGCCCACAGGTTACTTGAAGAATGATGATGATGATGATTATGATGATAAAACTGCAACCTTCTTGTCTAACTATATGGCAACAATGGCGACTGCTTTAGACCTAGAGCCATTGTGTAGGTCTAGACCCAGAACGTTGTGTAGGATTAGGTTCTGGTTTAGACCCAGAACGTTGTGTAGGTTTAGGTTCTGGTTTAGACCCAGAACATTGTGTAGGTCTAGACCCAGAACATTGTGTAGGATTAGGTTCTGGTTTAGACCCAGAACTTTGTGTAGGTTTAGGTTCTGGTTTAGATCCAGAGGGATTTTGTAGGTTTTGCTTCTGGTTTAGACCCAGAACGTTGTTTAGGTTCTGGTTTAGATCCAGAGGGATTTTGTAGGTTTTGCTTCTGGTTTAGACCCAGAACGTTGTTTAGGTTCTGGTTTAGATCCAGAGCCATAGTATACGTCTAGACCCAGAACGTTTTGTAGGTTTAGGTTCTGGTTTAGACCCAGAATGTTGTGTAAGTTTAGGTTCTGATTTAGACCCAGAATGTTGTGTAGGTTTAGGTTTTGGTTTGGACCCCGAGCCATTGTGTAGGTCTAGACCCAGAAGGTAGTCTATGTTTAGACCCAGAACCGCCCAGTGTTTCCCCCTGGGGTGAATAGTCATGAGGCGGCGGTTTGTGCCACCGGGCGAGGAGAGACGGCCATTGTGTGCTCCGTGCTGACACTGCTCTCTCTCTCTCTCTCTCTCTCTCTCTCTCTCTCTCTCTCTCTCTCTCTCTCTCTCTCTCTCTCTCTCTCTGTCTCTGTCTCTGTCTCTGTCTCTGTCTCTCTCCAGCTCTGCAGGCTAAAGCAGGAACTAGCCCAGATGAAGCAGGAGCTCCACTACAACCAGATGGGTGTGGAGACCCTGCAGGAGTAAGTCTTACGTGTGTTAGTGAGTGAGTGAGTCAGGGACCCTGTGGAGCCACCCTTCCTCCCCAGTACACTGACCTCACCCACGCAGGTTCCCACCCATGGACACCCACACACACGGTCACACACACTCTCCCTCTGTCTGTCTTCATCTTTCTCTCCCTCATCATCCTCATACTCACTCCATTAAGCTTACCTGCCTGTGTGTTCAACACTTCATCCAAGAACTGTCACCTTGCCATCATTTTACAAGCAGGGTTTATTCCAGCTATTTACATATGAAACAAATGTGTCTTGGCCCAAAATAATTCACACAAACCGTAGTAGACAGAAGGCCAATAGAGGATAAACAAGCAGCACCAACATTAGTATTCTGTAAGAAAATTTGATTGGAGTCGTACTCAAGTACTTAAAACTGTATATATAAACTGAGTCATGTTATATTAGTAGTTTTTTTATGGAGTGTGATTAAAAACAAGAACATAACTAAGAGTGACTCTTTCCAGAAACATTTCCCAGCTTAACTTGTGGTCTGGGCTACAGTTTAATATAATTTAATCATATAATGAATCTTATAACGAAGGTGTAATCAGCTGCACAGCAAATCTGTCAATAAAAAGCATAACTTATGAAAACTTTATTTATAAAAATTTTAGGGATACAGTTCTATAAATAAACAGAACTAAATACCATTCCTCACCACAGATTCTACAGTAGTTATGTGTTTCTGAAGATACAGAAAGGGTAGTGTTTGATGAGAGTTTGAGAAGACGAGAATTTGAGTTAAGGAGAGGATGTAGTTTTAGGAGAGGATAGGGGGAGAGAGTTTGAGGAAAGGGAGAGTTTGAGGAGGAGAAGAGCGTGTGAAGAGAGGAGAGAAGAGAGTATGAGGAGTGGAGAAGAGAGGCTGAGGGGAGCGGAGAAGAGAGTAGAGCGTTTGTAAAGAGGAGAAAAGAGTTTGAGGAGAGGAGATTTCGGGGAGAGCAGAGTTTTTCAGCGGAAACGTGGGGACTCCACCCCAGGAAGAGGATGCCCAGAGCCATGGCCCGGACAGGAAGTAGCTCTGTGGAGAGGGAGGGAGGGAGGGGGGAGGAGAAGGAGGGGGTGCATTCCTCTGCTCTTCCTGAGTCCTGGCCACAGGCTCTTATCTGCTAGATAATACACAGCCCTCCGCTCCCAGAATAGCCAGCAGAACACACAGCTTGCAGAAAACACAGATTCATCCTTGACTGTGATTATGTGTGTGTGTGTTTACACCCAGTCCTTATTGTTTGTTGTGGTTCACCCAGCAGTAGGGAGCCGAGGCAGTTATTTTTCGAATAGTGTCTATTGTTTGAATAGTTTATATTGTTCCAATAGTTTCTATTGTTTTCTATCTCAGCTGATGTTGCTAACATGGCCGCTTGTTTCCCCTTCATGCTGCCTCACAGCAGGGAGCCCAAACAAACAGCACCTGATGGAAATCCCCTCCCCGCTCACCATCACCCCTTCCCCAACCACCATCAGCATCCTAACTGCTGACGCAAATGCATTCTATGAATGCATAAATACAGTGATGTGTATACAAATGTGTATTTGTATATGTACAAATATATATGTAGGGTTATTTACATGCCTTTTATGTATGAATATGTGTCTCTAATCGAATATTTGGATATATGTGTCTATGGATATACATTATGCGTGTAGGAATATATGTATATATTTTAAAGTGGTAAATATACACAAACACCCAGAGGTACTGGAGCCACTGAGCAGAGCCCAGGGCCTGCCAGCAGAAGGGGGCCGCGGGGGGACAAAGCACTGCTTGTTTAGGGGCGGCCAGGCCCCTGGGCAGCAGAACAGTACCTGCTGTTGAAGAGGGAGAGGGCTGTGGTGGGGCCAGAACCACATGCCAAGGCTAGGTCCAAGGCATGCAGGCCCTTAGCAGCACCCAGTCCTCCTCCTCCTTTTCTCCTTTCTCCTCCTCTCCTCTCCCCTCACACACACACATGCACACGCCTTCAAATCCAGGGGCCTCCGGAGCCTCTTGTACCACCCCTATAGAGTTAAAACGCTTCTTAAGATGGGTGAATTTGGAGTAATATTGGATGAATGGATTGTACTTTAGTAGTCCTGGGGTGTCGTGTGTTGGCTGTTAGCTGTGTTAGCTGTTATAGTAAGCTTTTATAATGTAGTTAGCTATTATAGTTACCTGTGTTTTGGCGGCTCGAGTAAAAAAAACATAAGCTAGTTTGTTTATTTGTAGTCCTTTTTTTCTGGAGCATTTCTGTTAGCCAGAGAGAGCTAGCACTTGGCTATGGCTGGCTACGCTGCAGGCTAGCTCACGTTTCACTTCCCAACTAGTTTGGCCTCTGAAACTGGGCCTTTAAAAATAAATAAATAGTCTTTGCACGTTAGAACAGATTAAGATAAATGTTTACCCTGACGTTACTGTCAACATAACTTAATGTTTCTTGATGCCGTCCATGGAAACTTGAAGTTATTGGACCTCCTGCTATGAGCATATGACTTAATTTATTGAAATCGCGTGACCATGAGCTGGTACTGATGCGTTTCTCATGAAAACATTTCCCCTACAATACTCGGCCCTGTTTCTGGTAAGGAAGGAGCGAGGTCATCTCTAACTTGAGTTATTATAATGAGGTGTCAGAAGAGGGTGGGGGGGGGGGGGGGGGGGGGGTGAGATTGATGCACAGACTATAATTAGGAGTTGGTGAGTGTCTTAATGTCCAGTGAGATGATGAAGCATTGCATACCTCCGACTGAATGAAAATGTACACTCATGTTAATTCACTCACTGTTTCCTCACTAGGCCACACACACACACATACACACATACACACACACACACACACACACACACACACACACACACACACACACACACACACACACACACACACACACACACACACACACACACACACACACACACACACACACACACTGCAATCGCTTTTTAGGCTACAACATATATTTGCTAAACTAATATTATTTTGATCACCTGATATTTATCGAATATTTTGTATATATATTTTCTTTTGAGGGTTATTTTTGTAGCATCTTTTAATATTATTACAAACATAAATGACCTTCATGTTTTGGTATCAATGGCATCAATTTACAGATTATCTTTGTTTATCTGAGTTGAACTGTCAACATTTATTCAACACAAAAAACATACAACATTAAAAGGTAAAATGTCCAACACAGTGCTAGGAGTGTGTGTGAGTGTTTGAGTGTGAGTGAGAGATGTTCACCTGGTTAAATTGGTTGGGGTAAAAGTGTCTGCCGAATGATTAAGCATTGTTTATTTATTCTGTTTGTCAGGATCGACAGGAAGATGTCCAGCAGTCAGACCAACTACAAGCTGGACGAGGCGCAGGCCATCTTCAACGAGCTGCGCAGCATCAAGAAGGCCATCAGCACAGGCGAGAAGGAGAGGCAGGACCTCATCCAGGTAGGCTCCTCCCATACCTGTAGACCTCATCCAGGTAGGCTCCTCCCATACCTGTAGACCTCATCCAGGTAGGCTCCTCCCATACCTGTAGACCTCATCCAGGTAGGCTCCTCCCATACCTGTAGACCTCAGCCAGGTAGGCTCCTCCCATACCTGTAGACATCAGCCAGGTAGGCTCCTCCCATACCTGTAGACATCAGCCAGGTAGGCTCCTCCCATACCTGTAGGCTCCTCCCATACCTGTAGACCTCATCCAGGTAGGCTCCTCCCATACCTGTAGACCTCAGCCAGGTAGGCTCCTCCCATACCTGTAGACATCAGCCAGGTAGGCTCCTCCCATACCTGTAGGCTCCTCCCATACCTGTAGACCTCAGCCAGGTAGGCTCCTCCCATACCTGTAGACCTCATCCAGGTAGGCTCCTCCCATACCTGTAGACCTCATCCAGGTAGGCTCCTCCCATACCTGTAGACCTCATCCAGGTAGGCTCCTCACACACCTGTAGACCTCATCCAGGTAGGCTCCTCACACACCTGTAGCCCTCATCCAGGTAGGCTTCTAAAACTCACCTGAAACCGATGCACTTGCCTTCTGTAATTTTGCTTGCCTTTCCCAGAGTAATGTCATCATCTGAAGGACAACTCATTCAAAAACAAAACTTCAGGGACTGGATTTCACCTGCAGAGAGACTAATGATAATGCTGTAATGTTGCCTATTTGTCTATGTCTACTATGTCCACTATAATGCCCAATTTAAAGAATTTGTACTGTAGCTTAATTTTGATATGCTACAAACAAGTCACTGTGGTTGGTCCATTATCCACCATGTAAAAAATACTAGGGTAGATACGTCAATACCGCTGAAACGTTCCAAAACGTATGTTTTTCTGTGTACCTGACAAGAAAATATTCAAACTTGAAACCCTGGTCAACAGTGGGGACATTATTTTACAATCAATCCAGATTTGAGGGATTTGAAAATCTTGTTGGTTACTTATTCACTTGTTTTTCAGGGGTGAAAGCCAAACAGCCAAAAGCCAAACTTTTTGAGCTAATTAAATATTTTAGAGGCTTTTTAAAACCCCACAACTAACTTAAATCCATGTTCATATACTGGTAATATAAATGTTTTATTGTTACGCAGTAATAAACTCTCTCCGTTTCCTGTGTTTCTCTCAACCAATCAGAGCCTGGCTAAACTGACGATGAACTTCCATAGCAACGCATCGCTAGGGGACGAATCGGTGAACGCTGCGGGCGACTTGGCCAATCAGCTGCAGTTCTGCGAGACGGGCTGCCAGACGGAATACCTGGGAGAGGTAGGTTGCTCTCCAACCACCAGGGGGCCAACGGCCCACTGCAGGCCCGGCTAGAGGGACTTCTGCTGGGCTTGTTGCTACAATGCACTGCTCTCACCGTGGTCCTCATCCAGACCTTAACTACACCTAAGCTAACCTTACTCCTAGCCCTAACCGTTGAATGCAAGCTTACCCTTATACCTTAACTTTAACCATCTATAACCTAATACCTGTCTGACTTATCAATTTTTTATTTCATATCAAAACTGAAGCATTTCCAAAGCATCATAAGAATAAATACCAGAGAAGTCTTATATAGTTGCAGTCCTCAAAATGAATGTCGCCCAACGCCATGAAAACAGCTGATAAACAAGTCACTGGGTTGCTAGGTGACACTTGATGGATTGCTAGCTCAAGACATTTTTTGCGTTCTCTTGCAAGTCGTGACAGGGTGGAATGAGAAGCATGAAGAAATGTTTGAAGATAATTCAAGATGTTATATGAGTGTGTTAACATGGATTTTAATGGGCCAAATAAAGTTTTAGAGGGTGGTGGAATTTATGAATGAATTATAAACAAATCTTGGTGACTGCTTTATTATTCTATAGCAGCAGGGACTAGCATAGGACCACATGCAACTATTATAAAAACTTCCAAAAGCTGGTGCGATTGATGTGATTTAACCTCCACTCCATCAATCTCTCTTATGTCCGTTTTTAACTCAACCTTGTGTACTTAAACTCCTACTGTGTAGTTAGCGTCACCACTACATCTCTAGTGTGTGTTTGTCATTACGGTGTGTGTTTTTAGGATGCAGCGCTAAAGGAGCTTTAACTCTTAAAATGGTTGAATTCAATTCAAAGAGTTGAAAGACCACTCAACCAATGCAGGGGTAATATTCTCACGGTACATCGCAAAACAAACATTATAACAGAAAGGTAGAAGATGATATGTAACTCAATACATATATAGACATAACACAACACATGCAACTGTATAAAGTGCAGTGTATATTGTGCATTATCAGTATCAAGCTAAAGGTCTGACATTGCCCTGTCATTTAATCTGCTCTGTTCTTCCAGTACGGTTCCCCAGATTCGTCTCCGTTGGTGGACAAAGTGAAGCTCAACTGGCAGTATGAAGAGGCCAAGAAGAAGTACGTATACAGACTCATAATCACCAACCCAGAGCTAGCACAGTTTGAGTTAGCCCCTGTCCTCTCCCAGTGAACGAAGCATAACATGCACACAGAACATACACCCACAAACACATGCACACATAACATGTACACACATATAACATGCACACAGACATCATGCACACACAACATATACAAACAAAATACAAACACACACACACATGTACACACGATGTGCCCAAACAAAATACACACACATAACGTGTACACACAACATGCACACACATAACATGACCACACACATAGCATGCACACAGACAACATGCACACACAAAGTACACAAACACAACATGCACACACATAACATGTAAACATGCATAACATGCTCACACACAACATGTATTCTGCCATGACATAACTAAGCATTATGTTGGCCATGACATGTGAAATGTGACTTTTCCCAAAGTGTGTGTGTGTTGAGGAGGGGGGGTGTTCATGTTGCTATGCTGGCACCTCAACTGTAATGCCAACTATGACATCAGAGGGGATGGAGAGAGAGAAGGCAAGAGAAGGACCTGTGGAAACTTGTGTGTTCTGTCTCTGAGTCACAGAGTCTGAAGTCAAACACATAAACAGTCATTTAATTTGAGCCTTAGACCCGGGATTGTGCTGGCCTCACTGAGGTCCTCAGAAGGCACCTGAAGGGCTATGTGCTGGGAGTCTTTCCAGATAGACTTAACAGTACTGCCCTCCTACACTTTTCTGCCAGCCCCCAGTACCGTTGAATGTATAAATAGATAGTGTATTAGAGTATAATATAGAGCTGTGTGTGCGAGCAAATGTAGGTGAATTTAAAGAGCATGGTCGTCTTATTCAGCAAATGGAACATTATATAATATATATAATGTACATGTAGGATAGATAGTATAATATCTAATATGATAATGTACATGTAGGAGAGATAGTGTAATATCTAATATGATAATGTACATGTTAGGGTGCAGAGCATCCAACAGCAGCTGGCCCAGCTGGAGGGGGAGAGTTGGTCTGGGCAGGCCGAGGCGGAGCGGGACCGGGGCTTCATGCAGCTGGTCCGCGAGAAGGAGGCGCTCCTCGAGGAGATCACGCTCCTCGGCCAGCAGCCCCATTCCCCAGACACCTCCCTGCAGCTGGAGGAGGAGCGCCGGCGGCTGGAGGAGGAGGTGCAGATGGCCCACACCTCCCAGAACCAGGGAGCCAACCAGAGGTACGAGAGGAGATGGAGGAGGATAGAGAGGAGGAGAGGGAGGAGGAGGAGGAAGAGGAGAGGGACGAGGAGGAGGAAGAGGAGAGGGACGAGGAGGAGAGGGACGAGGAGGAGGAAGATGAGAGTGAGGAGGAGGAGAGGGACGAGGAGGAGGAAGATGAGAGTGAAGAGGAGGAGGAGAAGAGAGAGGGAGGAGGATAGAAGGGAGGAGAAGGAGAGGGAGGAGGAGAAGGTGCCGTCAGGGATCCTTTACATCAATACTAACGCTGTTGATGTCACCACCGAACGCATTGGTCAATAACGTTGTTGATGTCATCACAGAGCGCCCCTGAGGCAAACATCAATGGATGACAGTGGTTTTGTGCACTGATGTTTTTTGGAACTGGATACACAGTGTAGGGTTATAAATGGTTAGGATTACGTAGTATAGGTAGGAAGTTGGTTATGAAAGGGTTTGGTGTGGTGAAGTAGGTTTACATCATATATGTGTCCCGGTAGGATCCTCCTACAGGAGAAGAGGAACATCCTACTGAGACAGCTGGAGGAGGCCACAAGACTCACCACCTACCTGCACTCCCAGCTCAAGAGGTGTCTTTCTGTCTGTCTGTCTATCTGTACGTGTGCACCCTGTGGTTAATGCCCTCTGCTAGTTTATACTTTGTGTTGCATGCACTATCGCTGTGTGACTCAGACGATAGGTATACCGTAATTTCCACCCTGTCCTCTATGATTGGCTAATAGCATGATTCCACACACTGTTATTATTCAACTTTGTTATTGGGTTCTTCTATTCTTCTATCTGTTATTTGTGTTTATTAAATACACTATATTACTAGGGCTGTTTTTGTATTCCTCTAGCACGGGTACTAATGTATTATTCTGGTACTGATCGTATTGTATTCATGTAGGACTAGTGTTGGTGTATTCTTCTTGTACTGATATTCTTGTATTCTTGTATTTAAATTGATGTTTTCTTGTCTTAGAATTGTTGTTTTCTTGTATTCGTCAAGTACTGATGTCAACCTACTATCACTCTTCCTCCCCCTCTTCATCTTCCTCCTCCTCCTCCTCGTCCTCCTCCTCCTCCTCCTCCGCTCCTCCAGCCTATCAGCCAGCTCCCTGACCGTGTCGTCCAGCAGCAGTCGAGGGTCTCTGGCGTCCAGCCGCGGCTCGCTAGCATCCAGCCGTGGCTCGCTCAGCTCCATCAGCTTCAGCGACATCTACGGCGTGCCACAGTACGAGCGCCACGATGACCCCCACGACGCCCACCCCCGCTACCTGCTGCCCGCCGACGTCCTCGTCGCCCGGGACGGCCCCGGCGAGACCACGGCCCCGCCTCCGCAAGGCAAGCCCAAGCGCTCGCAAGACGCGCCACATTCGCTCGCCTCGCTCTCCTCCCGCTCCTCGCTCTCCTCGCTGTCCCCTCCCAGCTCGCCGCTGGACACGCCCCACGCGGCGGCGGCCGCGGCAGTTGCGGCTGCGGGGGCCGGGGTCTCAGGACTGCCCCCTGGCCCAGATGACGGAGGAGTACCTGGAGCTGGCGGGGCGCGGTTTGCTGGAGGGGCGGCGGGCCCAGCAAGCCCCACCCCTCCCGGAGGAGACGTGCTCCACGCAAAGAGACGCCGGCCATCAGGGAGCTTTCACCTCCGCAGGCGAGTGACCCCCGACCTCTGACCCTCGGTGACCTGAGATGCGGTCTGGAGGCTCAAGTGCTCCTGCCATGTTCTCTGAGCAAGGCACTTGGTGTAGAAATGAAACTATACCTTGGAATTAATACAGAATTGAAATGGTTGAACAATTTAAAAAAGAATTAAGTTCAGCACACTTTTGAACCGACGAAGACGCCGTCTTTTATTTTTTTACGTCTTTTACGTTCACTGAACTAAGCTGTGCATGTCAGTCTACTGAATGACCTGGTGTTGGTGTACTGACCTGTGTGTGTGTGTGTGTGTGTGTGTGTGTGTGTGTGTGTGTGTCCCCAGGAGTCACCCTGAGGTGCAATAGCGCCAACCGTAGCGGGCGGCGTGCGCGACGCGTGTCTGCGGGCCCGTCGGAGGACGCTCTGGCCACGGACAGCGGCGTGTTCGAGGCCTGGGGCCGGAGGTGAGGAGAGCTCCAACCCGCTCTTTCTGTCTCTGTGTCTCTATCTCGCCCTCTCACTTGAATTCAATGCAAAATTTCTCTCTCGCTCTCTCTCTCCCATCTCTGTCTTGCCCATCTCTCTCTCTCTCGCCCTCTCTCGCCCATCTTGCTCTCTCGCCGTCTCGCCCATTTCTCTCTATAGCACTGGCTCCATCTAGTGGCAGAGGAAGAAACAACACTTGATGACATAGTCGAGACAGCTCACATGGGCCCTGTTTTTAATGTCTCTTTAAATCGAGATTTGAGAGTGGTTGTGAGATGTTTTCTCGGTCCAAACAGGCAGGAACGGTTGTACGAGAGAAGCAGACACGCGTTTTCAAATCCACCTCCGGAGATGGTGCACGCTACATTCCATCTAGATTGACGAGAGATAGGTTATCGTCTAGACTGAATCTGATGTGAAAACCATGGCTGTTATAAAAATCTGAAAATCTGTGTGCACAAGTGCATATCAAGGGGGGATCTCTGGTAAACTACCCTTACGTGTAAACAGACAGAGTTGTGAGTGCTTCCGTGTAAACAGATTCGTTTTTTTTTTATGTAGATACACGTGTAAGATTTTTTTAGATTTAGATTGTTTTAGATTCCGGTAGTTTGTCTGACCTACGATGACAATATGGTGAAATACAAGTCAGTCAAGTCAGTCAGTTAAAATAGCAGTCAGTAAGTTAACATTTGAGTCAGTGATTTAAAATGAGTTAAAATGTGAGTAGAGAATTAAAAATGTGAGCCGGCGAGTTATAATACTTGTCCGTCAGTGAGTTTAAATGTAAGTCTGTCAAAGAGTTGAACTTTGAATCATAATTTTAATGATAGCCCTTGTGGTAAAATATAAGTTAGTAAGTGAGGTTGTACATGTGTTCCTGCAGGGCGGAGGAGTCTGAAGAGCTGGCCTACATGAAGGAGCTGGTGTCTGTGAGCGAGCCTGTCCAGATCAATCTCGGTGTGCTGTGAGTACTAGACCCTCAGCATCAACACAACCAGACCCAGACACCAGACCAGTCATACTGACACTCAGCTCTCTACGTCTTAACAGCATCTTTGTGTCTCCATTCACTTCAAAGGGTTTCATTGGCATGGGAAACATTCAATTACATAAGCCAAAGCATATATGCATAGTAAAATAAGATGCTTATTTAAAGATTACAAAAACTGACTTACAAGACTGTTTACATTTACAGGAAAGGGTACACATTTTGATTGTAACTGTTAACATTGTAATCTCTCTGTCACTCTGTCTCTGCCTCTCTCTCTCTTTCCCTGTTTCTCTCTTTCTGTTTCTCCATGTCTCTCTCCCTCTTTCCATGCGTTCCAGGTACGACTCGACCTCTCAGAGTCTTCTGTTACATCTCCTCCAGCTGAAGAATCTCAACAAGTCCACAGTGAGAGACGGACACAAAGTGTGAGTGTTGAGTGAGATTGGAGTCAGGATGTAAACACTGTCTCATGGCTCCGTCACTCTTACCGTTCTCACCGCTTCCTACATTCTCAATCTGAAGTCTTGCTTACATCTACATCTAGACATCTAGCAGAGGCTGTTATTAAAAGCACAGAATCACATTTGGAGTAGCTACAAGCACTCTACTTAAAGTGCTACATGAGCAACGTCCACAGTCTACCTATATGCTTTTTTTGAGCAAGATGCCCTAACCTCCACCTGGTCATTATTTACAAATTAATAAATAAATAGACTGTATGTACTGTAAGTCACTTTGGATAAAAGCGTCTGCTCACGGTGTTAATGTCTGAATGTAAATGACAAATAATTGTTTTGGCTTAGCCAGAGCTGGGGTTGACCTGAGACCTGGGGTTGCTGCCGCATCAGATAACCATTCCATATATTAACTGATGTTGTCCTGGTGGCAGGTACGTGAAGGTGCACCTGGTGCCGGTGGATGCCAGCAGGACATGCTATGCCTTCTACTGCTGCAAGGCCCTGGAGCCCCAGCCACACATCTCCTTCAACGAGGGCTTCCGCATCCCCGTGGCAACCGGCGCCCTGGCGCCTTGTGCCCTCCAGCTCTCACTCTGCTCGCTCGGAGCGCAGGCCCACGAGGAGCTGCTGGTAGGCCGGGCTGCATTCCCTTCTCCATCCATCCCCGCCCTTACCCCCCAATGTGTCTGTATCTCCATCTTTCAGTTCAATTCAAAAGAGCTTGAATTAATCTCTCTCTCTCTCTCTCTCTCTCTCTCTCTCTCTCTCTCTCTCTCTCTCTCTCTCTCTCTCTCTCTCTCTCTCTCTCTCTCTCTCTCTCTCTCTCTCTCTCTCTCTCTCTCTCTCTCTCTCTCTCTCTCTCTCTCTCTCTCTCTCTAAAATGACTAAAAGTCTGACATTACTCCATATAAAAGATTTAAGTATTTATTAGGTTAAATGATAATTATATGAAATTAATACTATTATTATTATTATGACTACCCGTGCATTTCAGTTACCCTGATGGAAAACTCAAAAATGTTTTGTAGTTGAGTCCTGAATCATTGCATGTCTGTGTGTGTGTTTCAGGGCACTGCCCAGCTGGGTTTGGCAGATTGCGAGGGGGGTATGGAGATGGTTTTTCATTGGCTGAGAGTGCAGATGGTGGGCGGAGCCGAGCAGAGGAGTCACAGCAAACAGCAACATGACAGCCAGGAGGACGAGTTCAGAGCTAGAGGCCTGGTAAACACACACGCACGCACACACGCACACACGCGTGTGTGTATGATTGGAGCGCTAACGTTATTTTGTCCGTCCAGGATGTGGCCGTTCATCTGGAGGAATCAGAGCGAGAGAGACGGGGGAGGAGGGACAACGTGGAGGCCAACTCAGAGAGGTACGTCCCACACATTTCAGGTCTCATATTGTTCGAATGGATTACATTAGACATTGATTCAACTGGATTAGATTCAATTACATTATATTACATGAGATAAAGTTAAATTTGATTAATTTAGATTAGTGGAGGTTTGAATAAGGTCTAAAAACACATTAAAAGCACAATGACCAGTCATGCAGGGTTCATAGCATGTGTGTGGGTGTGTAATGTATTAAACTACAGTCACAACTCCAGTGTGTCGTCTCCCTACAGCTGTGTATGGGATGCGCCTCCCCCTCCGCATGCTTCACATTGCGTTCCCAGGTCCCAGCTGTTACCTGAGCAGGAGAGGCAGTTGAGGCTCACCTGGTGTTGTTGTTGTTGTTGTTGTTGTTGTTGTTGCAGGAGCTGGCAGGCGGAGTCGGTGGACAGCGGCTGCAGCAGCAGCACTCACTTCCCCGGCCCTTGTCAGGAGGGGCTCTGCTACCCCGTTGCCCCCGCAGCAAGCAGAGCTCCCACCGCCAAAGTAACGACCCTCCGAAATGCTTGGTGGAGCTGTTGTCATGGTGTTGTTGGTGTTGTGGTTGTCACAGTGTTGTTGTTTCACCGTGTTGTTGTTGTCATTGTCACAGTGTTGTTGTCGTTGGTGTTGTTGTCATGGTGTTGTTTTCACAGTGTTGTTTCTGTTGTCACGGTGTTGTTGTTTTCACAATGTTGTTGTTAATGCTGTTCTGTGTGTGTGTGTGTGTGTGTGTGTGTGTGTGTGTGTGTGTGATGCAGGTAGAGAAGGCCACCATGACGGAGGGTATGTACCCGGAGCAGGTGAGGGTCCGGGGGGCTCGCTGGGGCCACGCCTCCCCCTTCATCCGCAGCAGCACCATCGTACGCTCCCAGACCTTCTCCCCCGGGGCCCGCAGTCAGTACGTCTGCAGGGTGAGGACGCACGCACACACACACACACACACACACACACACACACACACACACACACACACACACACACACACACACACACACACACACACACACACACACACACTAGAGCACAAATCCTCTGTGCTGAGCTGAAGGGCAACTAATAACCGTGTGACCCCCCCCCCCCCCCAGCTGTATCGCAGCGACAGCGACAGCTCCACGCTACCAAAGAAGTCCCCGTTTGTCAGGAACACGTTGGAGAGGAGAACCCTGCGCTACAAGCAGGTACAGACACGCCTCTGGAATGTTCTAGAACTTTCTAGAACGTCTTAGATCTTGGAAATTCACTTTTTGTCTCTGTGTGTGTGTGTGTGTGTGTGTGTGTGTGTGTTTGTGTGTGTGTGTGTGTGTGTGTGTGTGTGTGTGTGTGTAGCAGCAGTCATACCGCTCCTCCCTGGCGGAGCAGCCGACGCGCACCTCCCTGGACCTGGAGCTGGATCTCCAGGCCTGCAGGACGCGTCAGCGGCAGCTGGGGGAGGAGCTCAGTGCCCTGAGGGAGCTGAAGGTCCGGTTGGAGGAGCCTCACCCTGGCCCAGCCCCCGAGGTCCCCCACTGGGCCCTCAGAGACCAGCGCTTCCGCTGCCTGCTGCGCGAGGCCCAAAGACAGGTCAGCACATGCGCATTGAAGCTGCACCATGTCACTTGTATTGAAGCTGCACCGTGTCACTTGTATTGAAGCTGCACCATGTCACTTGTATTGAAGCTGCACCATGTCACTTGTATTGAAGCTGCACCATGTCACTTGTATTGAAGCTGCACCATGTCACTTGTATTGAAGCTGCACCATGTCACTTGTATTGAAGCTGCACCATGTCACTTGTATTGAAGCTGCACTCTGTCAATTGTATTAAACCTGCACTATGTCACTTGTATTAAAACTGCACTATTTCACTTGTACTAAAGGGATAGGCCGTGGTATCTGTGAATTGGCGTTTGCCTGTCTTACCCAGAATCAATAGAGTAGTTTAATTCCAAATTCACCATTCTGAGTCCAGAAGGGGGGTTAACTGGGTCAGCAATTGCTTTCCATTAGCAGCATCGATTGACTTGCAGAGTTGCCTAGCTCCTGTTAATGTGAGGGGAATACACTTTTAATTACTTTCCAAAATATTTCCAATGTGTTGCAAATAGTTGCTTATTCAAAACTATGCCCAGTCACAGCGCAACAAGATTGCAGTTGGTCTACGCCATTATATTATCAGCTGCTTCTGGCTGGGTAGTCTACGCGGAGGGTAACCGGTCAGTGGTGAGTCACAGGTAGCCTAATAATCACAGCGCCGAAAATAGTGCCAAATTATCTCTGTGTGTGGAGACAAACTGCAATCGTTTTGTGTTAAGCAGGTTCCAGGAGGTACTTGTGAAGATTTTGTAAACATATGCCATAGAATATTATGGTTTGTTGAATTTGTTCTGATTGTTACTGATTTAATAACAACCAGTTCTACTTCTAGACCAGAAATTAAAGTATACCTCAACTTCTTTCATTTTAAACGCCTAGGCCAGAGGAGAGGCTATGTGTTTACTGGTAGAGGAGGAAGGGCTGTGTGTTTACTGGTAGAGGAGGAAGGGCTGTGTGTTTACTGGTAGAGGAAGTGGTGGTGTGTTTACTGGTAGAGGATGAAGTGCTGTTTGTTTACTAGTAGAGGAGGAGGAACTGTGTTTAGTCAATGGTATAGGAGGTGCTGAGTTGATCTCGTTGCTCCACAGGCGAACCAAAGCCAGCAGGAGCAGCGGCAGGAGGAGGCGGCAGAGAGGAGGCTGAGGAAAGCGTCCAAGGAGGTGCTTCAGATGAGAGGACAAGGCCAGAAGGAGCCGCTCCCTGTTCATACCTTCAGGTTGGTCCTCCCCACTCCACCTAAACCCTAACCCTAATTCCTAACCATCACTCCTAGCCCTAACCCTCCTGACTCCTAACCCTTAACCCCTAACCCCAGTAGGCCACCTTAGCATGCAATACAGATATAATACCCATGGTGCAGTTGTGTTGATGCACCTGTAGGCATGCAATATGGATATAATACCCATGATGCAGTTGTGTTGATGCATCTGTAGAGATGTTCATCATAGCCATCGTAGTCTCGGTTGACACACAGGGTTTAAACTGTACTGTGCGTCTGTGTTTACCTTCCCGCCCTCAACCAAGCTAGGAATCTGTTCGACAATTGGGGAAAGCTTGCCTTCCATGTAACGAAACACGATATGCACAACACAAAGACATTCAACCCTGAACAATAATTAAATATTATTGTCTAATGCTGTCGTCACCATACCCTGCAGTTAATATTTCACAAAACACCTAGTGATTGTCCAAAAGAACGCGCCTTAAAATGATCACAAGATGAATATTATCATATGTTCGATTTTCCACTTTCACCTAGCTTTCAATTATGTGTTTCAAGCTTTGAGGAATATATATTTCCCACGTGTTTTTTAGCTGATGCAGGTTGATATGGTGATAGGATATATTGTGCTATTGCATAAGGCACACGATAGACGTGTTTTTTTGTTTGCTTGTCATTTTCCCAGAGAGAAGATGGCCTTCTTCACCAGACCGAGGTTCCACGTTCCTACGCTGCCAGCGGACGACGTATGAGCGGCCGCCTGCGCACCACGGGACTTAATATGAAGTATTCGTCAATTTTTATAAACCCATGAAGTACACCGTGTAGTTACTAGTCTGTCTGTCTCTCTCTCTCTCACACTCACACACACACACACAGGAAATGACCTGGCAGATTCAAAGGTTTCAGTCTTTTTTTTTTCCAAGCGTTTGTGTGTGGCCATACTTATCAACATCCCTCACACACACACACACACACACACACACACACACACACACACACACACACACACACACACACACACACACACACACACACACACACACACACACACACACACACACACACACACACGTGTAGGTGCACACATACATGTAGATCAAATGAAAACATACACACACAGTATTGACAGCAGCCTGTTTGCCCGTGTCTCTGTCTGGGGACAACAGTACCTTTACTTCTGTCTGTTGTCTCTATGCTCTCCCAGCCGGAAATCGGGAACCATATGCTGTACTGTAACTTATTTTATAGTACTTTTCCTTGAAGGAAATTAAAACACTTCCTGCTTTTTAAATGTATTTTTATTTTATTTTTTAGCTTTGAACAAATAGCACTTCATTGTTTTTACATACAATAAAATGGAACTTATTGTCCGATTTTGTTTTTCCTTTTTTTGTTTTTCGATATCTAATGCTTAAGAGTTATTTACATAAATTGTCACTTTGTAATCCACTTATTACAAATGTAATTTGTCCTTTTTTGTTATAAAAATTATTTTCATGTACTTTCAACATACAGATATATAAATATATGAAACACTGTACTGAGATTTGCGTCTGCAGTGTTCACCTCTTGTGAAGATAAACCTATTAAACTCTCGAGTACTCGATTTCCTCTTCAATTCTATGTGTCAAACTAAAGCAGTGCGTACAGGCCCTGCTGACCTACTTGGAACCGTGCAGGCCTACCTCAAATGAGCTTCATCAGCCAAATCTATCTGTTCAGCATCCTGTTTGAAGCCGCTCGAGAAAAGCCACCACCAGCAAGTTGCTAGAAGTGGAGAGATTTCAATCTTGTTCTGTAGACACCGAAATCTCCATGCGGCATCTTTCGATTTTTTTTCATACCATAAATTCTAGTGTACCTTCTGAGGCCAAACAATGCTACCCACATTGTCAAAAATGTTTTATCAAATGCACACAGGTGCAACTTCCAAGTCCAGTCACTTACACGCCACCAAATAAAAGTGGCATACATTTTATGCAACTAGATACATCTGTTCTTCTTATGCAAAAAGTATAAAATATACTTTTATTTTGATGGAATATAAGTAGAACTTCCTGTCCTGTGGTCCTCTTATATTCAGTTCCAAGCGATTGTAAATAATAAAAAAGGTGATGGTAGGTCTCTAGATGGGTATGGAGATGATGATAGGTCTAGATGGGTCTGGAGATGATGGTGGGCAGCGGTCCGAGGCCAGGGGGGTTGTACTTCTCCACTCTCATCAGTCGCCGGATGATGTCGTCGAGGTCGCGAGGCCAGCTGAACACGTGTGTGTTCTGCAGCCAGGTGGGAACGTGGCACTGGATCAGAAGACATACGTGGAGATTAGATTGATATTCCAAGCGTCACAACTAATACATACCAATGTAGTGAGGGAGTATTTATACAGCAATACATTACAGTTTAAATGTTGTCTTGAGGTAAAATGCATTTTTTAAAAAGCGACGTTAGCTAATAAAATATCCTGTTTACTGTTTCGCTGAAAAGGAAATGACTAATAGAATGCAAGTGGGTTGAGACAACATTTCCGAGAACAAATTAAATGGCAGGATCTATAAAGTTACATGCATGGCAATTAAAATACACCATTTGTTAATTTACAATCAAGAATGCTGAAATTACCTTTCTGGCCCCTGGGAAAACGATGGGAATGAATCTAAAATTCTTGCTGCCATTTTGGATGAATTCATTCTGTAACTGATATGGACAAAAGAAAATCATTCTTTTATTTGTTTTAAACGTGGTAATATGTCTTATGATCTTCAACATAGTGATCTATGCAATTTTATCACTGTTACTGAAATAATACCGTCATTTAGAGAAAACAGGGGTACAATCTTATGTTTTTGCCAGCAGGTAGTATTCTTTGCGTGACAAAGCTGATCAAGAATCATAATCAAGGCCTGGAACTATTTGTTTTTATAGTTGAAATTTTGAGTGTATTTGGTAATGTTTGGGAGTGTGGGAACAGCCACTGCTGTTCATCTGAGCTGTCAGGCCGGTATTCAGAAACAATAGCGACGTGACTTTCAAAGTCTTGTCAAAACAGTTTAACCATTTAAAGTTGTATAGCAATGCTTGTGCAACCCCGTGTCTGTCGTGAGGAAAGCCTACCTGCTTGTGGATGTAGACCGTGTTGAGTGTCCTCTCGTCGTTCTCCAGGCCAAACGGAGAGGCGCTTACCGTGTCGTAGTACTTTGGACTGATAATGATGATGATCAGATATTCCTTCTGTGTGATGAAGGAGGGGTAGGGGAGTAGGTTTATAAAGACACCCAGGCCTGGCACATTTTATGCCCAACATTCACTCTCTCTTACACACGCACACTTGCATTCACCACTGAAAACACATTCATTCACAAACCCAACGCACTCACATTCACCCACAGCCCATCAGGAGATTTACTGTGGATTTCTAACAGTAAATCAACCCTTAACTCTCCATGGGGTTAGCTTTCATCTTTTTTCTGCACAGGGGCGAACTGGTTGAGTTGCTGCTGTGCATGCGGCCGTACCTCGCTCAGATAACGCTCCATGAAGTCTATCTTGCTGATGCTCCTGAACTGCTGCTCGAACATGTCGATCTGGAACCAATCCAGTAAAAGCATTTATAATAAACGTGTTGGCACGTTTTAAAACCTGTGTTTCAAAGGGCTTTGCATGATAAGAGACTCAGAAACAGTAAAAACTGTATCACAAACGGTGGTCAACAAGAGTTTTAGCCCATATCCCAGCCAAGGAAAAAGTGGAGTACTAGAAATGAATGGAAAAGAGTGGCATTTTCTATGTGACTCAACCACATGTCAGCTGAAGGATGATGGGTACTAAATATAATGTTTTCTACTTACATTTATGGTAGGAAATAAAAAAGCATGTACGTACGTGTGTGTCAAAGCCGTTGTGTCGCAACAGGGCAACAAAATTGATGACCTTGTTGACGTGATCCTCGCTGTCGGCTTCGTACGTTACAAACACCTTCCCTGTGCCGGAAAAAACCATTAACTCACTCTTTCTGCAGGGCACTTGTTATTTAACAATAAACAAGCGAGTAATGATGTACATATAATGTTATGTGATTAAGTCATTCAGTTTTGCGATATTATCAGTAATGGCTCAATCCTGGTAGTTATGTGCAGACATTAAGATGGTGTGTTCCGAGGAGCTAGCATAGAAATTGCTGTCAATCTTTTGTGTCATCCTTACTTTACAATATTGAATATTGAGTTTTTTCCCCCAATGAAAGTGATCGATCACCGCTTGTCTCGTAGCGCATACTTACTCTGTTCCGGGGATAGTTGGCTGCTATTTGTTGTATTCTTCTGTTTAGCTGGGTCGTTGGGACTGGATAGTGAAAAAAAAATGGATGAATAGCTTTTCTACAGGGTTTGCTTAATGATATTGAATGTGTATTTTATATAAATGATATTTCAAGGCTTACTGGTCCATGCCACCATCTCCTCTGGCTCTGCTGTCATTCGGATCTTATCCAATCAAAAGGAGAAACGGTTAGTGTTTACAACGGGTCTACCAATGAAGCATCACTTCACCACAGTACACAGCCACCTACATCAGAGGATCTTAAACTAATGGGTCGGGACCCAAAAGGGGTCGCGATCCAGTTGGAGGTGGGTCGCAGCCTGACAACACACAGAACACCGAGAAAACCATTGAGCGCGAAAGGATCACCAATGCCGGTGTGCTGCGGTCGGGTCCCACGGATACACCCAAGTGGTCTTTTGGGTCCAAAGATGACAGAGTGCCAAGAACGCCTGCTCTACATGATTTGGACAGAAGTACACTCACAGAACGGCCCGCAGGGCAGGTGGGGTACCAGCACGGGCATCTGGTGGCCGAAGGCGGGCCCCCTCTTGAAGGCCTCTGGGGGGCTCTGTGCCCAGCAGGCGGGCCTCGGCGGCAGGCAGTAGTAGGGGGACATGGTGTGGTGGTAGAGCTCCGGCGAGGGGTGGTTGGAGTGCAGTGAGTACGGCTGCTCCAGGCTGCCCATGCTGGGGCTGAAGCGGCCCGGCAGCGAGGAGATATTGTCCGCCGAGTACGACACGCTCTCCCCCGACTGGCTGGGGAAATCTTTGGCGCTGAGACAGGAGTTGGCCGGGTGACTCGGGAACCCAGCGCCGGTCCAGCCGCTGCTGGCGAAGGTGGGGTGGAGACTCGGCCCCCATGAGCTGGCCGGGGCGCGGCTGGGGAACGGCGTAGGGTGGTGGGGGTGGTGTTGGTGGTGGGCCGGCGGGTAGGAGCTGCAGTACGGCTCTGACAGGAAGTGGGCGGGGTGGTGGGCGTGGTGTTTGGGGTTGCCGTCGCACCTGTTGTCATGATGAGCGTGGGAGGAACAGGAGGCGGGGTCTGGGATGGTCCCACACTCGCTCTGGAGCTGGCTCATGGTCTCGTCGTCCTCCTGCGGCGTGTTGGGGCGTCTGGACGTGTACTTGGTGCTACTGTAAAGGTCAGGGGGGTCAACACAACAGGCCTCATTCACCTAGCAGCCATATTGGTTAGATTGTAGAAGGATTCCCCACCCAACTAACAAGTTGCTGGGTGAATAAGGTCGTTGCCTCTTTTTCAGTAAGTAATAACTTTTAAAGCTTTTTTTACTTTACAAGAAATATATATATTCAGTTCATTTGGAATAAGCCCTTTTCACAGCATCCATTTTTACATGTCATAGCAGGGTAAACACAGGTGTAATTGATCAATTAAATAATGGTCCAGTTCTATTGAGTGTGCCACACCTAAATGGAACAGGTTCATTATCAATGTTATAAAACCTGTGTTTACCCTGCAACGACATATCAAAAGGGCTGCTGTTAAAAGGGACCATTGTGCACCAGCCACGATTTTTTTTTAATACTGAATAAAAGTGCATACCATGTAGGACCTACTATTTTATAGTCGATTACACTTTTGAATGGAAAGTGAAGCATTGTACTCGACTGTGCAGGTGCCGAGAAAACTGGTGTCTTGAATTACCTTCGGGCAAATCGTGTAAAAAATAATGGTGAGACAATCGTGGAATTAGATTCGTAATCCACCTCTTTCATTCGGAAAGTTGAATACCGGCATGTACGAAATGTACACACTTAATATGAATGTGTATTCTATATGTGTAAAGCTACTGTGCTGAATATTTACCTATTGAGTGATGAGGTGGGATAGACAGGTGAAGGCAACATAATCAGGGATTTCCCGTCGATCATCCATGTGTGTCCAGGTCAGGCAGCAAAACTCTTCACTGGCCAGAAGTGTCAATATGAAAATTAACTTTACAGCAAAGTAATAGCATTGTTTTTCAATTTTGCAACAGGAATACACATGTTGAAGGTGTCTGCTACCTTTATAATATAGCCACATAAATAAAGGTGCATCAATGGAACCTATTAATTAGCCTTAAATGGTCAGGTTTATAAGGAAAGCCTAGAAACTGCTGTTGCATTCAGGCGTTGCGCTATAATTGTAGGATCGGCGTAGAGCCATTGAAATTTAGAAATGCACGCATTCAATGTTGAAGAACATGACGACAGCTAGACAAGAGACTACGTGTGGAAATTGTGCAAGACAAAAGCACTAAAGACTGAAGATGACTTGTGATGAGTGGCATGGTGACAGCTCCCAGCCCTCCGCCTCCCTTAGAATTAGAACAAACCAACAGGTAAAGCCTGTAGCCTACTATGTGACCGCAATTCAGTGTAATACTTAACGTCAATTTGGTGCAATCTCTTCACTGTTAAAGGTTCAACGCAGTTTCCAAACTTCATTAAAAAAAAAACGTTGTGACTAATGTTTCTTTGAATTCTGTTTCATACGTTATTTGTTGACATCCTGTTTCTTCATCTTCTAGCTTAAAAGTCCAAACGGAGGTAGAGAAATCCCCCACCTCTGCAGACACGCAACCTGGATCACAATCATGGTATGACACAATCATGCTATGACAAACTTTCCTGTCAACATTTGACAAAGTTAACCACTGCCAGGTCGCTGCTTGAGAACAAGGCACGTCTTGTATTTTGAATAATCAGCCATGCATTATTGGCGTATGAGGTTTTCATAAATGCATTAAGCCGTAGACATAGGGCTGTATACCGAACTAGAAGTAGGCTAATGAGCATTCCAACGAGTAAAACAGTTCATCATCACAAGGGAAACGATGTATCTTATAAACAAGTTGAGAACCACAGAAGTCATCAGCGCCTTACCTTTTGACTTCCTACGTGAGTCCAACAGGTAGGCTACGACGCGCTGTATGGCTTCATCGGAAAGCAGGCGATTCCAAGTAGAGTTGAACGAGAAAAAAAGTGAGTCATTCGCCTTGCTGTCAAAATCCGTCTTTCATTTTTATCAGTTCCTTCCAGATCAAAGAAATGAATGTTGAGATTTGGCGATGAGGCGCTTATGTCACACACTTCATTTTACACGCCCAGCGGAGTTCTAGCTCCTCCCTTCCGTGGCGTCCTACATAGTAACTACAGCGCAACCTACTACACTAGGCCTTCATGCGTAATAAGCATTGTCTAACGCTGGCGTTTAGTGTAAGTTGTAAATACAAATAAATACACTTAATGTAGGTTAAAGAAAATAAGTCAATGTACGTATGTATGTATATTTTCTGAATTAATTGCAGCTTTTAAAAAGGTTTTACACTGGGATGATTTTCAAGGAACTTTAAGTGAATTCCTGACATTTATGATAAGCCATTTAATTTAGATAAATGTATTAACAGACTGTATTAATGGATTGGATTAATATGAAGACCTTGAATTGCACATCTTTTATGATTAAACTCATTACAACTAACTCACTATGAAGAACTCATGATGAAGACATTCAATTGCATATCTTTTACAATTATTAAACTCATCAGAACTGATTAAATTAAATAGTAACATAATATAGAAAACTCATGAACACAATTACCCTCACTGTAAAGAAAGAATAAAAGTGAAGTCCATGTGCTCTGATGATCGCAGTTTCATCATCGTAAATATCGCCCATGTACTCTCACTTGTACTGAGTGAGACTATGAGATAGTAATACATCTACATTCCCTCCAGCATGCTCATAACAGAGCGCTGTCATCTGAAGGCGTGCAGGAAGGGCGTGGTGTCCACTCGCGTCTGTCTGGAGTAGCAGGTGTCCAGCCAGGCTGTCTGCGTGGCTACAGCTTGGGGGTACTGCCGCACCAAGTCCTGGAGCTCCTAGGTAAACAACATTCCTTTTGTTTACATATTGTACATAAAGCAGCGTTCTCGAAGGTCAAAAGAACAACACTTAAACATTACATGAACGACAGGATCATGTAATAAAAGCTCAGGTGAACAAGGGGGAGCATACTTGTGATTAATGGGCCTACTTAGCTGTGATTAACACGCCTGTGAATAACAACGCTGGCTACCTGTAATTAAAAGACCTACCTTTGAGTGGAATGCATGGGTGACCTCAGCGACGATGTGTGTGACCGTGGGACTCATGACGTCCTCTTCGTCTCCATCATAAGTACACTGTTATTAAGGAGACATAGCAAATACAACACAAGCTGCCTACTTTTACTATGGTGGTGAATGTAGGAATAGTTCACTATAGTTTAACAACTGTTTTACAGAGCAATCACTGGTGAATACAATTCCATAGGGAGTTTGTTTTCATGCCATCAATTAACATAGGAGTCGTCATAATCTGATGGGTTATCTGATGGGTTAATTGATTGACAACGCTAGCCCCTATGGGCGTAGCTGTGAGGATATGTGATGAGGTGTCGCGCTAGCCTCTTCTTCTCCGTCGCGGGCAGGTTGTAGAAAAACACAAACACCCCCTTCATGAAGTCTGGGAGGACGGCAGAACTCCGGGTCTCACCGCCAGGGGCTTGGGTGTTCGACACCCGGGCAGGTCTATCTGACCCGCCCGGCGATACTGGGGCGGGATTGCCGGGAGAGGCTGGAGGAGGTGGTATACTGGTGGAGATGGAGGGTTGAGGAGGAAGGGGTGGAGCTGTGGCGGTCTTCTTGGTGATCCGTTTGTGGTAATAGCTGTCAGCAGCCAGGTCAAGCATAAACCACTTGATTATGGTGAACTTTAGTCTTAAGGCAGGGTTGGCTGAAATAAACTTAATTAGAAATCAATGTACACATTGTTAATGACATTTGAAATTTCTGGTAACCATCACTGTAGGATGGTGTGATATAATAGATAATGTGTTACAGGACGATTTTGTGTTGACGTCATGCAGAACAACGAGGTTATGTATAATTATGTAGGGTGACGTAGAAGGATCATGTCATGTAGGTGATGTCATGTAGGATCAGGTGATGTAGGTTGATGTCATGTAGAATCAAGTGATGTAGACTAATGTCATGTAGGGTGGTGCTATTATGTAGGATTAGGTGACGCAGTAGGACTATGACGTAGGAGTGTCATGTTCCTGCTTTCATTCTGTGTTTTTGTCTGTTTATTATACTTTCTGTTTTATTTTGAAATTCATCAGTCACTCTAATTTCAGGTCAGTTGTCTGGAGAGAGTGACTTACGTACAATCTGGCACAGGTAAGTGGAACTGGTGAGTATTTATGCATGGGGTCTGGGGAAGCTGAGAACAAACAGGTTAAACTAATTAGGGGCGGGGAAGGTAATCACACAGGCGGAAAAGCAGACAAAGGAAGGAAGACAAGTGACCTGAAATGAGGGTGACTGATGAATTTAAAAATAAAACAGGAAGTATAATAAACAGACAAAAACACAGAATAAAAGCAGGAACATGACAAGGAGGATATCATGGAAGATGTCATGTCATTAAATATGACGTGTAGCGGGATACATGAAGGTGGGGACCCCCCGGGAGGACAGGTACTTCCTGATCAGTCTCTCGGTGCCGTACCAGTTGAACCCTCTGGTGGAATGACCAATGCGGGGGAGGTGCACACTGGCTGGGAGGAGAGAATTCATGCATTGGCACCGATGCATAACTGGTGGGACAATGAATGAGCTTCCACATGGCATACTAGTTGATTAATACTGTTGAGATTAAATCCTATGTCAAATACAGAACATTTCATATATTGAGTTGCATGGTCTCTGTGCCTTTATGGACAGGACAGTGAGGGTACCGTATTTGTCGGTACCCTAAAGCTGCATTTTCTATAAACTAGACTTGAAGCATAGGACCACAGGTCGGAATCAAACCTGTGGTCTCTACAAGGCATTTTGTCTACATGGTAACACACAAGCGGGTGCAAAATACAGAACATTTAAACACTTCACGGATCACGGCCTGCAACTGTACCATCCAGCCCTGGTCTGACCTTTAATCCTCCGGGCCGCAGAGTAAATCTTTTTCAGCCCTCCTTCCAGAGCACTGAGGTGGATCCCAGACAGGTTGTTGGATCTGTCCCTCTTCTGCGCCACGATGAGGGCCAACTAACACACACACACACACACAACACAGAGTTTTCCCCCCCACAAATGGAACAGCTGCACTCATAGCAAATTGAATGCATGCGATTGTGTTTCCCTAACCAATTTGGCTCCATCCAAGCCATTTGATAAATAATTGTGTGTACTAAAGGGTGAATGCCCATTCTCAATAGGCATTCACCCTTTTATACGCTCATACATGCCCCGTGGAAGCTTGAACGGTGCTTCGAATGGCAGTGGCATTGTGAAAACTTTCATGGACAAACAATAGTTTCAACATTTTGTCCATTGAAGTTCCCAATGTCCTCTGAAAGAGCCAGTGAGCCCACTATTTCAGATAGAATTCTAACACTGTGATAAAAAAAAGTGAGTTTTAGGAAAGAGGGGGGCGTGTTATCCCCATGGTTACGACCCACGCCAACTTTATGATACTTTTTTAGTACCGACGTTGTGTAACTGTCATGAGCGTTATAATATGCGGTGTTGTACACCCACCACACACCGTATCGTTATACTATGTGTCCGGGAAGCCACCCTCGGACGCGGGTATTAAATAAATCGCTGCTCAGACGGAGCTTCACCATCCACACACACCGTGGCGTTATGTGTCCGAAAAGCCCAACTTTTCTCGCGGACACCGCAGTCAACCGCTGCCCAGACAGAGCTCCACACGTCCACACAAACCGAGCCGCCGGTGCGTGACGTCAGACTACCTCGGAAAAGATAGTCTGACGTCACGAAAAGAACGCCACCTGTGCACGCAGTAGAGTGGAACGTCCACGTAGTGTTTTGGGGAGGATGGCAAAAACAGGATTTTACCACTTATTTAAGTAAGTGATAAAATGGCATACTATGTTGACGATCATATAAAACAAATGACCACGTTTAAAACAAAACAAATGTGGTTTTGGGTTCACTGGCTCTTTAAGGTCAGTGCTCTGTTCAAGGGCACATTAACACTTGGGCAGTCAGGAGCAGCAGGGGATCGTCTTGACATGTATTTAGTGCAAAACGCGAACATTACAAAGGACAGGAGATCCGATTATCCGAGTTGGCCTCTGGCCTTGTTCTTACCTGGTCTTGACCATCCAACCTGGACTGTTTGTCATTGATGGGGAAGAGAAGCACATTCCCCAGGTCCAAGTCTGAAATACATGGAGTTTACATTCAAAACATTTAGCATGAATTTAAACCTAAAATACATTACTGCTATCAAACAGCTGGCATGACTTTAAACCTAAAAATACATTACGTTACCACATTCAAACCAGCTATCATTACTTTAAAACCTAAAAACACATTACGTTAACAGCTAGTAGGACTTACAGTACATTTTCATACATTTCAACATACAAGTTCAGAATTTTGTTCTCATGTTTTCACACCTACAAGCTCTCAGATTTTGCTACATAATTACCTTGGCTTTCACACCTTCACTTTGGTCCCTTAGCTCGTATTGTTTAATAGCGCCAGCCTAGCTTCCATGCTACCAGCTATCTTAGATTGTTTAATAGCTCCAGCCTAGCTTTCACGTTACCAGCTACCACATCATTTATAAGCTCCAGCCTAGCTTTCATGCTACCAGCAAGCTTATAATTGATTAGCTCCAGCCTACCTTTCATGCTACCAGCTAGCTCATAAATTATGAGCTCCCAGCTAGCGCTTAATTTATTAGCTCCAACCTACCTTTCATGCTACCAGCTAGCTCATATTGTTTGCTTGGTTCATCAGACCTCATCTCCAGAGCAGTAAACAGACCGCCTTGTCCCCATCGCCCAGAATCATCTGTACAACGCACATACAACCGTTAAAACACAAAAACACATATTCACAATACACAAACAAAACATAAAAATGGATTCAATGCACAACTTCATACAACAAACAACCCAATTAAAAACACAACCCCATTAAACATGAGACACTGTAACTTAATGATGTTTTGGTAGCAGTTTGAAATTGACAGTTCGTACCAACACAGTGGACAATGATGGCGTCTTCTCGTCCAGCCTGAGGGTGTGTGACGTCCCCCAACACGTAGTGGATGGCGGTTGGGTCCGACTCTGTGGAGCCCTCGCTGGCAAGGCTGACTTCATCACTCTCTTCCTCCTCGTCTTCGTCACTGTCCTCCGAGTGAAGGCATAGAGACCTGTAGCCCGAGCTCTGCCACCAGGCCATCCTGAACCAACCAATCAATCAATCAAATAAATCCTCAGTTAATTATAAATTAACCAAATCCAAACTTCCTAAGGAATAAAGTGAATTTGGAATATTCATTCAATGATCTTAATTCAGGAAGTGTTACAAACATAAATATGTAAAAGATCTAAATGTTTGGGAGCAAGAGAATTGGTTAGGATGTTTGACTCCCAGCCGAAAGGTACAGAGTTAAATCCCCAAAGTCTGCAGCCTACCTGAAAGCATCCTTGCGCAAGATGCTCTACCAGCATCTTAATCTACTGTTCAATTCCCTACCATCCTGGTAGGGAATTTACCAGTAATGCATTCATTGGAGAAAATAAATTCTGTTCTTGTTTTTCTGAGTTAACAACATAATTATCTCAGAAGCCTGAGAAACATTTTTATGGAAAAAAACTTCTGCCCTGTATTTCTGAATCAATGATCAATTTCTGAATTCTGAGAACAGTTTTAATGAAGAAAATATTCTGTTTTACTGAATGAAATGCATTCAAGTAAGGGGTCAATATAGGTAAGGTATCTTAGGTATTAGTTACATATAACATGCCAAATTATGTAATCTAACTGTTCACTTGACCACATGTAACATAAGAAAATGCATTTCAGATGCATCATCTTATATCCGTGAAGCATGCCCTATCGGTTCAACAGATCCTGGAGAAATGCCGCAATGTCAAGCAGATCAGAATGGGCTTTCCGTCTGAGGTGCCTGCGCAAAGTCGACAAACTAATAACAATACTATCAATATTACTCAAGGACACTAGAATCTCCCAATGTCTCAAACATAAACCAGAATAAAACTGGATTAAACTCAACATGTTTGCTTCTATAAAATCAAGCTCTCAAGTGAATCAGAGCTTCTCTTGGAATTTTTAGTTTTCTCATTAATTCAGAAAAACGTCTTAGAACTCAGAGATAATAATCGTTATTTCAGAAAAATCATAGCAATTCTTTTTTTCATGAAAACCTTTCTTGGAACTCTGAGATAATGTTGATTCAGAAAAACACAGCAAACATTTATTTCTCAAGTGAATGCATTCTGTAGCTAAATGACGTAGTCGTAGTAAATAGTCTGCATTGAAAAAGTATTCAAGTTGTAATTAAAAGTATTCTGGACAGCCCTATAACAATCTATACCGAACAAGAGGGTGCTGCTTGACTTGTTGGCGGCCATACTTTTTCTTCTGCTTCTGCTCCTCCAGTTTCCTCTTCCTGTCCTGCTGGAGTTTGGCCCTCTTGGCGGCTGATTCCTGGTTCTTCTGACGCCGTAGCTCCAGCTCGGCCGCACTCAGAGGCTTCCTCTTCCGCGTAGAAACCCCAAGAGGCCCGGTCAGAAACACCTGGGGAGTGAAAGGACATGAGTCTTAAAGGTACGTGGGGACCGTCAAAACTGGGGACCAAGATGGAAACAACTCAGACATGTGGGGACCAAGAAGACAACTATTTTAAAGGAATGTGGGGACCAAGAACACACAACTATTTTAAAGGAATGTGGGGACCAAGAACACACAACTCTTTTAAAGGAATGTGGGGACCAAGAACACATCTCTTTTAAAGACATGTGGGGACCAAGAACACACAACTCTTTTAAAGGAACGTGGGGACCAAGAACACATCTCTTTTAAAGACATGTGGGGACCAAGAACACACAACTCTTTTAAAGGAACGTGGGGACCAAGAACACACAACTCTTTTAAAGGAATTTGAAGACCAAGAACACATCTCTTTTAAAGACATGTGGGGACCAAGAAGACACCTATTTTAAAGACGTGGGGACCAAGAACACATCTCTTTTAAAGACATGTGGGGACCAAGAAGACACCTATTTTAAAGACATGTGGGGACCAAGAACACATCTCTTTTAAAGACATGTGGGGACCAAGAACACACAACTCTTTTAAAGGAACGTGGGGACCAAGAACACATCTCTTTTAAAGACATGTGGGGACCAAGAACACACAACTCTTTTAAAGGAACATGGGGACCAAGAACACATCTCTTTTAAAGACATGTGGGGACCAAGAACACACAACTCTTTTAAAGGAACGTGGGGACCAAGAACACACAACTCTTTTAAAGGAATTTGAAGACCAAGAACACATCTCTTTTAAAGACATGTGGGGACCAAGAAGACACCTATTTTAAAGACATGTGGGGACCAAGAACACACAACTCTTTTAAAGGAATGTGTGGACCAAGAACACACAACTATTTGTTATATAAGGAGACTCAACTCTTTTCAAGACGCATGAGTACTCTTAAAAACGTGTGGGGACTATAAAACACTATTGAATATCAATACTTAAGAATGTCCCAATTAATTATGTCTCAAGTCTCAATACTCAAGATTCATTGGGACATAAACTTATTTCCACAGAATACACAAACAAAACAATTTATCATGAGTGAAACAATGCAGTCTCCGGCCTCCAGATAACCTTCATATCCAGTCCATCATATATCTCCACATAACCATCATATCCACACCAAACCTCCCCAGGGAGGGAATTTGAGGGACAAAGTTACCCCAGGTTTGTGTCTGAGAGATGGGCCCTCCCCGGTGTCGTCTGTGAGCTCAGCCAGCTGCTCCTCCTGCAGACGTTGGAAGCTCTTCTGGTCCTCAGTGCTGGGTTCCTTGGAGTAGTCCCTCCCCTCAAAGTAGTACATGTGGTCGGGCTTTTTCTTACCATCTGTTGGGATTTAAAGTAACCAACTGAACACACACAGAAAATAAAACCACAGGAACAGCTCATTTCTGATTGGGTTAAATTGGTGATTGAATTGGGTCTGGAACAGCCAATCAAGAAAGCACAGTTTCTGATTTGGATTAAATGAGTTATGTCACGAAAGAATTTGTCCACCAGATGTGGTCTGTTAAAATTTGCTATGTCACTAATGATGAAACTTGGAAACGATCTGCACCAACCGAAATAGTGATTACAGTAAGCTGATTTTACAAGAGATGCCGCTGTAACAGCCGTTTGGGTTTTAGGGTGCATCTAAGATATGACTTCGGTCAAGGGGAGCTCTGAAACATACTTTGGACATCGGCTTCAGAATCATTCTCCTCTTCTTCTTCTTCATCTCCTCTGCTGGGTGATGCAGGGTCTTGTTCCGCCACCCACTGGCCATTCTGTGTATGACCGAGGATTTCCCCCAGGTCCACATCCTGTATGGAGCTCTCTTCAGACGCCAACAGTTTGTCCACGCCAAACTTTAAGATCTCACTCAACTAAACGGATAAGCAGAAAAACTTAAATTAACTTAAATGTCTAAAAGAATACATTTGTTCACAGACGAAACAAATGTTATTTATTTATTTATTTCATACTTGGATAAATGTGTTATGTTCCCCTGGGACTATAGACTTGGTACTAGGGGTGTGGAGGCCCAGGGGGGAGAGAGAGAGAGAGAGAGGTACCAACCTGTAGTCCAGCAGCGGCGGTCTGGGCCTGGTCCAGCAGGGAGAAGCGTCCCTCCTCGATGACGGCTTTGGTGAGGTCCAGCTTGGACGTGGCACGGGAGTACACCATCTCCTCCACTGAGTCCCGGCCCAGGAGACGGATCACCTTCACAGGCCTGGTGTGTACACACACACACAAACACACACACAAAGATGCCTTCAGGTTAGCCTGTGGACATTGGGGATCGAACCCAGAACCTTTGGGCTGGCAACCTAACCACAAGACTATCCTTCCCACAACAGACTATCTTGTATGATATTTGTACGTACAGCACACTATAACTACGGTATTTTTTTATATATAGCAATAATGTAAAAAATATATATAATGTGTGTAGAGAGATAGACAGACTCATTGGACCATTTTCCCCACATCACCTGGTCTGGCCAATCCGGTGGCAGCGAGCGGCAGCCTGCAAGTCATTCTGGGGGTTGAAATCACTGTCCATGAAGACTACAGTGTCAGCCGCTGTCAGATTCATCCCCACACCACCTGTGGAGACAAGAGAGTGAGAGATGTGCTATATAACTTTTTAAGGAGCCAATTACGCCACTATGGTGCAGTGCAGCTGTGTCCTGAGCTGCCCTCTTGTTGTGCACCTTGCATTTTTCTGCTGTTTTCTTTCACAGTGCAGAAAAGTTTAAACATGTTCAACGCGTGTGGAGCAGTGCCATTCGTAAACGAAAGAGAAGACTTAACAAAACGTTCAAGAGGCAGATTTTGGCAGTGAAGGGATAGTAGTTCATTCAGAAATTAAAGTAACATTTCAAACAAAATTTTTGTTTTTATAGAGCCTCACTTTTTGAGGTTGGGCGGGGTTTGGACAGAGTAGGAAGGAGGGGAGAGGAGCATTTTTTTTTTAGACTGGGGCTAGCTTGATATCGCAAATCTTGCATATTGTACCTATAATGCGTGGTACCAACACATGGACCAGTCGCATTCTGAATGCAACCCAGGGGCATCGGTTTAGTTGTTTCTGTTTAACTCATTTTCTTTATAATCCACACAAAAAAACCTCATCCAATGAAACTCAGCCTGATTCTGGTAAATATTACCTTTTTAAATGGCATTATTGCTAGTCATGTACACCTGCTTGTGAGGTGCCGTGTCTGCACTCGCAAATAAACGCAAGAAGAAGACAAGTACTTGCTGTAACACCAGAGTTTCCGTCCCAGGAATAATGAAGTGTCATGCTATCCATCTTTAGGTGGCGGTGGTGAGCTCACCTGCTTTGGTGCTGAGCAGGAAGACAAACACGTCTTTGCTGCTGAAGTTCTTGATGGCCAGGTTACGCTCCTCTCCACGCACCGATCCGTCCAGACGCTCATAGCTGTACCCTGCAGAGTCCCCCACCAGCCACAGGGTCCACCAGGGGATAGGGTGATGGACATAGTCAGATTACTTATTACTCTGTCATTCACTCTTATACAAAGAGACTTGCAGTGATTCAGATACATGTCATTAAGGAGCAGGTAGGGGTTGGACAGTGAATACAGAGATGGGTCATTAAGGAGCAGGTAAGAGTTGGACAGTGAATACAGAGACGGGTCATTAAGGAGCAGGTAGGGGTTGGGCAGGTCATTAAGGAGCAGGTAGGGGTTGGGCAGGTCATTAAGGAGCAGGTAGGGGTTAGACAGTACAGAGACAGGTCATTAAAGACCAGGTAGGGGTTAGACAATACAGAGACAGGTCATTGGCTAGGATGGGAGTCAAAACCCCCCAACACTAGAATATCCTATATCTTATAATCCTATCCTATAATATTAAAATGCTTAAAAATAAATAACGGTAAAATGGGACATCTTGCAATCTTTTAACCATTTCTTTCTCCTTTCTGCTTCTTCTGTCTACTGACACAACTTGTAGTGTCAGCAGTACAACCAGTGGTTGTTCCAGTGGTTGTACCAGTAGCCTACCTCTGTATTCCATGTAGTCCTGCAGAATATCCAGCATCCTGGTCATCTGGGAGAACAGCAGAACTCGATGGCTCCTTCAGACAATGTGAGCAGAGGATTTACCAATCAGATCAACTTGAGCAGAGGACTAACCAATCAGATTAATTCTCAATATTTCCAATAAAATACACTCCATTTATAAAAGGGATGGTGGAGTAATCTGATGGCCAAGAATATCTGCTCTAATTAAAGGGTTTCACAACATCAGGTATTTCATCTCATTGTTTAGGTTTTAATAACTATACATTTGTAGTTTAGGTTTAAGTATGAGATTAGGTTAGAGATGCCTACATTTAGGTAATGGTTTGGTATATTAGATGAGATGTATATTATACTGTTTATTTTAGATTATGCTATTGGAAGCCGGGTAGGAACAAGTAAAGAGATATATCTATATATATCTCTATGATAGCGATATAGATATTCACACATTCTTATATACATATATATTTATACACACACACGTCCATCTTGACAGTTTACTCTATGAATCTAGTAATGAGCGGCTGGTATCTACACCGCCCCTGGTGGTGACCAGCAGTATTGCGAATACTGACCCTTTATGGAGGAAGGACAGTAAGCTGTCGAGAAGACACATCTTCCCGCTGGCTTCGATCAGGTGCTCGCCCATGATAAACGGCTCCGGCTCCACCCCTGAGACAACACAGAGTGAACAAACGTGTATGTCACTTGCGGGGCGGTAACCAAGGCGACGGCCGAGTATTACGTCGTCCGGGGACCTCTGACTCACCGTCGAACAGGTAGGGGTGGTCCACGCACTTCCTCAGCTGCATCAGGATATTCATCAGCCTGGTCTTGTTGCCTTGCTCATTTCCAAAGGCATCTAGATTGGGAATAGAGCCGCCATCGAGACACCTCAAGTTAGACAGCCTTTGCTCCATGCTGTGTGCTTGTTCTGTTCAATCAAATCGATGTGTTTTGGGATAACAGCATCTTCAAAATGTTCCAGGTATCTTATACAGGTATCTCCAACAGGTATGTTTTCCAGTCGTGCGCGGGTCTCTCACCTAGGTCCTTGGTCAGGATGGCCTTGTAGTATTTCTTCTGCAGGGCTGACATGCCGTGGTACACCAGCAGCTCCATCTTCCTGGGCAGGTCGGCCGCCACCTCCGCCTTCACCCGGCGAAGCAAGAATGGCTCCAGCACACTCTGTAGCTCCGCAGCTACACACAAAGGAAGTAGTATGTTACTACACACAGTAAGTGGTACATTACCGTTAGTAGTTCACACAGAAAGTAGTATGTTGCTACAGACAGGAAGTGGTACATTACCGTTACTAGTACACAGTGAAAGTAGTATGTAACTACATACAGGAAGTGGTACATTACCGTTACTAGTACACAGTGAAAGTAGTATGTAACTACATACAGGCAGTGATCGATTTCCGTTACTAGTACACACAGGAAGTAGTATGTTACTAAAAACAGGAGTGGCAGATTACCGTTACTAGTACACAGGAAGTAGTACTTTACCTTTACTAGTACCGACAGGAAGATTTATGTTACAGTCACTCAAGATACGATCAAATGTAAACATTCCAGATGGGAATTTCGGGAGATGACAGTAACTACACACAGGAAGCAGGTTACAGTAACTACACATAGGAAGTAGACAGTAGATCTTGTTACAGAATCGATTTATTTTCTTGGGAACTATAGTTTTTCAGTTTAATAAATGTATACATGTATCAGGAACAGTTATAGTGGTTCTATTGTTCCTACCCAGAGCGGGTCGGTTCTGGAGGTTGGTATAGTACTGGACAAAGTCCTTGGCCTGGTCGGCGGAGAACAGGCTGGGCTGGATGAAGCTGATCAGGGAGTAGACCTCCTGGAGGTTGTTCTGGATCGGAGTCCCAGTGAGCAGAACCCGGAAACCCACCGAGAACTAGGAGAACAAACAGAACAACACAGATGTGAAGATGATGAAGAGGAGAATGACGAAGAGGAGGATAATAATAATGAGGAGGATGAAGAGGAGGATGATGAGGGAGGAAGATGAAGAGGAGGAGAATGATGATGAGAGGAGGTGGATGAAGAGGAGGAGGAGAATGATGAAGAGGAGGTGCTGTGGTACCTCGCTCAGGATCTGGTGGAGCAAGGAATCCTGGTTCTTCAGTCTGTGAGCCTCGTCCACTACCAGAACCTTCCATTTCCAACTGAAGACAAAGAGATAAGAGATAATTAGCCAACACTAAACTAACTAGAATAATGCTTGGTTAGGCCTTCATTTGTCTGATCAAAGATCCTAATTTGTTTACGACATAAAAGGTGCTCCCACCACCAGGGCCCTATTAACAATATGTTTGTGAAAACGTTTTAAATAAACAATAACTAACCTTTTCAAGAATGAAAAGTCTTTCAGACATATCTGGAAACAGAAACAGAAACAAAAGTTGTATGTTGTGTGGAGGTAGGAGAGGTAGCAGTGTTATAACACTATATATATTGTATACATCCATATACTCTCACCTCATACGTTGTGAGCAGAATGTTGAAAGGCGTGTGCTCTGTGTCTTTCTTTAACTCTGCCCGTTTCTCTTTGTCTCCTTTGTAGCATAGCACGGTGAGAGAAGGAGCGAAGCTGCAGCCACAACAACCCGGGCGTTTAAAATGCACAAGCACAGATATCTCAAGTGTGATGAGTTGATGAGCACTTTACCTTTCTAGTTCAGTTCTCCAGTTCTCCAAAACAGAAAGGGGACTGAGGATCAAAAAGGGGCCCTTGACACCAAGACATCCTTTCATGTACACCAGCAGAGAAATAGTCTAAAGGAACATCAAATGCTGGGTTTAAAAGGTGCAACCGTTTAAGAAAATGATTTAATTAATCAAAGAAGCAATTAATAATATAATCTCTATATAATGTATCATCTCAATTTATTTCAGTCAATACATTTTATATTTAGATATGGCAGGCTTTTTCTAAGCCCATCTCATCTCTTTAAAGTTATTATAATTATCAAAGCAATCATATAAAAGGATGTTCGAAATGTAAACTATAATCTCTTAATTGAATTGCAACTATCGACATAAGTGAATAAATGTGTTTTTATATCTATACACACAGACCTGGCAGGTTTTCCCTAAACCCATCTCATCTCCTAGGATACATCCCTCCTGGTTCTGGAGGCACTGGGTCAGCCACTGCACCCCGTCCAGCTGGTAGGACCTCAGCTGAATCCCTGAAATAAAATAACACTAATTTCTGAGAAACTGGAAGCAGAGAAGCGCATCTTTCAGATGTCAGGACATGGTAATTATGGGGATACCTGTCATTCTAATCATGTCAATTGTTATAAGAGTATCCTTACTAAGCAAAGTGATGTGAAGTGCTTAGCATGAACGTCGATCTATCGTTGAGCTCCAAGAAAACAACCCCCCTTCAAAATTATTATGCATAATAAATATTTCTATTCAATCCAATAAGATGGCTTTTATTGGAAATATGATAAAGTGCTAAGCAGCTTTATGATGCTTACGCCACCAAATCGACCACTATAATGTTGCGACAAACCTTGTAACCCCCACTTTTGCAAGTCACTTTGGGCCACAATAGTCTTCCGTTTGGCTGGAACACTGTTTTTTGTTTTGAGAGCAAAGCTTGACATTTTTTTTAAAGTTGAGTTCAGTTTCAAAAGTACAGGCTAGTCTCCTGCGAATCCGCGCCAACCAAATGTTTATGTTTGGCACTTCCTGGTCACGTCATGTGACTAGGAAAGGCCAATATTGGAAGGTGTCGTTTCAATGCTTTTCTACTGAAAAGATAAGGCTCTAGAAAGGTAATGTTTATTTTTTTGTATCTATAGTTCTGATACTCGCATTGTGTAAATATATTTTTTCAGTTTATTTTTGGTAGTTTTATTCTTTCTTTTGAACTTTGTAATTATTGCTGTCCAGTTCTTTCTGCTGTGACATATTTTCCCATTTGGATTACTAAAATACATTTTAGAAAAGATGAAAAATTATACTCAGATTTAAAGACGTAGGCTAAGAGAATAAAATTGTATATAGGAATTGAGGGAGACAATGCAAAACAAATATGATTTTAATGCAAATTTAAAACATGCATATATTATAATATGGGAATAAGAAAGCCCCATTCATCCCTGCCTTTCATTGTAATGATACCCCTGTTTACATTTTGTTGAAACAAGTAGAACCATATTTATTCATAACCACAGTACCAGGCTTGCTACTAAAACTAATGTGAGAGTAATCTTAACCCTCCAGTAGAGCAAATGCAATCCTTGTTAAACGTAAATATTGACATAAATTACATCACTAACAAAGGCGTAAGTGAAATGGTTCACTAACGGAGTTAGCCAACTTGCTGAGCTGAATCACGTGAACATCCCATAATTAACATTTAAAAGGCCGACATCTCCACAGCGGTTTCATTTGATGCACATGGACACCAGCTTCAGCATAGCATCCCTGGGGGTCAAAGGTCAGAATTGTGGTGGCTTATATGTCTTTCATCTTGGAATAAATTCTCTTGATATTTGTAAAAATATTGCTGTTGCAACCATTACAGTACATTATGTTAATTAGGACAGTGTACATTGTCAAATATAAGTTTAAAAAAGATTACAAACCTGATGAATGGGATGTAAGACAATCCATACCTAAGAATTGGAGGGAAAATTAAGCTATAAGATTAGTAACTCAATGTTTTATATTAAAAACAATGCTACTCATAGTCTATTATCTCATAAGTTGGCTTACCAGGCAAACGCCAAAAGTTGCAAGATACAAAATAGCAGAGCGAGACCGAAATTCTTCCACTGTAAAAATTAAATTAAAAAGTATTTTAGCCCTGCCATAGGAAAAAACCTAGACTTAGATTCAATCAATGTTTAATTTAATTAAACTTAAAAATCTTCTTAATATTCAGACTTACCCAGAAGGCAGCGCAGAGGGTCAACACCAGACATGTCTGAAGATATACGTTAATCATTAATCAATATATTTATCAGGACCATCAATGGAGCCACCTAACCATTAGACAATTCAGTTTGTATAGGGTGGGAAATAATTTCAGAAAATGTGTCAAATTTCAGTTTGGCATGACATACAATGCAAAAAAAAACAAACAGAAAGGACTACATTTCCCAACATTCTACAACATTCGCTGCCAAGGTGCTGTGAAACTGATAGTGACGCTAAGGAGACGCTTACCAGCATGAGAGTGGTGGCAAGCGCTCTCGTCTTGTCGCACATTCTTTTCAGTTGCTTCACGGGTCCCATTAAAAACATTGTGCTGTGAAAACACAACACGATAACAACAGCTATTAATATCGTTGTTATTTAGGTATGGTTATGTATATAGGTAAACAAATATATATATACTTGGCAATAGGTTATGTTCCTGGTTTTGGCGGACTTACCTGCACAGCGAGCATACGTTTCCAAATGTATAAAACACAATAAAAAGAGTTATTCCAATTTTCGGGATGAAGAGCACACACACACCCTGCAAAATAAACAGTTCTCAGTTTACGATTACATGTAGCCTACTTTATTAATCCCAGACAGGAAATTCGGGAATTTATGTATGTTTATGTATATTTTGAACCTTTGGGCCGTATCAATTTGTATAAGAACAGATTGTATCCTGGTATTGCAGATTGTATTGTATGTTTTATTATATTGCAGTCTTATTGGTAACTATTGCATACGTGGTTTTTGCGCATTCTAATGGACAAGAAAGTTAATGCACCACATTTGCAACATTCCAACATTCCAGTCAAACTGGTAGCGCCAAGCCTGTTGCATGGCATTTACAAGCTAGGCTTATGACAAAACATATGAAGCGGTAATAATCAGACTAAATCTTACCAATAATGTGCACACACAGCCAATGACGAAACAGCCGATGAACCCCTTCATGCGTGTGCCCCAGCCGAGTGTCGACGCTTCGTTGGCAGCCTAAACACGAAGTTCAGATTGTACATACCGGTAAATTAATATAGACTTCAAATTAAGTTTGTTGCGTCAGCGGCAACTCGGCAAAAAAAGTCGCGTTTACCTGTAAAATAGTTCTGTCTTGAGCGCGCCCTTCCTCGCCACTCAACACTGACTTTAATTTGTCCATAATTGAAGACCAATTCACACACAGCTCTCACTTCTCTGTGTATTATTGTTTTCTTTCCTGATCCACGGGGAAATTCTCGTCAATCTGTTGGCCGGGCAGCAAACCACGTCACTTGGGCTGCTTCTGATGAAAGGTTGGAGACCTGTTGGGCAGCCTACCTGCACAGGTAGTTACACAGCTGAGAGTGACACCTGTTGGCCCTGATTTAAAAACAATTAACTTCACTGAATGTCAACAATGTGGACGCAATAAAGGAGATCATTAAAAACTTTATTTGAAAAAAAAAACATCTAGACACAAAGTCTGTTGAACAGAATGGATAAGAACTAGAACTCAATAAGAACTCAATTCGACATTATTCATAACACTGGTTTCATGTTAATGTCAAATGTGTGTATATAAATAAATGCAGTGTAAATATATAAATGAAGTAAACAATGTAAAATATTTCGGACAAGAACATACTCAACAGGCACAGCAAGAGGACAAAACGAAGACCACGAGTGTTTTGTTGTCTCTTAAAAACAAAACAATATACATGATACAAGGAAATATATGATATACAATTGGCGTTAGGCAACAGTTTAATAAATATTATTGAATATGTATTATTATTTAAGGCAGAGGTAGAGATATAGTTCAGGAAAGCGATGCAGAGCGACAACATTTCTTCCCTGTCCTTTATCATCTCTAGGTCGTGTGCTGGGCCTCGAGTGGAGGGTCCCTGGAGGTAAGGGGCTTCATACGGCCTCGTCGTCTGACTCCAGCTCTCCATCTCTGTGCTTGAGGAGTCCCATCTCCACCGGAGGAGTCCTTTTCAACCTGGAGCGCACCGCACTGCCAAGTAAACACAACGCAAACACAAAGACACCTGAGACAAAATACTATTACACAAAGAATAAAAAATGCAATACATTTTATTAAACGACACAATAAACTCTAAAAACCACAACAAACTACAATAAATAACAAGTTAGGGATGGATAGGTCTATGGTATGAGTTAATCTTTTGGCATGGAGAGGTCAAGTTCAGATTAAGGATATTAGGCTTCATGGGAATTATCACCCAAAAGGTCTGTGCCATTGAAGTTGGAGTGATTGATTTGGTGTATTTAAATGCAATGCAGCTTCTCACCTGCTGATGGCGCAGTACAGCGTGCCCACAATGAGCATGTTGGCCGCCAGGTGCCAGCAGAAGCACATGGTTACGAACATGATGTTATTATGGTCTGTCAGGTCCCACTCGGCACCCCTGGGTGGGTACAGCACGTAGCCAATCTGTGATCCAAGAGGAGAGACACACGTAAATAAATACATACATAAACACATCCTCATTCTCTACTTAAAGGCCCAATTATACTTCTGCGTTGAATAGTCGCCGTAGCTAAGGCGGGGGTCTATGTCACAAGTGCAGCCCACAGAAGCCGTTGCCGTAGGTCCCAAAAATAAAACTACACTTCGGGGCGACAGACGGCCCGCTTCATCTGTACTGCTGATCAAGTCTATCAATCTATGGTAGACTACTTGAGGAGGTCATCGCCACACAGAGGCCTGGTTTACCTGCCAGAACCAGGAGCCCTGGAGGAGACAGAGGGCAGACCTGAGCAGCTCCAGGGTGATGTTCCCTCGGTGGAACACCTCCAGGAAGACCACCAGCGCCTGGCCAAACACGCCGTACAGCAGCATCTGGTGCACGTGGACGTCCAGCATGTTCCTGCCATGCAGGTGGTACACGAACAGGAAGCCTGGACACAGTTTTGAAGAGCAGATCCATTACTACAAAGTAAAAGGTTAAGCCACTAAGCCTAACGATGCTAATTGAATGCAGAATACTTGACACCACGCCTCTAAGCAGCAGGGGGTTCGAACCGGCAACCCCCAGGATTAGAAAACCAGTGTTCTAATCTTAAACCCAAATGACCTCCACAGCCGTTCGGTTCTTAAGTGCTCTTAAGGCATTGGGAGTGAGATTTTCCCTGGAGGACACCTGTCAGTCCATTACACTAACCTCCCCCATTGCACCTGTACAAGTACCTGATATGGACAGTAGGAGAACATGTGACAAACTCCAGCATGGCGACCCGTACCTTCGATAAAGAAGGCGAGGGCCAAGGCCAGCCGGTCAAGGGCGAGGGGCGCGGCTTCCGTGGCGTGAACGATCAGCGAGATGGCGCCGGCCAGTGAGAAGAACAGGTACATGGTGGCGTGCTGCCAGTTCATCAGGTCCTTCCATTGGTTTTCCGACGTGTCGTATAGCCGGAGCCGCGGGCCGCCCGCCGCAAACTGCTCCGCCAACATCCCTGAGGAAATCGGAGTTCTGCATCCTCATTGGTCGATGGCGTCGCACGACACATCAAGCTTCTACATGTCTCTTAATATATGTGCATGGCCCTTTAAATGGGTACTAGGAACGAACAAGACCGGTCTGCTAATGCAAACCATTTTCGGCCGGTGGTGTGGCCCAGTTTTTAGGTCTTAAAATTCTTGTGACCCCTTCTTATATATCTTTCTGCATCTGCTTCCACACAACTTGTTTACCTGTAGTGTAAAACCCCCAGGGTTGTATAAGCTTGGCACATTAGGTAGTTAGTATTAGTTTCCTCATGGGTACAAAATGTTAGTCTGTTTGTTTGTTTATGCGGACCATTCGAACCAAATGATCAAATCTTTTTTTTCTGTCAGAAATTGACTATGAAATATCTACAGCTAATAAACCAGCCATCTCCCACGACCCCGTTTCCATATCGGGCAACCCCAATGTTTCGAAGCACTACTGTAGAGGTTGTAACCCTTAAGGAACAGATATGTAGGCTGCACATACATTAACGTACACACTACACATCCCATCATCGAAGGGATAGAATAAAACCACTACAGCTCATAACTGCATATCAACCAGCTGGATACCTCTCGGTGCAGACTAGTCTACCTACCGACCACAGAGAAAAAGAGCATGAGTGAGCTCTCGATGACCTCCAGACGGCGCTGGGACGCCCTGCTGGCCAGGCGGGTGGAGCCCAGGCACTTGTTACGGCGCGTGGCGCACCAGAAGGAGTACTTCCCCGTCCACCACAGCCCACCGATCAGGAAGAAGCTCCCAGGAAGTGCGTGGCCCTTGAAGCTTCCCATGATGCCTTGGGATAACCCTGAACGAGGAAGGGAAAATTGAAAGTCATCAGGAACTTCCTAAGCCCACCTTGTCGTCCTTTATGTAGATGGAATGTCAATGATGGGAATAGTAACGTTATGGTTATGACATGTGAGAGAAGAATATACAAATTTAACAACATATATATATTTTACAGTAGATATTATAGAGGGTCATAATGTTAATATTATGTATCTAATAAAATAGAACATTGTGTTTAGTAAAATAATGGTTGACAAAGACCATAAAACATACATAAAAACATATAGAAACTTGTTTTTGTATGAACTTTAATAGTCCGTAGGGTCTTATTGCGAGGGCAAAGTGTTTTATAATAGATTTCCTTCTCCAACACCTGTTGGCCAATAAGATGAACTGGTTCTAAATATAAACTCAAATAAACATTATTTAAAAGATGTGTCGTATGTAGAAAAATAAGATTCTAGACTAAATACAAATAGTAAGATACACAAAGTGAAGGACGTTTTCATCTATAATAAGGTGGGTTTATAGCCAACACTAAAAATAGTTTTAAAATACTTTAGAATTGCATAGTTTAAGCCATTATATCTTAATCAGTCTCACCCGGGCCTGATGTTTATATAGCATTCTCTGTCAATCTAAAATTATATTTTTGTTCTGAATGGAAATTGTCAGTCTTTCTGCCTGCCTGCCTGCCTGTCTCTCACTCTGTCTATCTCTCAAATATTTACATCGTTTTTGATGGAACAATGCCTTGTAGATAAAGGGATTGTTTTTGAACAAGCACGCAATGCAAAATACTAAACAATTGTTTGTTTTGGTGTTAAAAATAGCTCCGGGTTCGAGGAACACTCTAATAAGGGGACCACACTTCGGTCGCCATGGCAATCCCCTCCTCGTGTCACGTAAAGTGGCCCTTCAAGATAAGAGCCCTGCCACATTTCCTTACCAACAGTGTATGTGTACGCTCTGTGGGCCCTTCTATTTGGCCCTTAAATTGCCTCAAATGGTGCTGAAATGCACATAAAATGTAGATCTTTCTTTAAAACCAAAGATAGGCTATGCCAACGAATCCGTCACACTGTAAATAATCCCGTAATTGCACACCACGGGCCAATACACACTTAGGTGTGTGTGTGTGTGTGTGTGTGTGTGTGTGTGTGTGTGTGTGTGTGTGTGTGTGTGTGTGTGTGTGTGTGTGTGTGTGTGTGTGTGTGTGTGTGTGTGTGTGTGTATAATTACAGTCTGTATGTTTATAGTAAATACTTAACCTATCATTTTGTTTGACACCAAGTTGGTTTATTGGCCTGGACAACAGCGAGTGTCACAGAAAAAGACGAATGAACGCCACATTTGGCGATCACATCATCAATAGATTTTTAATGTTATTCTTGGATATGAGAAAGAAAAAAGGACCACTGCGATTGTAGAATAAGATAATATAGGGCTACCTTATACGGTCGTTTAAATCGAGTTTCTCGGATACTGAGAAACCGTCAGAAATGCATGTTTATCTGATTTAGGATCAAAGCCTTCTCATTACGTGGCACATCCCAACAACTCGCACACGTTTCATAGTGGTTACAAAGGTATTCAAATAGACTCACCCACAAAGGTTTGTTTTTGGAAACGAAAAGTTCCTACAAGTGGAAGGCACTGAGAGAGAAAAAAGACCCTATGGTTTACATTTGACTATCCACCAATCGTTTCTTTCCCTCGCAGATTATACATCCTTTGGTGCAGAACTTTAAAACGGCTGCTGAACATCAATTGTTCCATCGAGATTGGGTACACTCAGCATTCTCTAAATCAAAGCTGTATCACGATAATTTCCCCCTGAATACCCTGAACTGTTTGAGGTTTGTTAAAAAAAAATCCCAGTGCTCCCATTGGCTGATTATTCTGAGCCCGCTTCTATTTGTTCCTTGATTGGTTCAGAGCCCCTTTCACTCTTGCGCGAGCAGGGTTCCACGTGTGCATCTGTACCCCGCCTGCCAAAACCTCAAAGTCCCACCCATAGGTCCCAACTCGGAGAAACCGCTACTTTCCACTCCACTCAAATCGATGTCGAGAGAGAAAGACGCGCGTCTGAGCACGTAGGCGGCATAGTGGGCCTACTACGTCTTGAGATTATTTCGCTGATTGTTGTTTAATTCATTAAAGATAGACCATGCGCATAACGGCTAAACTTTTAAAAGTTTAATGTGGGGATAATTACAACATATTGTTTGTAAACTGGTTTTTGGTTGCATCCCCCCCCTCCCCAAAAAAGAGGTTAATTTAATGTTATATTTCATAGCATTTTGTCAGTCTCTGTCTTAATATCTAAATGTATCCATTACATTGATGTGATACTTGAAATGAACGATTTAGCCTATGTATTTGGTAGCTCAAGATTCACAGCCCATACCTTGGGGAAGGCTCGTGGAAATAAGTAAAACGTTTTATGCAAACCACTGACACAAATGTTCCATTCAAACTATGATAAAATAAACATTAGGATTATGGCACATACCTAAGGAATGGTTATTTATATGAGGTTATAAACGGTGAATCTCAGATGGTCCTGTGTGGGAGAGCATGGCATTAACACTGCCATGATGAGGGGTTCAATTCCCACTGCCGCCCTTATTCACTCTCTCACTCCCTTGTTTACCCACCCTCACTCCGTTATTCACTCACTCCCTTATTCACTCTGTAACTCACTACGTTATTCACTCAATCACTCCCATATTCACCCTCTCTCTCACTCCCTTATTTACTTTCTCTCTAAGACCCTACCCCCACTCCCCAACCTAGGGGGAGTGAATAACAACAACAGCAAACAGTGAATTCAGTCTGTATTTTTACTGGACCCTACAGGTGACATTCTACTTGCTAAAGATCACCATCAGTTCTGTTGAACACTGCTAAGTCCAAACAACAATCCACAAGCATCAGAAATATAATGTTAAATTCTTTTGCCATTCCAGTTAAACATTAATTCATCTCCCAAAGGAATTTAGGATCCAAAAGAAAGATCAGAATAATTAGAATAATTTGTCTAGTAGACCAAATGTTTTAATTTCCTTTTAATGTCATAATTAGCTGATTGGTTTATTTGAATGACACACAGAACACTGAACACTAAAATGTATTGTATTATTGTCAGGTTTTAATGCTGAAACTGAGCAAAAAAACAACAACATACAGAGACTAAATACAACTCAAATGAAGTACGACATCCCGCTGTATTTATTGGTATATACTGAGTAATATTGGAACAACATGGTAACATACATTTCCTACTAGCTATTGTTATATATATATATATATATATATTGCTAATAAAACAAATCAAACAAATCAAATCCCAAATTTAAACCAGAGATGTCACTTGCAATATTATATTCCACCATTTTATTTGTTGTGCTCTTGTTGTCATTTAGAGAATTTCTATAGTTCTATGGTCATTTCTTTAGTCACATTTACTGTGACAAAAAAATGGGCTGGTTGGTTCTGTCCAGGTGCGGGCAGTTTCCAATAACTCGACAAGTTCCAAAGGAATCTCCATATTTGGGCATTGGCCCAATAATTCTTCCACCGCGCTGTCTGATTCTAGCGATCTCTAGCGCTGTCTGACGTCATCGATGTGTGATGTCATCGGCGTGTTTGGTCAGCGGTGTCTGCGCAGTGAGAACTGCCGATGTGGCATAAGACAGTCCGTCTCCTTGGACGACCTCCGGCACTCGTCTTTTGCGCTTCTCCAAGCGTCGCATTCCGCCGCTGTGCTGCTGCTGCTGCACGGGCGTCCGTGCTCTAGCCTGCGCGATGCCTTCCAGACGCAACAACAGCACGACACATTAGTGCCATTAGTCTGACCTCTGACCTTCTTCAAACTAGACCATGCTTTTAAATCAGTGACATCATGCTTTCAGACCAGTGACATCATGCTTTCAGACCAACGACATCATGCAGTTCCAGAGACGTGTGATGCCACGATTGTCATGCACCAGGTCTATCATGGATAAAAGCAAACAGACTGGAACGGCCTGTCTCCACGGTCTCCACCATTTTGAGAGAGACTAGGTTGCCGGTTGAGATAATATGTCAACCTGGGGGGGGGGGGGGGGGGGGGGAACATGCGTTGCAGTAGTTGGAGACGTTTTACCTCCCTGTGGAAGCGATGAGTGCAGTGGACCTCCAGTACCCCAGCTCTGCTGCTAGGAAGCTCCTCCGGACAAATCAGACACAAGCTATCCATCTCGTTCTATAAAGCGCACAAACAGCCATTCAAGTTGTCATACCAAACACTCACATGCTGTTTAGAATATCTAACAGCACCACTGGAACGTGTCCATCTCTACCTAAAGACACAAAATAATGAAATCCAAAAACATTTCTACAGTGAGATCCATACGATGAATTCATTCGAATTGTGTTTTTTTCCGGGTCAACTATGAAGCTGTCCTCATATGAGGGCTAGACAGGATTGATTGACCTACAGTAGAATTAAAGGGGGACAGAATCCATTGTCACACCCCTGAAACTAAACTGCTGTGAGCTTGCTGTATATATTAACCCCTTCAAACATTCATATGCTATGACTGAATATGTAAAATGTAGTCATTTAGCTGAGGCTTTTATCCAAAAGGGGCTTGCTTAGGATGCCTACAGGTAGACTGTGGACATTGGGGATCGAACCCAGAACCTTTGAGCTGGGAGACAAATACCCTAACGATAGACTTTCCTGCCCTCCCCTGCAAGAACTTAAGAACTCTCTGTAGTAATTACTGACATCAAATTCATACAAATTCTTAAACTTCAGTTTTCCTGCAGTGTGAGGGAACACCAGACGGTTCCTCTCCCTGATCCTCACCAGGGAGTCGTTGGTCTTCTTCCCCAGTGAGAGTCTCTTCTCGAAGGACTCCGTGAGCTCCGGGATGGTGGGGATGCGGCTCTCAGGGATGACGACGTGGGCACGGCTGTTTTCGTCGGATGAGGAGCGCCGGGCTCTGGTGTGGGGTCGGGCCCCTTCGCGGTTCTCCTCCCCCGATCGGCTAGAGTGGACAGAGGCTGAGGCCCCTACGGCACCCGCGTGGAGCCTAGAGAGCCTCATGGCATCTAGCTGAGACTGAGGAGAAGAAGAAGACGAAGTAGAATTAGTGTTTTAGTCAGTCTAGTCTTGTTCACAGGCTCAAACTTGGTGACTGGGCGTCGATATCAGAGTTGGCCACAAGGAAATGTTTGCTGTAGACAGGAGGACCGAGTAGAGGGACTAGGGGAAGAGAGAAGAACATTTACTCACATCTTCACCTTCCCTCTTTGACCACCCGGTTTGGTGTTGATTGGCCATTACAAGTCATTTCGAAAATGACCCGTTAGTGACATCACAAGTGGCGGTTTCCAGTATAACCAGTAGATTTTACTAACTGGATGACTGAATATGTTTTCCATGGCAAACGTTAATCTAAAAATATTGACTAACTTTTGCAATTCCTCTGTATTCCGGGAGCCTCCACAAGGGAGCGCCAGCCTATTATGTTGTTAATTAGTTTAATAAAGTTGATCCATAATAGCGCCTGCAAAACAATATTTATATTGATTATCAGGGAAGTGTGAACTGGGGAGTCAGGATAGACCAGGGTTACACTTGACAGGCATGCATCAACTATTACAAAGGAGATGGATTATTAAACCATATTTTATGTATCTAATAAAGATCCTGTGATCTTTATTAAATTAATCCTTTCCTCAATGATAGTTTTACAGTGAGCAAGTTGACTTCCACAATATCTTTTTTTTTTACCAACAAGACTAAACAGCATGTCTGTTGGATGGTTTTAAAACCATGCAAATCTCTCTTTAAACAGACTGTAACAACTCTAAACTCACTTGTCTAGCAGTATAACTGCTGGATATGTAGTGAAGTATTTTGAAGAACACCAAATGTCCGGTTAGAGGAATGGTGTGTAGTTTGTGTGGTAGGGATGTGTGTTTGCTTGATTTTCGATGTGTAGGCCTACATGACCTTGGCAGGGCTCACACATCTACATGCCATATCGATGTGCAACAGGGGCCAACCGCTGCCAACCGCAGCCAACCGCTGCTGATAGTACGAGGAAATACTAAAAGAAGCCTGATATTATTGAAACGTTTGAAATGGATTTTAACGTCATTTGTTAAGGCAGCTACATTTCCAAGTCCTTAAAAGGGTTATAAAGTAATTCAACTAAGTCCAATAACTTTACTGGTGAGTCCTTGCAATTTTCTTTCCGTGATCAGAGTTGTTTAATAGTAGTTTAATAGTTATTTAATTTGTTGTTAGTAAGTTATCTATTTAGTCATTTACTGAGTAAGTCTGTAAGTTAGGTTTAGATAGTTACTCAGTCAGTAAAGTTAGTGAGTTAGTAATTCATGTAGTTAGTCAGTGAGTGAGTTGGTTTTTTCAGTTAGTTAGTCAGTCAGTTATATTGTCAGTAAGTTAGTTAGTTAGTCAGTTAGTTAGTTAGTCAGTTAGTTGGTCAGTTAGTTATTCTGCAAGTTAGTTAGTTGGTCAGATGTTAAACTTTACAGTTAGTTGGTCAGTTAGTTAGTTGGTTAGTTAGTTAGCTTGTTAGTCAGTTGGTTAGTTAATAACAAAATTATTAAGTGTGCCATTACCACGCAGGGTAGAGACGCCCGCCGGTCTGTCTGGGACCTGGAGGTTTTCCTGAAGCTCCTCTTGTTCTCCCTGGCGGCGTGGCCCTCCGACCCGTGGCCCCAGTAGCTGCTCATCCAGTTGGTGAAGTTCCCGTCGTCGTCGTCGTCATTGTCCATGACGAAGGCGGGCAGCAGCCTCAGAGACATGGTTACTATGGACTGTTGAGAGCGCCCAAGCGATGGGGGTGTGAGTGTGTGTGGGAAGGCGTGTGTGTGGGAAGGCGTGTGTGTTGCTGATTCGGTTATGAATCTGACCCAGCGAGTCTGAGGCTCTGCAGTCTAAAGTCCACTGTAAGATGATGGTAGGTAACTTGAGTGAATGAGTTCTCTGCTCCCTCGTCTACCTCCTGTTCCCTTTGTATCCTAGCGCAGCTGAAAATACACTGCAGCGCGTTTGTTTTGATGTGAGTCCTCAAATAAGTAAATCCCCGCCAATAATCTATTCAGCGAGTGGTGTGTAAAAATGGACTGGGACAGAGAACACACAGACGGAGTGGGAGGAGGTGTGCTATGGGGAGGAGGAGGAGGTGGAGGAGGAGGAGGAGGAGGAGGAAGAGGGGCTTTTCATCTTTCCATTACTGTGCCGTGGGCCTGGTGGTGGCTGGCTTCTATTTTCCCATACTTTCCACTCACTGACTGTATCAAACCTGTCAATAATTATGTGCAGGCGTCGCTACAGTGGCATCGAGGAGCCCGGGGCCTGCGAAAAAACGGGTCACTACAGTGACTCAACCATTCATCTCTGCTACTCTTCATAATAAAAGACCCCTGCCCATGCCTGTTGTTGTTGTTGTAAAACAAAGGCTTTGTGTTTGTATTTTACGATTGCAATCTATGTATCCTTAAATGGCCTGTTATGCTTCGGTCTAGAATTTCATGATGCTTTCTGCATAAAACAGAATTATGGAGTGTTTACAATCTAACCAAAATAGGATAGTGTATTGTTATCCGTGGTTTGACTCCCAGCCGAAAGGTATTGGGTTTGATCCCCAAATGTACCAGTAGGCCTCCTAGATTAAGATGCCCTAACTAACCCCTACCTGCTCCTCAAGGACATGGTCTTAAATCCCTGTACGCACTTCGGATTAAAGCATCTGCCAAATGACTGCATGTTCCATGAGTCAAACACAATGCAATACTTAATCTTCTAAGAGTGTGTTGATGATAGATATGAATACAGACCCATGTAGGGAGGGAAATACATTTTATGAAACAGTGGGCCAGCCACTGCTGCCAAACAAACAGGATATTAAACTTGTATCTTCATCCTATCAGCCAGAATCAAGTATATGTCTGGAGCAGCCCTCTATGTGCAGTTCGTCCTCTAAAGTCTTGAAGACCAGCGGAAACACATGGAAGAGAACAATCTAACCGCTAACGTAAGCTAACTACACACAGGCAGCCCCCCTGCTGGGCTCCAACCAAGCGCCACATGCTGTGAGGGAACAGTGCTAACCACAGTGCCATAACTGGAAATAAATAAATACACAGGGCTACAATGGGCCTGTGAAAATGAATGCTGAATTCTGCATTAACTTGCCCCAACACGCAAGTGTTTAGAACCAAGATGGCCACTAGGTGAATGAGGCTCTTAGGAATGTATTCTTCACCCGGAAATCATTTTGGAGTCTTAATACTCCAAAGAAATGTTAAAACTCTGGTTTGATAATATTTAGTTTGAGGGACTTAAGAGACATTAAGTTGCTCTAAATAATTGAAGTGTCTTGAAACTGCTCGTATTTATAGACTGTGGCAACAATATACAACATCTATGTAGTAAGTAATTTTACATATAAAAAAACGGTCTGACTTAACTCCATCTTCACGCATAGCTCACAATGTAAATATTGTTTTACATTTACAAATGTGCTATTATAGGATGGAAACATCTTGATTCAACATAATTATATTTAACATTTCATCATTCATTGGAAATTACAACGTTCCCAAAAAAGACAAGCTTTAGATTAATTGGAAACAGATTAATTTGATCAGCCATATGAAAGCATGGCGAGTGATGGTCGCAGAGGACAACCTGCCTGGGGCAAAACTATTCACTTCTGACTCCAGTATCGTCCTAACAGACCATCACAACTTCCACATATAAAATAATTAAACTGCATGTGCCTGCTCATATCACCGCTCTCTCTCTCTCTCTCTCTCTCTCTCTCTCTCTCTCTCTCTCTCTCTCTCAAACAAACAAACAAACAAACAAACAAACAATAAGTGTAAACAAAAGAATGCTGATTATGTCCTTGATGGAATAGTTTTGAAGGACATCTAGTGGCTAAATTCAGTATGACATCTTGTCACTATATCTTCATTTCATAAAATTATTTAAAAACAATATTCAGCTGCAGATAAATAAGTGTACAGTAAAATATCAAATGTATTTGTATTAGATGGAAAACCGTTACATCTAGATCTAAATATGAATAAAAATAATTATTTTATGTACACTAACAGTATACTTGGTTTGAAGGATATATGTTTACTTGCATATAAATGCTCACAACAACGCTATATATACATATATATTCATATTTAATCAACGTGCATGTCTTCATAATGTGTTCACATTCATGATACATTACATATTTTTATAGTAATTACATTATTATTATATCAGGATAGAGCTGAGCTTGACGTGACCGCTAGTTGTCGCCAGTATCCCGTGAAGCGCAGCGCCATTCCGCCGTGACCTCGCAGAGCTCCAGAAGAAGAGCAGAGCTACACACGGAGCTGTTACGGTGGATCATGGCCGCATCCAAGCCGGTGGAACCACAGTCTGCAGCCGGACTACCGCGCTGGCAATTGGCCCTACTAGTCGGGACCCCGATTGTGCTTGGAGTAGGGGCTGTTTACCTCTGGAACCGGAGCCGGTCAAAGAAGGACCGGAAAGGGAAGGGGAATGGAGAGCGCAAGACCCCAGAAGGCAGCGCTAGCCCCGTACAGGGCCAAGACGGCGCTGCGCGGGCCAACCGGGAGCTGGAGAACATGGTAAAGGAAGGGCTTCGCGTTAGGGGGAAACGTGCATGTCTGTGTACTGTGACACTGTACGTATTCTCGTCTAATGTTGTGTATGCTTGTGCACGAATGAAATTTTTCGGTTACTTAAACGTGGTTCCCGTGAACCAACCACGCGTCTCAAGGACGTGGAGCGTCCCCGGGCTGGACTGACGACTCCTCAGCCAGCGGCAGTCGCGCATGCGGTGATCTGCGGTCAGCTAGTAAGATAGCTCACACGCTAAACTAGTCGGTGGCTAGGTTACGTAGCCTCATTAGAAATTTAGATTTTCTGAAGAGCCTTGCACAATGAATACACGCAGGAAAGAAATAATATTGCGCACCGACAGCATGATACCACAGAACGTGGTCGCACTGTTTGTATAGGAACGAGTTAACGTCAAGGCTGATTGATAGTTGATAGATAACTCAGTTGGTAAAGTATTGGGTCCAGTGTGCGGAGAGGGGGCGCGGTCGGGAGCTTTACCTGTGGGCACGTTGAAGTGTCGTAATGGCATTCATTCAGTAGACCAACACAGATCACCATCTTGTTTCACTTCGACGTTAGCACTACTTTCACTTTGCATTATACAGAAATGGTGGTCTCACGGTTTGTTGTATTCATTAAAATGGTCTAAACTAATACACAAATAATTTTGAACGTTTCATATTATTTATACACATTGAACAGGTCGTATGGGTGGCTTAAGAGTATTAACCCTTGACGGCTGCAGGGCGGTAGAGGAACCAAAGTCCAATGACTGATCACAATGTTAGCTTATTTCCACCCATTTTACTTTTTCAACTAAATATGGTAAAGAAAAACGTTATGTCACCTCCAAATCAAACAAAGGTGAATTCTTCTAGTTCTGACATTTTTTTCTTTCTATCACTTTTGTAAAAGAGCCGTTCTGATTGGTAAAAAAAAAGTAACCGTGGCTTATTGGGTTAACAAACAGTGCCAGTGTGTAATTTGTAACTTGTTTGAGATAAGAATTCAAAGTCTAAAGAATGAATTTGGTCTTCACCTCTCCCTACTTGGCAGTGTGTTATAGTTGACTGTCCCCAATGTTTCCTGAGCCATCCCTGTTCTCAGCTTGTCCACAAAAATATTTTTTGTCAAGTAAAAATATTTCTAGATACGATCAAATATCACGTTATTGTCTGATTCGTACAGAGTTTTTTTTTTGCAGTGGTTAGACAGACCATGGATGTGTTTTTCTGCCATCTCAGGTTAGTAAGTACAGTTTGTTCATCTCCTCCTCCTCCTCTAGAGTCCCCTGGACCGGGCCCAGGGAGCCAAGAACAAGGGCAACAAGTACTTCAAGGCGGGGAAGTACGACCTGGCCATCCACTGCTACACAGAGGCCATCTCCCTCTGCCCAAGCGAGCAGAAAACTGACCTGTCCACCTTCTACCAGAACAGAGCAGCTGCCTACGAACAGCAGGTCAGACTCACACACTGTGGCCTCAAACCTACCAACATAATCTGTGGATTGTGTGGAAAGCATGGTATTTGATACATTTCTGCATCTGAAAATAATCTGAAAACTGTTACTAATATTAGAAAACCTGAAATGGAAAGACTATTTAATTTTCCTATTAATCACATGCAGAACAGGTGCAGAAGCAGCAATGGCTAATAGCAAGCCAAGGCTAGACATGTGTTGCTGCTAATTGTAACCTTTGTGTTATTTAGACTCACTTTAAGTCTGGGTAATTAACCCATACACAGCACAACACACGGCTAAGGTCTATGGCTAAGCTATGGTCTAGACTAGAGTTGCAAGAAACCGAGCAAGATTTTTTTGTATTATTTGGTTTGTGTGTGTGTTAGTGGGACATTTCAGATTAAATATGTGTATGATTTCAAATGAAATGTTTGTATGATTTCACATGAAACTTGTGTTTGTTTGTATGATTTCAGATGAAACATGCGTGTATGATTGTATGATTTCAGATCAAATATGTGTATGATTTCAGGTGAACCATGCGTGTAGGATTTCAGATGAACCATGCGTGTATCATTTCAGATGAAGTGGACGGAGGTGGTGCAGGACTGCTGCCAGGCAGTGGAGATGAACCCCCGCTACGTCAAGGCTCTGTTCAGACGCGCCAAGGCCCTGGAGAGACTAGACAACAAGAAGGAGTGTCTGGAGGGTGAGTCTTCAATCCCTCTTGTGAAACAGACCAAATTAAGTAAACAGGCATATCGATTTCTTTGGACAAAATGTTGAATACATATGTTTATTGTGGCCATCACACAATCCACTTGGTCCCTGCTGTGATCCATCTATGCCCCACCACCCACAGTTTGAAACACCACTGGCGCAGAGGGTGGAAAATCCACTCAGGATAAGAGAATGCTTATTGATCCCAGACTTGAAATACGCTAAAATGAACAACTCCCAGGGATTGAGTGACTTGACTGGTTGTAGCCCTCGCCATGATGATGATGGTGTGTGTGTGTTTTTTTTCCGTCCAGACGTGACAGCTGTGTGCATCCTGGAGTCCTTCCAGAACCAGCAGAGCATGCTGCTGGCCGACAAGGTGCTCAAGTCCCTGGGCAAGGAGAAGGCCAAGGAAAAGTACAAGGTAGGGGCCACACCGGCCTATCACAGAGGGCGAGAGAGGGACGTGAGCCAATTATGTAGAGGAAACAGCCAATCGAAGAGGGAGACATGAGAAAATCATATAGAGAGACATTAGCCCATCACAGAGCGATTGTTTTAAAATATATTTTTGTTGTCTTCTGCAGAACCGTGAGCCACTGATGCCATCGCCGCAGTTCATCAAGTCGTACTTTAGCTCCTTCACAGATGACATCGTCTCTCAGCCGCTGCAGAAGGGCGAGAAGAAGGACGAGGACAAGGACAAGGAGGGCGAGGCCGCAGAAGTTACCGCAAGGTCAGAGAGCAGGGCCCGGTTGCCGTGGGGACAACGTCTTGACTTGCGTTTCTGTGTAGTTTATAATGATGGTTGGCATAAGCGGCGCGAGTCTACAGTTTTCTGGCTGTGTTACTGTATACCGTTGCTGTGCAATAATGTTTAGTTAGTTTGAGTGTTTTGTTGCAATGCTCTTTTCAGTACTCACTTTTGCAGTACTTTAGTTTTACATTTTTATTTGAGATGTATTTGATCGTACTGCTGTGAATCATAAGATAGTACGAAATTCACAATCATTATTCCAGTATTGTAAATGACATGACAATTCCATTCCATAATTTGTTTGTACTGGTTGAGTCAGAATAAGAACACTACTCTTTGATCCGTGGAAAGCTCAGTTCAAAGCTGTCAGCTAGAGCTAGGTCGGCCGAAATTAATATTTATAGCTGACATTAGACTATTGCAGTGTACTGTTGATTCTACTGAAAGCCATAAGGTGGCATTCATTTCATACACGTACCTGTACTGTTTTGATCTAATACTTCACTGAGCTGAAGGAATAGTTTAATTCCAGTTTGCGTGGGCTTGCCAGTTGGAGTAATCACAAACTCTATTTTATTTTTTATTTTATGTCTTTGTCTCTTAAGTCAGTTGTTCATTACAAATCCATGGCAGTGAGAGTATAAATTGATGCATTGCGGCAGGGTGTTCCATTAATAAACTTCAACACAACGGTCGCTCTAATAAAGCTCAACAACATTAGATAATACTGGCATCTGACATTAAGCCAAGCAGTTCCAACGTGTGACACTTATAGCATCAGAGTTGCCTTAGTTCACTGGCGATGCCCGTAGCCAAAATGGGGCAGGATAGTGTAGCCGAAAAGTAATCGATCTGCAATGCACACAGTCTATCTGTAGGCCTCCTTGAGGTAGATGCCCCTGCCTACCTGCTCATTAATGACCTGCAACTGAATTCACTTTAAGTCACTTAAGTCCCTTTGGATAAAAGTGTCTGCTAACATGACATGTTGGTAAATGTACCGCTGGATGACTAGACGGATAACTAACTAGGAATGAAGAATGAGGAGTTCTAAGTTTTTATATATATATATATATATATATATATATATATATATATATATATATATATATAACTTAGAACTCCTCATTCTTCATTCCTACTGTAAAAAAAACAACAACACTGATTACTGTCCGTTTTTGTTCTCCCTGCCCTTAGCTCTGGCTACCTGAAGGCCAAGCAGTACATGGAGGAGGAGAACTACGATAAGATCATCAGTGAATGCACCAAGGAGATCGACTCGGCCGGCCGCTACACCATGGAGGCACTGATTCTAAGGGCCACCTTCTACCTGCTGATCGGGAACGCCAACGCCGCCCAGCCCGACCTTGACCGCGTCATCAACACAAAGGATGCCAACGTCAAGGTAACTCCAACCCTCCCCTCCACTCCCTCTGAAGTCAGGTGACGGTTTTACGATGGTAGACCAGAGTGGAAGATCATGGGAGATCTAGAGGGGATGGGGATTCCCTCTGTGTAGTTGTAAAAAGAGAGCCACTGACAGAGGGCAGTGTGTCGAATGACATGGACATGGGTACGGAATTATCATATTTTCCTAAGGAACTTTATCCAATATATATATATATATCCCCTGTTGCCTCCAGATATCTATGGCCATTTGACGAGAGTGCTTGAAAGCATTTGGGGTGTGAATTAGATATATAATAATGTATTAACGTTATGTCACATGGGGTTAACTTTAAGACAAACTCCTACCCAGGGAACATCCGTGTCATCATGTCTCTTGTTTGTCTGTGGCTGTGGGAAGATTCATGTGGTATTCTCCCCTCCGTGCGTAGCTGCAGGCCAACGCGCTGATCAAGCGTGGCAGCATGTACATGCAGCAGCAGCAGCCCATGCTCTCCACGCAGGACTTCAACATGGCCGCCGAGATCGACAGTCACAACGCCGACGTCTACCACCACAGGGGACAGGTGAGGGTCATTGGTGTTTGGTTTGTTGCTTGTTTGGTTGGTTTGTCACAATGGCCTCCTTGTGGAGAAATATGAACTTCCACACCACAAACAGAATTACAAATGTAAATGACTGTTGTGGTTTTTTACCTTGACATTTGAATTATATTAAAAGGGTGACGGAAATTGCAAATCGTATGACCTTTGCTTTCATTATTACTTGGTGATTAATTCAGTAACGTTTTTTGATTAATTCATTAAGTCAAAATTCAGACATCTTAAAAAGTCAGCAAAACATATTTCTAATTTGGTTTTAATCAAGTCTTGTGTTTTTAGAAGAGTACGGGTACAGTTATCAACTGTTTTAATTGAGCTATGAATATATATGGTTGTGGAGGTATTGGTTTGGGTTCGGAGATTCTGATAGTTGTGGTTGTGGTTCTTCTTGCCGTTAGCTGAAGATCCTGCTGGACCAGGTTGAGGAGGCGGTGGGAGACTTTGACGAATGCATCCTTCTGCGCCCAGACTCTGCTCTGGCTCAGGCCCAGAAGTGCTTTGCTCTCGTAAGTCAAAACCTCACGTTTTTTCAAAATAAATTAAAACTTACTTTCCCAATCACTGTGATACAAACAGTATTAAATATTACAGGAGAACTTTCCAATGCTCTTTCCCCACAAGGTCTTCTGTGTCAGCTATGGTGAGGGTGTTCGGCTCTTAGCCGAAGGCTACTGGGTTCGATTCCCAATGACCACAGCCTTACCTGTAGCCATCCTTGAGCAAGATGCCCTCACTGTTACCTGCTCTTTAATGACATGTATCTGACACTGAAAGCTGCTTTGGATAAAAATGTCTTATAAATTACTTCGCTTGACTTTGATGGACTTCGAAGTCGCTTGACCAAATGGAAACAGATTAGTTTGCATTGAAGCAGCAGTAGCTTGTCTCTGATTGGCCGGCGTGTGTTGGTGTTGTGTTCTCAGTACCGGCAGCAGTACACAGGGAATAACCCCTACCAGGTGCAGACCGCCATGGACGGCTTCGAGGACGTCATCCGGCGCTTCCCCAAGTGTGCCGAGGGATATGCTCTCTATGCTCAGGTAACACCGCCACGCCGTGTTCTACTCAGCACTGCACACTCAGCATACAGTATGAGGACCTGTAGAATCACTGATATTAGTCATGTCTCTCAGTGTCTGTCTTTCACTCTGTCTGTCTCTCTCTTGCTCTGTGTGTGTGTCTGTCTCTCTGTGTGTCAGTCTCTCTGAGGATATTACTTCTTACAACAGAAGCAAAGGAAAGACAGCCTAGTTGTTAAATTAGCTCTATGCATTTTTTGAAATAACTAATATACTCTATATATTATGTTAAATTGAAATTGTTTTCTCTGCAGGCCCTCACTGACCAGCAGCAGTTTGGTAAAGCAGATGAGATGTATGATAAGTGCATCGACCTGGAGCCAGACAACGCCACGACATATGTTCACAAGGGGTGAGCGAGCCGACAGTTGTTACTCAGCAGATCACTTTCAGTTACTGCGCCACAAAACAACACGTACATGAATTTGTTATTAATCTACAAAACGACAAATCATTTCGTTATTTGCTGCAGAAAATGACAAATAATGCTGTTATTATTCAACAAAAATACATGGTTCATTTATTATTCAACAAAACTGCACATTTTCAGTTTATTGCGATCAACAGATATCTTTCTGTTATTATAATAGTCATTTAACCACTGTTATGTTCTAATCTCCTCAGGTTGCTGCAGCTCCAGTGGAAACAGGACGTGGACCTTGGCCTGGACCTCATCAGCAAGGCCATCGAGATCGACAACAAGTGTGACTTCGCCTACGAGACCATGGGAACCATCGAGGTCCAAAGGTCAGAGCATGTCTTAAAGCGCTCCTCTACTTCCTGCTTACACTAAATCCCCTCCAATCAAATGCTTTTTTTCCGAGATCCTTATTTCATACGTATTAGGACATGTATTGGGAGAGAAGGGTCATATGTATTTAAAGTGAAGGAGGTTAAATGAACAGAACAAACCTTTTGCCTAAAAGCATATAAAAAGGAACTTGAAAATAATCATACTTTTTGGGAAAGATTGAAATATTTCCCAAAAAGTATGATTTTTTTCTAAATGGTATGCTGTTGACTACAATATCAATTTAAGACAGGGTTTGCATAGCGCAGTAGAAAGTATCAAAATGAGTAATAACTGTGTATATATCTGTGTACACACACACACACACACACACACACACACACACACACACACACACACACACACACACACACACACACACACAGTTATTACTCGTTACTTATTTTGATACTTTCTACTGTGCTATGCAAACCCTCTGTCTTAAATTGATATTGGTGTGTGTGTGTGTTAGAAAGTATTCAAGTCTAAATATATGAGACCATGCATTTATTTTTAATTAGGCAAGTGATTTGGAGTACACTTTAGCCAACTTGGATCTGACTCGGAGCATACTTGGCACTGACTTGGAGCTGATTTTAACTGAAGGGACTTCAACTGAAGCCCCTTTTGAGCCATGTGGAATTAACATGCATGTATGGTCTTCCTCCTCCTCCTCAGGGGTAACCTGGACAAGGCCATAGACATGTTCAACAAGGCCATCAACCTGGCCAAGTCTGAGATGGAGATGGCCCACCTGTACTCCCTGTGTGACGCCGCCTACGCCCAGACCGAGGTCGCCAGGAAGTACGGCCTCAAGCCGCCCACGCTGTAACCGTGCCCACCGTCAATCACAATCCTCCCGCAGCTGAGCCTTGTTTTGTTTATGAATTCAAATGCGACCGTTGACGTTTTAGTGTGTTGATGAGGGATTCAGTTCTGGGTGAGTCTTGTGTTTACATCCAATCGCAGAGTGGTTTTTGGTTGGGTTGGTTCCTGGTGACCCCTGACCCTAGCTCCCCTGGTTAAGACGTGGTTTAGAGATGGTCTCCACTTAACCGGCCTTCAGTTGGGACTTAAATTAGGCTTGCAACACCCCTGATGTCACTCTCTAACCCCAGGAATGATCTATGTCATTCAGGTGATCTCTATTGTCATTCAGATTGTCTTTGACCTGACATTCAGATTATCTCTATTATGTCATTTTGATTATGTGTCCCGACATTCAGATTATCTGTCCTGCCATTCTCATTGTCCCCATGCTATCATTCACATTCTCTTTCTCAACATTCAGATTATCTCTACCCTGTCATTCATATAATCTCTATCTACTCATACAGATTATCTCTATCCTGTCATGCAGAGTATCTCCATCACAAGGGCCTGTCCAGTGTTTACGATCTGATTTCAATCCAAAAGTAGCAAAAAAACGAAATTGGACCATGCTCTGTTAATTTGACAAGTAGTAATCCTAAAATACTGCGAGCATTGTCTGATTAATTTGGACTGCCAAATTGTTTAATTTATCTACCCTTTGCTCTCTATTATTAGTGTTAATGTTGTCCGGCTGCTTCCAACGTTCAAACATGACGAAGCAGAGAATGCAAGTTAAAGACCTATAGTCCAATGTGTGTGTGTTTTTGTTTTGTTATAGTAAATACTGGAATGATTCACATGTGGGCAGTGCGTACGGCTTAGCGATTAGCTTCAACATGTTAAGGGGTCCTTTTAAGTGTTATGTTTTTTGTATTTTTACTTTAGTTTTTTGGGATTGCCTAGTTTTGTTTTCTATGCCTTGTACAGCATGTGATGTTGATGCAATGCTTGCCCTGATGTTTTGAAACCTGAACATAAGGATTCTGGACTAGTTGTCGAGTTGTCATGGCAACCTGGGTTCAGTTGGGCTCATCTGCGTTCGATACCCGCAGAGTCAAACTGGGAAATATTTTTTTCTCAATCCCACAGGATTCCCCAGCCAATTTAATATTTTATTTATTTTTTTCCGATTATTCTGCAGACTGACCGGTGTTTTAAGACCGTAAAGATCTCTCTCTCTCCCTCTCTCTCTTTCCCTCTCCCTCCAATACATTTTTACATCCTAAGGTTTATTGCTGGTAGGCTAAATTCAGACCTGTTAATCACTACAAAGTAATATGGAACAAATTACTCCATTAAGAGAAAAACGGTTATTTACAAAGTGTTGGAAATTCTGTTTGGATTTTTCTTAAGTAACTGATCAGTGTTTTGGTTTGTAATTATACAATACTTAACAACAATTTGTCTAGCACTAATTGAAGATTATATTTGACAGTTCTACTGCTACCATCAATTTAAACCGTACATTCCATTCTGAACACACTTTTGGTCGATGTCAGTTGAAAGAATCATCAGAATATTACAGGACCCGGAGAGTAACCTTTAACATGGATGTGAGCCTTTGACAATTATGTGCATCTGCAGATTTCAGTAATTTTGACTATGTTCTGAGAAAACACAATATTCTTTGAGATGTACTACGACCAAAGTAAAAGAACAAATTAATTCTAATAAAGTTATAATTACTGGAAAACGAAAGCAGTGTATTATTTTGCTATGGATTTATATAAATAATTGGTGATGATTTGAAAACAGGTTTTCAATTTATGAAACATTTGATATCCTTTAACAACCAACCATATTTAAGTGAATAAAGAATGTAACAGCACACTTAATCTTTGAACCAATTAATTTACAACTTGGATACCTACAATCATTGTCTTGCAAGGTAAACAATGGCACTGATAACATTGCACAACTTGTACAACTGAAATATAGTGACATGTCCAGAAATAATACAAAGGTCAAGGAACCACTCATTTTCGTCACCTAATTAAACCAATTAGCCCATCATCCGCCCTATCACGTGACGCACGTTACGTTTCATCCGGTGTTGCTAGTCACGTGTGCCGTGACGTGGCGCGTCAACACAACAAAACGATGGCGGACGCCGTGGAGGAAGTTCTGCTCGCCACTTGGTGAGTCGATGCTTCAACACAATGATAACACAAATAACTTCGAATGATGTGTGTGGTCGGGTCGCACTCATGTCGTGTCCATCGTCAACGATTGTGTGCGTGTTCACCTGGCGGTGACGCTGTATGTTTGTGTGTGTGGATATGAGTGGACGTGTCGGACATCACAACGCTAGCTAGCCACATAAGATCACAATTGCTAATTATCTTGGATCATTTTGCTTCATTGTTTTGCACTAACACATTAAAATGATAGCTTGATGCTCCGTGGATGTAGTTTAGTCCCTGACTCCCATGTGTGTCCATTGTGGGTTTGATCGGCCTGGGAGAAAGGTGGTTGTTATGTACATTTAATACCGCATATACTGGCTGTGTAACTTATTTTATCCTCCTAGTAAAACAGTGTGTTACATAATGGGTCAAGTTTCACCCACAGGATGGGTTTAGTCACACCTATGTTTAACTTATTCTCCTAGTAAAACGGTGTTATATGATGGGTTTACACCCGGTGTGTTATTGTCATCTGCTGTCTGTTTTTCTTTTAAATGTATTTTATGTGCTATACAAATAGTTTATTTTATTATAATATTGTTATTAGTAATATACATTCATTATTTTACAACAGTCAATGTACTACTACCAGTAACGCCACCAGTTGTACATGGAGTCTCCATCATCTAGATGAAGTCAACGTGTGGTTGGATTTCAGAATGAGGACTACCGACTTTACTTGTTGGATACTCTATCCAGACGTGTAACATTTCTGGAGAATTTAGTATTCGTAGGATTTGTATTTTGTTTATGTATATATTTTCATTTAAATATATGTATCTTAAATCGAAAGTTAGCGTAACTCGAGTGACGGATGTAACGTTATTTTGGTGCGATTTAGATTGGTTTCCAAGCGCTTTGTATGGTTCTATAACTATAAGAATCAACGGTCTGGTAGCTACAGCTTTTTGTTGTTCTAAAACTGTTAGTATCACTGGTTGCTCCAGCTTTGTTGTTCTAAAACTGTTAGTATCACTGGTTGCTCCAGCTTTGTGTTGTTCTAAAACTGTTAGTAACACAGGTCTGGTTGCTCGAGCTTTGTGTTGTTCTGAAACTGTTAGTAACACTGGTTGCTCCAGCTTTGTTGTTCTAAAACTGTTAGTAACACTGGTTGCTCCAGCTTTGTGTTTTTCTAAAACTGTTAGTAACACTGGTTTGGTTGCTCGAGCTTTGTGTTGTTCTGAAACTGTTAGTAACACTGGTTGCTCCAGCTTTGTGTTGTTCTAAAGCTGTGAGTAACGTTGGTCTGGTTGCTCAAGCTTAATGGCTTCATGTCCTGCATTTCCAGCCCCAAGTGGGATAACCAAGATGGGGTTGGTTTTGTGTGGTGCTTAGGGACCAGGATCTGGCTGAGGCCTTGGACTCTGGATCCGACATAGAGATGGAGAAGAACCTGATCCAGGAGGAGGTGATCCCTCCTCAACAACGAGCAAAGATGTGGAAGGTGAGAAGTCACTCAACAGCCCTGTGGAGGTTAAAGGCTAGCAGGGTGTCTGTGACATGACGATGTGGAGGAGGTAGATAAGCTGCTCGCTGAATAACATTAAAGACTTGAAGACATAAAACAGCATTTATAGCATGTCTTGCTAAACCAAAGTAAAACTTAAGAATTATTAGGGGTGGGATGAAATCCAAAGATTGGAATCTATTTATTGAGAAATCGGCAGTAGGGGAAGCTGCTCGAAGGTCTCTTTTAATTTTTTAATGTATTAAGCCTTTTCCAATAGATGCATCATTTCTATGATCGTGGAAATGAAGTCATGATTTATTTTTACTTGAATAATTTGATATTTTTAAGTTTATCTCTGTTTTTAAACCGGCAAAAGGATTCCATGTTATCGACACATGAAAGTACACGTATGACGATCTGGATTTTATAGAAGTGAAACTAGTTGACATGCAGAATTGCAGACTGACTGGAAAGACAGCCTTTTATTTATAGCAGCAATCTGCTATACAGAAATAACAGACGGCTAAATGCCCTAATTGAACAATCAGAATCAAGTATTTAACAAAGCCTTTAATAAGCAATAATAATGACCAGTGGAAAAGGGTCAACTTTTGTTTCTCTTAATACCCTATCCCTATTGTGTATCTCTCAGACCATTGTACTGTAACCGCTAGTCTCACCTCTGTCTCTCTGTCTTGCCAGATCGCTCTGAACGTGGCTGGGAAGGGAGACAGCCTCTCTCCCTGGGATGGTGTCCTGGACCTGCCAGAGCAGACACTGATTCACAACCGCAGCCAGCAGCTGATCGGTGAGTTCGGCCCATCGCCTCAAATCAAGCCAACTTTATTAGTAAAGGCCTTTTTAGTACAATGACAATGGGCTTTGCAGAGGCCCACGTTAGACGACAAACTCCTAGCGCCTAAGACAACTCCCATGCTCCTAAGGCTTTAATGGTTAAGGGAAAAGGAAGACATTGGGGAGAAATCCTAGTCTACAGTATGCATGAAACAGAGTCAGTGTTAACCAGGGCCCTGTTCCCTGTGTGTAGACCAGCTGGGCGTGTCAGAGCAGGACCGCGGGGAGCTGGTGTCGGACGTGGAGGCGGTCATCACCTTCTACTGCAAATCCAGGAACATCAGGTTCACATCGGAGCTGAGCTGGCCCCACCTCCTCAAGCCCCTGCTGGGCCTGCAGCTCCCACGCAGCGACCTGTACAACTGCTTCTACGCCATCATGAACAAGTACATCCCCAGGTGAGACCATGGCTGTCTGTCTGTCTGTCTGTCTGTCTGTCTGTCTCTTTGTCTCAGGTGAAACACCGGTCTGTCTTGGTCTGCATGTCCATCTGTTTATCCGTTCGTTTCAACATGTTATCTGTCTGGCTGTCTTTCTGTCTGCCTGGTTATCCTTCCCTCCGTTGGGTTCGCTGTCTGTCCAGGCTTCTGTCTCTCTTGTTTGTCATTCTCCTTGTCTCTCTGTATATCTGTCTGCCAGTGTCTCCTCTGACCATCTGTCTGATCCCAGCTCGTATTTCTTGGTGACCCTCCCTCCCACCCAATTGTACAGAATGTGTATTCTGGATTCGATTTTTGACTTAAAGCTTTTGGTTAACATGTTTATATACAACACACACTGCAAATCAGCAGAGAACATGAACTGGTTCCATTGCTGTCTTCTTCTCTGTGATTTTTACCAACCATTTGTGTGTGTGTGTGACTCACACGCACACAAGCACACACACCTTTTTGTTTTAACCTTGTTCTCTGCTCCCTCTCCTCCAGTGATTGTGTGGTTTTGTTTGTTCTATTTCGGTTCTTGTTTTGTTTGGTTCTATATTTGAACCCGTCTTGCATCCTCCAAAGACTGGCTGGTTCTTTGTTTTGACTCTGTCTCATGCCTCGACGGTCTCTACCCCCCCCCCCCCCCCCCCCCCCCCCCCCAGGGACTGTGTGCAGAAGGGCCGGCCCTTCCACCTGTGCAGCCTGCTGCTGCAGTACCATGAGCCCGAGCTCTGCTCCTTCCTGGACACCAAGAAGATCACCCCCGACTCCTACGCCATCAACTGGGTACGTATGTCCACCTCACGCCTATCCTCCAGGCTCTCTCCTCTACGCTCGGTCCGCCATGCTCTCTCCTCCTTGCGCTGTCTTCCACACTATGTCCTCCACGCTCTGTCCTCCACGCTTGGTCCTACTCGCTCTGTCCTCCACACTCTCTCCTCCAGCCTCTCTAGGCTCTGTCTTCCAGGCTCTGTCGTAGGAGGAGAGTGTGTGTATCTGTTTGTGTGTAGGTCTGTATTAACTGTGCGTGTGTGTGTGCGTGCTCTCAGCTGGGCAGTCTGTTTGCCAGCCACTGCCTTGCTCCAGTGACCCAGGCCTTGTGGGACAACTACCTCCAGCAGGGCGACCCCTTCCTCGTCTTCTTCCTCATGCTTGTCATCCTCGTCAACGCCAAGTGAGTGTAACCCTAACTTGACCTAACCACTCTAACCCTAACCTGACCTAACCGCTCTTAACCTAACCTGACCTAACCACTCTAACCTAACCTAATCACTCTAACCCTAACCTAACCTAATCACTCTTACCCTAACCTGACCTAATCACTCTTACCCTAACCTGACCTAACCACTTTAGCCCTAACCTGACCTACCCACTCTAACCCTAACCTAACCATTTTAGCCCTAACCTGACCTAATCACTCTAACCCTAATCTAACCTAATCACTCTTACCCTAACCTGACCTAATCACTCTAACTCTAACCTGACCTAACCCTAACCTGACCTAACCACTCTAACCTAACCTGACCTAACCACTCTAACCTAACCTGACCTACCCACTCTAACCTGACCTAATCACTTTAACCCTAACCTAATCACTCTTACCCTAACCTGACCTAATCACTCTTACCCTAACCTGACCTAACCACTTTAGCCCTAACCTGACCTCTCTAACCATAACTGATAATAATTATAATAATAAATGTGAGCCGTGCACCGATGTAGAGACTAAGGACTTATGTACAATCTAAAACTATAATAAAAGACAATGAAAACCTCTAATATAGATTGTGAATCTTCATGTTTCAGTGTATTTGAACTGTCTGCGTGTATTGTTCCTCAGAGAATCCATCCTCTCACAAGAAACCACCAGCAGAGAAGAGATGATGAGTAAGTATCTGGACGTCCTCATCACCACGAATGAGTAGGTGTTTCTTCTCTATGTATTCCTTACCATGTGAAAGAGAAGTTCTTTCTTCATGAACCTATCTTTAACAGTCTAATGAGCAGATCCCTGATCATTTGGTATCAGAAGGACAGGAACTAGTGTGTGTGTGTGTGTGTGTGTGTGTGTGTGTGTGTGTGTGTGTGTGTGTGTGTGTGTGTGTGTGTGTGTGTGTGTGTGTGTGTGTGTGTGTGTGTGTGTGTGTGTGTGTGTGTGTGTGTGTGTGTGTGTGTGTGTGTGTGTGTGTGTGTGTTGCAGAAATGCTGGAAGAGTCTCCAGCTCTCCTGGAGACAGAGGACGTTGAAGACCTGATGTCTCTGGCCCAATATTACTACAGCAAGACCCCTCTGTCCCTCCGAAAGGTAGGCCAGACCCTCAGAACCAGCAGAGACCACTTCTTTACTACCAATACCCATTCTAATAACAAATCAAAAATCATCACTGTGGAACTGGACATTTCACCACAAACGATTTTGAACAGGTTCTGATAATCGGATCCTTTGCTTTTAGTAAACCACCTATTCCAGTAGTTTAAGGGTCATTAGAATACAGCAATGACAACATATAGTCAAATAAGTATTTTTCTTTGGTACCGGGACCAACAAATAAAACAGTGAAGTGTAACCTTATTTTATTTAGATTACTTGTAATATTTTTTCTATATTTTATCTTTTAGATTATACGTCGTCATGTCTTCTCTGGATATCTTGGATACATCTTCTCTGACATTTCACACATTCTCTCTAAAATGCGAAACGTGTTTAACCTGACGCGGTGGTCTGTGGTGCCATCAGGAGAACCAGAACCTGTTTGGCAGCAGTCTGGTGGCCCTGAAGGAGGAGGACATGGACCTGAGCCAGGCCCTCTGCCTCCCCGTCTCCGTCCCGGAGATCCTGCAGGCCAACCAGCACCAGCAGGTAGGTCTCACCTGGTCTCATCTGTTCTCACCTCGTCTGATGCCCAACCCCCTACCTGCTCATTAATGACATGCATCTGAAACTAACCCTTTAAAATAAACTACCAAAAAGAGAACAGGTACATCTTACGATCTGCAGTGGTCTGTGCAGTAGATATCTAGCCCCCAGGAGAGTTGAGTTAGAGTTTAGTCCATGTACCGAGAGGTCTACCGGGGTCGTTTGACCTGGTCTCTGACGGTGGTGCTGGTGCTTCCTGTAGGACGGCGTGCGGTTCTTCGTGGTGGACTGTCGACCGGCTGAGCAGTACAACGCTGGACACCTGTCCACCGCCTTCCACCTGGACTCTGACCTGGTCAGGATCTCTGGCTCTCTCTCTCTCTCTCTCTCTCTCTCTCTCTCTCTCTCTCTCTCTCTCTCTCTCTCTCTCTCTCTCTCTCTCTCTCTCTCTCTCTCTCTCTCTCTCTCTCTCTCTCTCTCTCTCTCTCTCTCTCTCTCTCTCTCTCTCTCTCTCTCTCTCTCTCTCTCTCTCTCTCTCTCTCTCTCTCTCTCTCTCTCTCTCTCTCAGCCTCTCAATTAAATTCAAATTGAATGCAAAATAAATGGCTGTTTGTCTCTCCTACTCATTCTCTCCCTCTACCTCACTAACCGTCACTCTTTCTGTCCCGTCACTCTCTCTGTCTCTCCAGATGCTGCAGAACCCGTCAGAGTTTGCGTTGTCGGTCAAGTCCCTGCTGGAGGCCCAGAAGCAGTCCCTGGAGTCGGGCTCGGTGGCCAGCGGGGAGCACCTCTGCTTCATGGGCAGCGGGCGCGAGGAGGAGGACATGTACATGAACATGGTGCTCGCCCACTTCCTGCAGGTCAGAGGGACACTACACACATTCATTCGTGAATCAAGCAATTCAATATTAAATCAAGCTCACTTTGGTAGAAAGGTCGTGAGTTTATGGCCAATTGTCATTCCCCTCTACCTCCGGTCACTTCTTCACTAATCAAACACCTTCTATTGCAGAAAAACAAGGAATACGTCAGCATCGCAAAAGGCGGGTTCATGGGTGAGTGGACCACTAGAGAATTAGAGTAGAATTTTGTATGTATTTATTTTAATTATTATATAAAACATAATTTTTGTCTTCATTTATGTTTATATAGGCCTGTTTAGGAGATGTCACATCCTCCTCTTGTGAATGTACCCCAGCCTATCTATTATTATATTATCCTGATAAAGCTATGCTTAAGGTGTTTAAGGCGTTGCTAACGTGTGTGTGTGTGTGTGTGTGTGTGTGTGTGTGTGTGTGTGTGTGTGTGTGTGTGTGTGTGTGTGTGTGTGTGTGTGTGTGTGTGTGTGTGTGTGTGTGTGTGTGTGTGTGTGTGTGTGTGTGTGTGTGTGTCGCACTCCTCGTACTGGTTGTGTTATGCAGCTCTTCAGCAACACCTGGTGGACATGAACATCGAGGGCCTGGACTCGTCCTACCTCCACTGGATCGTCAGCACCTCGGGGTCCCACAGCAGCCTCAGCTCAGCCGACGTGAGTCCCCTCCTGCCACTGGTTAAAGAGCGGGAAAACTTCAAGGGGATCCGTCAAGCTCCGCTATTTTGTAACAAAAGAGTACTGCTTCAAAATGTCTGCGACATCAACTCATTTCTTTGGGGGGTTGCGGAAACTGAGTTGTTGTTGCAGACCGCGACATGCATATGTAATAGGACTCTCTTATATTACAAAAAAGCTGAGCGGTTTCTGAAAGGCATAAAGATGTAAAGGGTTACTGTTTGACGACCATGTGTGATGTTGATCAGCCAATTCAAAACATTTCAGAATGTTGGTACAAACTGGTACATCGTACCTCCTGGGCAGACACTCACACTTGTGATGTCACAAGTGGATAGAGTTTCAAATGGCTGGTAATGGTTAATCAAACTCACATGCACGTGATTTTTTCATGATATTCATCTTCTGGTCCCATAGCCATCACAAACCATTTTAAAACTGACCCTATGGTGACATCACAAGTGGGAGTGCTACCCAGATGTAATAATGGATAGAACAGCCTACCAGCCTACCCAGTGGATTGTACCAAGTGGTAGGCTGATCTATCATGTATCTTTGTGGACACTCCTACTTCTGATGTCACAAGTGGAAAGCTTCTAATCAACATCACACCTGGTGGTCCAAAAGGGGCCCATTAACACCAGAGTGATGGGGACAGACAGGTCAGAGGTCATGATGATCCCCTTCTGGTCACACAGGGCGAGTCGCTGGGCGGCCCCGGGGACGCCAAAGGGGTCAAGTCTCTGGTCAACAAGATGACCTTTGCCCTGAAGTCCAAGTCGGTCAACGTCAAGGAGAAGATGATCAGCTTCATCGAGAATACTGCCACACCTGTTGACAGGTGAGTGTCTGCCCTACAGCCCAACATCGTAAAAAAGATATATAGATATTTACGATTACACAACATATATTTTTTATTCGTATTTTACTGTGCACGGAGAGATTAATCTTAAATGAGAGGAATGTGGTTGTTTTAAAGTGAAGGAAACCCTGTACCGTGTCTTTACAGGCTTTTCAACACTGTATCCACATTCATAAATACTCTCCTCTCTCACAATACAACACACAATGGTCATCATTAATAGCTATCAGGCATATTGTTAACATTATTTTTCACAGTTAGAGCGACCCATAACCACAGTCCCTGACCATACGCTGTGCCTTATCCCACACTAGAATGTCTTTCACTCTGCCCTGGCCAGAGAAGGCTGTCCCTGATCGGTAAGAGTTGCCAAGCGTCGTGCTGTACTTCACTAGCATGTCCACCACTGGCTGTTGGGCCCCTCACAGGCCCTCAGGGGCCCCCTCTGCATTACAACCACAATTTCATGCACTTAAAGGGCCCCTGTGTTAGCACTAGGTGGCAGGCTGAGAAGTCATTACAAGCCATTTCAAAATCTGTCCCCTTGTGACATCACAAGTGAGAGACTGCTTCACCCTTTGTGATGTCACAAATGGATACAATTTTGAAAGGGCCAACAAATGGCTAATCAGACTCGCACCTGGTGGTAAAAACGGGGGACCTTTAATGACCTGTGCCACGGTATCGCATGCTTGGTTCCAACATCTGTCTTCACTCTCATAACAGGTTTACAGATGGGGCTACGCGGATACACGCAAGCTAGCTCTGTCCTTATGCTTATACTAACAACACTATGCAATTCTGTAGTCTGTTATCCACTTTAGACATAGCGCTGTGTTTGTTGTCGTCTTTCTCTTTCAAAACATGTCATTATAACATCTGAGTTCAACTGTAGTTGTTGCCTGTTTTTTCCCCGTCTGACCAAAACTAGCTAGTTTAGGTCTAACTTTAACAATACTGCTGGTTGCTTGAAGGTTGAAGCAGATCTCTGCATTCCATCTCATGATTTGTCCTAATGGTGATAACCCGGGCTGTTTCAGAATGGACCTCTACACTCACAGTCGATAAAGCCCCGGATATTGCACAATAACTACCATGCATCTCTTTGTGGGCTTCACAGTTTAAATGCTGTTTTACCTTTTCTTTGTCTTTAACAGCTTAGTTTGGACATTGGAGATTGTCTGTCTCGCTTACGGATATTAACCATGTTTTGGGTTTTAAAGATTAACTTCTCACTAGACTTGGGACATTTCTGCCATACGAGGGTTAAACTCAGTCAATTGTGTTACATTTACAAATACAAATTTCTTACTTTTGTAAAAGAAAATTACAATAAAATAAAAAAAGCTTTCTCTTTATGCATTTGTCAAATTAATCGGTAAAATCTATAATCTTTACAAAAAAATCTATAATCATTTTATAGGCTGCAACAAAACATCTATATAATTGCAGCATAGAATAATTTGCATGGTAGTATTGTTGGTGGTAACCTCAGCAAAGTTTCGCATTCACATAAGTATTTCTTTACCCCGTTTAGCCTTTTAGATGGCAGCAGATTCACAAAGCCAGTCCAGTGTGTTGTTGCTCTTCAAAGTTTTCACAAATCTGCAGCAAAGCATACTTACTGCTCGATGGTCCTACACGGCCGTCGATGACATCACTGGGGTCTATGTTGACGTGATGACATCATCATATCCTTCTCATAACAGGCACGTGAGCAGCAATGACCGGGTGGGTAAGCCCTACAGAGGAGTGAAACCCGTGTTCAGCATCGGTGACGAGGAGGAGTACGATACAGGTGGGTTCTGATCCCAACTTCTGCGCTGTTAGATTTCAACATCAACACTAGATGGACTTCTCACCATCTTAGCCTATGCCTTGCTATAGAATAATAGACTCTAATGTGTTATGTCGTACATGTTTCGTACAAGTACAGCTTAAGTATCCCTTCATCGACCTCTAACCCAAAATGTTTTCCTTTGGACATTCAGCATTGTTAATTGTAGTGGCAGAAGAGTTGAGGCATACTTCTATTTCTGGTTTTGATTGGAAACAATCAGCATTTATTTTAGAATAATTATTTCTTATTTGTTGAAATTCTCTTTACAACCCTACAGCAATTAATACATCAAATGCTCTGAAAATTTTCCTTTTTTATCTGAGGCTGTCGCAGGCCTGTAACAAGCCCGTCTAATCATTTCAATCGGCCCAAAATAAATTATTGGATGGCCTACCGGTCTACCTACCTACCCTGCCACCTACGGGCACTTTGCCCATGCACTCATTGCATGACTCATGACCTGAGTCTTCCACAAGGCTAGGCAGACCTATTGCTAAAGCTAGCGATAAAAGCTGAAGAAAAAATCAGCTAAAGCTGGATACATTCAATATCCAGGTTACTCTGGATGGTTTCTCCAAATTGCCTACCCTACCTACATAGTCCCCCCTGGGAACCTGCTCATTTACTCTCTAGAGTATGCATACCCCCACTCACTGATTCAAGTTATAGTTGTGTTTTTGTTCTATTTGGTTTTTGTTCTCCCTTCCAGACGAGATCGACATTTCGTCTACGTTGGATGATGACCGGAAGGAGATCATCAACCTCAAACGTGGACCAACAAGCCTGACGTCAAGCACCACATCCCCTGTGACGAGGTCAAGGAGACAGGCCACATGTTCCCCAGGTGGGTCGGTAACGTGCGTGTGTCCGAATTTGAGGATGTGTGTGTTTGTGCGTGTGTCAGAATTTGATGCTCTGTGTGTGTGTGTTTGTGTTAGAATTTGGTGTGTGTGTGTGTGTATGTAACCATATTCCCCATGAGGTCACGTACCATCAGTCTAACCCCTCCCATGTGTCCCTCTCTCTCCTCTCCCTCCCAGCCACCTGCTGGTTACGGCAACCCACATGTTCTGCCTGCGGGAGATCGCGTCTCGTAAAGGCTTCGCCTATATCCAGTCCAGACAGGCGCTCAACTCGGTGGTGAAGATCACCTCCAAGAAGAAGCATCCGGAACTCATCACCTTCAAGTTCGGCAACAACAACGCCGCCGCTGGCGTGGAGATCTCCGCAGTGGAGAGGTGCTTGATGATGTCATAGTTCTACAGTCACATGTTCTACGCTCGGTTACAGAGTTACATCTGGGACTTGTGTACCCAAAGACCCGTAATCATTTATGTGATTGTTGTTGTAGCTGACTACTGGCTTGGTTGCCCATTTTAACTTTTCCTTCTTTCTTTTTTTTGCCACTTGCAAAATATTAGTTTGTGTTTTGGAAGGGTTTATATTTTAGCCATATTTGTGCTTTCCATTTCTTCTGGATATTAAAATATACAGTACAGGCAGGAGCAATTCAACAACCTTTCAGTCCACAATACCTTGAAGTCTCTTTTAGTCTCTGATTTAATGTAAGTAAATTATAAATAACCTGTATTTACTCTTTCACAAATACCCATTTTATGTCTACAATAACTTCCTCTGGGATTGGTAAAGTCAAATCATTTCTATTTGCGTTGCTATTGGCTATGTTGTTAACGCTCACCTCTTCCCCTCAGATATCTGATCCCCAATGCTGGCGACGCCACCAAAGTCATCAAGCAGCAGATCATGAAGGTCCTGGACGCCCTGGAGAGCTCCTAAGGAGGTCTTGAAGCGGAGGTCTTGAAGCGGAGGTCTTCAGGTGGAGGCTGCTGGCTCCTCCTCCTGCTCCTGCTCCGGGGTTCTGCTCTCCCTTCCGGACCGGCCCGCTGACAGGATGGACTGACCGGTTCCGGTGGTGCGCTGCCTGGTCTTCACAGACTTAGGGCCTGGTTGGGGACGGGCTGTGTGTGTTTTGAAATACTTTACTAGGTGCTCCACAACCCAACCTTCCCCCTCTACTTGCTCTTATTTAAAACTAAAGATTTATTTTCTTTGCTTGGTTTTATTTTTGACTTTTTGTTAATTAACAACAGAGCTCGTTTCAGATCAGTTCCATGCAACCAAATCCCCTCCTGCCTTAAACCCACTCGTTTATCTAGCAACGGTTGAACCAGCTAGATGTGTGTCAGCTAATTATCAGCGTAGCTAAAGCTCATCGCCCTTCTCTTCTCGTTTTACCGTTCAACACCAATCCTACAGTGGGCACAAATCCGGACACTAATTACTTTCGACAACGGGATTGCTATCCAGAGTAAGGTTGTTGTTATTATTGAAGGAAGGTTTCCTTCATTGGTCGGAGGTTATAGGAATTATCAAGTTGATTCAAAGAGAAGCATGATCCTTGATACAAACTGAAAACTCGAGATGCACATCCCATAATAGCCGTGGTTGACCGATGGCGCTGGTCTTCTGCCACTTCAACTCTTTTTGATACTCTTGTTTTCAGCGCACAGCCTTAAAGAGTCATTAAAGGTTGTTTATAAATATCTCATGTACATAGTGCGCCGTAATATCTGAGCAGAAAAATCATTTTGAAACATCTTATCAATATGATCCAAGTCAGTTTAACTGCAGTTTCTAGAACTAAGCAGTCTGTCTTTCATTGAGCAAATTTAATTTATTGTCGGCTTTTGCCAACATGCAATTAACCACACTAGAACAGAACGTGTCGCCCTCTCTGGACAACTTTAGTATTACCAAATGGAGGTCTGGTTATTTCACCGATTAAGCACCAAATATTTCGGTGCTTTAGTTGTCGCTGCCGAATTCCAGAACTGGAATAACTTTCCGCTTGTGTGGGAGAAAGTCTTTAGCAAACGTTATGCTACCTTTTGATTGTATTGAACCTGGCCCTCAGACATATGCTGTGTTGACTCACTGTGGAAGAATATAGCGTATAGATTTATATATGCTGTTTATTAGTCAACTTAATATATTAGGACATAGGCTATAGTGTCCTTGATATGTCATTGATTCTATATTTAAGTGTTTTCACACTTATTTTTGTCCAGAAAAGATAATTTGCTCGCTTTTCCATCAACTTGGCAGTGTTGTTTGCTTTCACGATCTCTGTTCATTGTGAGTTGTAACATCTGCAAACAGAAAATATAGCTCAATATATAACTAGCATCAAGTGTTAAATTACTATTTTATCTCATTTGTTGCAATGGGGTGTCGCTGAAGAGTTTCTGGCGAAAATATATTTCGGTAAATTTCTGATAAGTTAGATGGAGAAAAACGGTGATTCTTAAATGTCTCCCATAACATAGCATTCCTGTGTAATCAATGCATCATGTTGTAATTTGTTATGTGATTTGTTCCGTATTTACTTGAATATGCTTGACGGGTCGACGTCTTAGCGGTTGATAACAGTTCCCTCCCCCATCGTTTGAAGAAACATGGCGTCGGTCACCGCTCATCTAACGGCCGCTTAACGTTTGCATTCTCCTGTATATTTTGCACCTAACTTAACTGTTATTTTCTAATAAACTTTGTTTTTAATAAATTGATAGTTATTCAACAACGGGTATGAATACCTCATTTTAATTCATGATGTTGATTTACTACATGCTAGTCGTTTGTAACGCCAGCCTTCATTTGCCAACACTAGGCCGGCTAACGTTACAGCAACCCCTTTCACCAGTTTCTAGCGGGTCCAATTAGGTCAATTACAGATCGACTATAAGGAAGAACCGAAATGAAATGTATTGGCCGACTCCAACATTGACCTTTTTTTTTCTCCTTACATATAAACACATTGGCATGGGACAATTGTATTATTTTATTAATTGGCACACAAAACACTGTAAACACACTGTAGTTGGCACCAATACCGATAACATTTGACCGATAAAGGAAGATATTGCAATTCCACTAAATGTATCTTCAGAGAATCACAATTTTCACACATTTGAATATTTACGTTTTTGTCAAGGTATTGGACAAATCGCAGTAGGATCAAACTTATGATGTAGTCAAAAACTTGATGTAGACATTGATGAGTTCATTGGGTGACCATATTCTGCATCATTAACGTCCACAATTCAGTATCCTGGACGTTGACCAGTGAGCGTTCCTAGTGTGTTTCTCTTGGAGGAGCCCCTGTGAGCTTCAGCGCTCCGTAACTGGGTTCACCGCATAGAGATCGTCACGTCTCTGCACTGTCAGTGGGATCTGCTGTCGCACGTCCGCCAAATACTGCAAGTCTACGAACAGGTGAAAGATGTTTGCATGTGTTTGTGTTGCTTTTTATTTGAATCGGTAACTGACATCTCCAATGGAATATACGTTTCTGTTTCTCTATGAATTAGACATTAGTATTAATCTTCAGTCATATTTTTATTTATTTATTGTATTGATGTGAATCCCTCTGAAAGGTGCTACATAACACATAATACTACAGATGTATACAATGTGTACTATCAATTGGGCTCCTCTGTTGAGATTGTTAAACTTTGTCGAAACTCACCAATATCAGCGTAGACCACCGCCTCCTCTGATCCAGTACTAGAAATCACCTCTCCCCTTCAGAAAGATGAGTAGATTGTGATTGCTGGGAAGTGAATTACTGCGAGTAACGTATTAGTGCACATGGTGATGATAAACTAATGAACTTCCAGCCAATCATAACCATAACATAATTAATTAGTTCCAATTCCTTCTGTTCTGATTGTGATTTTCTGGAAGTTAATTAGTACGCCTAACTCATTAATGACACTAATTAGCACACATGGTTGTGATTCACACGTTAACTTCCAGCCAACCACATCAAAATTTATACTGAATTACATTTCAGTTTGTGCAGGCCGTCTGTGGTCTATGTTAAGGTGAGTAATATACATGTATGTTTTTACCAGGGGTTGACAACAGTGCTGTGACCCCAAGCTACGTAGGATGACGTCTCGTCTCTGGCAGGGGAGGCTGTGGCGACGTACAGCTGGTTGTCGAGTGCCCTACGAGATGCAGATATGCTTTTTATTTACTTTACGAAATACACATTGAAATGAAACCAAAAGCGGTCAAAGGTCGTTCGCCTGCTCTATTGTATGTATTGTATGTGTATCCAAGGGAAACGCCATTATAACGTATTTTGACCCTGGTTCTTACTGTCATGTTTTGAATTCCTATAAGAACAGTTAAAGTAGAAGAACAGTATGGGGTTCCGGGTTTGAAACGACAATCTCAGGACTGGAAGACAAATGCTATTGCTGCTTCTGCCTGTGTTATGTACTTAAGGGTTTTAGGATTGTGCTTTACTGCTCCTACCATTTACTATTCAGTCATTTAGCAGCACTTGCGCTGAATTCAAAGACATCATTGAGCAAGTAGAGGTTAGGTACCTTCCTCAAGGGGTATTCTATCTAGTCTTTGTAGACATTGGGGTTAGAACCAGGAACATTCCGGCTGGGAGTCGACACCCCTCTTCCACCTCGGCTGCTCACCCCCTAACCCTCCCTCCCTACCCCGGTTCAAGCTAACACTTCAACTCATCATCGCTGGGGTTCTAACTGGCAAACTCAGGGTCTGCTGATTTGTCCTCAGTCAGGTGTGTGTTGTGACCGACAGACCTGGCCCTCTGCAGCAGCTCCCAGTGTGCGGGGCCCGTGGTCATGTTGAAGGCCCCTGGGTACACCAGCAGCTCACAGCCTGCAGGACCCAGAACCACACCGCTGTCTCTAAATAACTGTGGTCAAAATGTCCATACCTCTCTCATAACATTTACTATTTAGTCACTTATGCTTTTATCCAAAGCGACTTGCAGTGAATTCAGATTAATGTTATTGTGGAGCAGCAGGTAGGGGTTAGGGGGCATCTTGCTCAAGGATGCCTACAGGTAAGGCTGCGGACATTGGGGATCAAACCCAGTACCTTCAATGTCAATTTTAACAAAAGGGGAGGGAGTCAACAGTTTGTCTGGGGTCCTTACCCATCTTGCTGTAAAGCTGGGCCAGTTCTGCAAACCTGATGTCATAACAGATGCCGACGCCCACCTTACAGAATGCTGAGAGAGTGCGAGAGACAGAGAGAGACCTTAATGCCTCCCCAGCAGTTGTGCTGACTGGCTAGTTTGCATTAATTTTGTGATTCTCTGACCACTGTAGCCACTCTGAGTGGCCATTACAAACACATCTTTATACCCCATTACTAGCGATGTCAACATGGCAACCACCAAGTCACGAGACAGGAACCAGCAATCCTCCGGTCGATAATGAGTTAGGTTGAGTATGTGGTCTCGCAGGGTGTAGCAGAGAGAGGTGAAAGACTCACGTGTTTCAAAGACGGAGAAAGCGCTGCCCGGACTCAGCGTCTCAGACTCCTGGAAGCGGATCTTCCCCGGAACGTCGATGTCAAACAGGTGGATCTTAGCCGGGGAGGATCGGGAGGAATAAGAGACGCTCAGGGAGAATGGGAACGACATGTTTCAGCATAATGTGGGACAAGGTTGTACCTTTCGGTGCGTCATCAACAGGGTGCCGTCGGGACCAAACACGGGACAGGTGTTGTATAGCTTACCCCCGTCCTCCTCTGGAATGGATCCTAGTGAACAATGGGTTAAAGTTAGACTCCAAAGATAGACTCTTACATTTAGTCTTTCAGTTTATCCAAAGTGACTTACAAGGCTGAGGCTGAGAACAATCAAAGTATATAATCAAAATAAAAGATACAACACAACCTAGTTTCGAAAAACAACTAGACAGACTGCAGCGAAGCCATATGAATCAGAAATACAAGGTGAGTTTATTTATTTTTGGATTGATGGCAGTGCAAGCAATTAATGTAGATATCACATATCAAAGGGGTTTCCAAATTCTAAATGGAATCTTGACACAGACACGGGAGCCACGGACGCACAAGTACCTCCGACCAGATAGACCCCGTTCTCCTTGGCTGCTTCAGACAGCATCTGGGTGGACTCCCCAGGAATCTTCTCAGCATATTCCCGGAAGAAGCCAGTTCCGTACGGAGAGTTGAAGCATTCCTGAGGAGGTTAGATAACATTAGATCATTAACGGTGGGAATAGACCAATGAATTATGTACAAATATTGACGATGTGTGCGCATTCTGGTTGCAGAAGACCTGCCTTGCTCATAGGACAAAAGGAAGGCTGCTAGTTTAATTTCAGTGAAGCGGATGATATGACGATTCCACCTAAGGAGTTAGAGTATTAGGCTATTTAGCCAGCAGCCCATTGAGGTTAAGATTATTTTACTGGTGTATACAATGGTTACAAATGCAGTGATGTTTTACTGCTGGTAGTAGTAGTAGTGTCTTCTTATGTCAACATTCGCAGATTAAGATCATCATACAGCTGCAATTAATGTGAACATTTTAGCTAATCTGCGGTTATTAAACTAGAGATGGTATTCTGTACAAATGAAAGGTATTTATTACGGCACTTTTGGTTCTGGCACCCAGTCGTACAACATGACAGCTATATTTGAATAATTGACATAATCCATGACCAACTTTGGATGGACGCATAGTAACAATATGTATAATGTGCATCGCCGGAGTTCCTCGGGAGTTGGTCCATACCACCACTCACCGGCAGAACCACCAGCTTGCTCCCCTGACCCGCAGCTTCTTTGATCAGCCTCTTCGCCTTCGACAGGTTATCCCCCTTCACGCTCGTTACATGTAACTGGACCACGGCCAGCCGAAACTCTAGAAAAACACAGTTCTCCCATGCTCAATTATTAACAAATGTCTTTGGAAACAAGTAAATTCAGCGCCGTGTGTGCTTATATATCAATATCTTGAGCGCATTGGTCATTCAAAAAAAGTTTTAAATGGTACATGCATAGTGCATGCATATACATTGGTCCATTTGAAGAACTGTAAACATTGACAGATAAAACGCGTAGTGTTTTACTTACTTGACATTGCTCTCGCCAAAGTGGACATGTACGCAGAATAAAGTTGGGTTACCTCTGCTGTAACTTTTGGACTTCAGATTTAGATATAGAAAACCAGAAGTAGAATGACAACGTCTGCAGCACCTCTATATAAAACAGCGCTATGCAACATCAAGTTCCGGGGTCCAATGTGAATATCAAAGTAAAAGTCGAAGCAGATTTGAGTAACATTGCGTGTATAATGTACTAGGTTTGTTTTATATATGCAGAAATATGCCGAGTTAAGTGTTTTTACTATTTATTTTTTTACTTAGTTATTTTCTACATTTCTCACCCACCCCAGTCTCAAGAGTAATCTGAAGCTAACCTAATTCTAATCTAACCTAGCTCACATTAAAAGGTGTAACTCTAAAATGTAGACAATTAACTATCATTGTGTATGCTTATGCTTATGAATAGCATTGACATTCCTTGTTACATTCCATGTTCATCCATATCGCTTTAAGTTCTACTGAAATCAATTTCAGTATTTTTCTATCAGAGCTAAAACAGATTCTTTTTCAGTCTTTTATTAGCACTAGGTCTATTTCGTAGTCATTATTCAATTATTCACATTATAAAGAATGCAACTTTATGATACATTTTATATTGATTTATTGAACGTTTAAACACTGAGAAAAGTTACATGATGTAATCTGTACATCCATCAGGAAACACAAGTCTTTAGAGGGGGGAGGACTTGAAAAGCATCATTATTAAAGTGTCATATAACGGAATTGGCATTAAACGGCTCGCTATACACATCCAATACACCCTGAATCCTCGTACAGATTTAAGTACTGTTTACTGTATTGCAATACTCTTCATCATGTACATATTTACAACAACGTGCGTGTTTCATTGGTTGAGTTTAATGGCACGACGACCAGACATTCACCCATCTGTCTCATTCTCGGAGTCAGATCCGCTCCAGATGGACGCCCACTGCCTCTGACGAGCCTGTATAGTTGTACCTGTATACTGGTGAAGACAGGAGATTAAATATAAATTCATACAGCAAAACACCTTTTATGATTCAGGTCAAAACTATCCAGGAAATATTTTGCACTTGCTGAAATGATGCATCCGTTGAACAAGGTTTAATAAATACATACAAAAAATATCATTTTGTTTTTTGAGATACTGAAAATATAGACAGTCAGTTCGATGTAGAGCTACGGCTGGTGTTGTTATTTAGCGAGTTGATAATACGATGGAATACAGATCAGTAAAATATAATGTGGACTTATTATTTAAGTCCAAGTGTGGCTATATTAGTAAGTTATTGATCAAAACTAAACAATTGTCTTCTTCGTCCCCACCTCTGTGTGTCTTCCTGAGCTCCTTGTGGCCCTTGTCCAGCAGCACCTGGTAAATGACGGCTGCCACCACCAGCACCGCGATGCCCACACTCAGACTCGTGCTGAACACCCAGAGAGCCCCGGACGCCCGACTCCCCACCGGGCTCACCTTCACCCCATCTGATAGGACAGGAGAGAACCAGCTCAGAACCACACACACACACACACACACACACACACACACACACACACACACACACACACACACACACACACACACACACACATTGAGGAGATAGACAGGCAGAGAGACAGACGTTGACTAGACGGATAGACAGACAGAAGGAATGACATAAAGACACAGACAGACTCACTGACTAGACAGCTAGACAGGCAGATAGCTGCTAGAGACACTGACAGTGAGACGGATAGACAGACACACATAGGATAGACAGACACACACACCAAAATAGAAAGACAGAGAGACAGGCGAAGGCTGTCATAGTATACATATATGCATACATACAGACATTTTCATACAGACCGACAGACAGACTGGACAGAAAGACACACAGACAACAGACGGACAGACTAGACAGAACGACACACAGACCGACACACAGCCACAGCCCGTCACTCACAGCTGAGAGTTTCGTTCAGCGAGGGATTCTCTACAGAACACGTCACGGTGGTGTGGTGTGAGACGTCTGCCAGCAGAAGGCTGGTGATGCTGTACAGGCTGGAGTTAGCCATGGGGACGGTGGAGGAGGTCACGGAGCCCTCGGGCGGCGCCCAGGTCCCATTGATCAGCCAGTGGACCGTGGGCTCGGGATGACCCCCCAACGAGCGACACAAGAAGGTAGTCTGGTTGGTTTCTGGAGGGTCCAGCCTCTGGACCAAGGGACGGGTGAAGCTAGCTGGGGTAGCAAGGTTGGGATTATGATTATTGTACTTTAGCATTTCACTATTATGTTACTTATGTTATGTTACTATTATGTTACATTTTCTATTTGTGTTATTATTCTATCTTGATTAAGGCAATTATGACGGAAACCATTTCCCTCAGGATTAGTAAAATACTCTTTGGCTTACTTAGTTTAACTTAAAAGTACCTTCACATACTGTCGTTTAAGGCTTAACACATTATAACTCACCTAGACACACTGTGGCTTAATGCAGTGGTTTTCAAACTGCTACAAAAGTGGATCACTGGATGACCACAATCAACATTTATTTAAAAAATATATACAGATGGATGCCTACATGCATACGTGTCTCTTTCATTTGATAATGAGCATGTTGGAAGACCGTGTGCGATATTGCACCAGAGTTAGTTACAAGCTAATTCATAGTTGTAGTCCGCGGACAGGAGTTTGCACAAACCACACGCCACAAACAATTGATGAACAATATACATTGAGAAATTTTAATTATCTCACTTTTTATGATGTGGTAATGATAAAGTACCATGATATGAAAAATAGTTGGTGGGTCCTGTGCCAAAAGCACTCCAGAGGTGGGTCCAGACATTAAAACGTTAGTACGAACCCTTGCCATTACAAATGTGGCTCACCTTAAGATACAGTTGTGTTAACTCTGTATTTTTATATATTGTAGCAGCCCTGCTTCTACTGGTCCAAGCACCACACAGGTTGTTTTGATTAACTCCCTTTTATTGTTGGCAAACACACGTTATCGAATGCTATAACAATGCCGAACATGAACTTCTCTATCTATGAAGGTCAAGCATCATGCTGTACTTGTTATGGAAATCAAGACATGATATGATCATCTTTAAAACATAAACTTTCAACCTGAAAAGTTACTCACCTTCCTATGACGAGTAAGAACCAAGTGTATGTGTGTGTGTGTGTGTGTGTGTGTGTGTGTGTGTGTGTGTGTGTGTGTGTGTGTGTTTTAAGATGATGTTGATAATGAAATTATTGTTGTTATTATTATTAGTAATATATAATTATTACTATTCTAGTTTTGTTGTTGCTTATTTTTACAGTGATGAGTGATACATTTCAATGTTTTGCTCAAACTAAAAAACATGTACGTGCTTGTATGTAGTGACTCTAAGACTTTTCACTTAAACACAATGTAATACATAATATATGTTGGTCATGTATTCTACTATAGCTCCTTCACCTTACCTGCTGTCCTGAGACACACGGTGCACAGCGGGGAGCTTCGTGCTTCTCCCTCCATGACGACCAGAAACATGTGAAACGTTTGGGCTTGTCTTAAGGGCAGGACGGCGGACAGCTCCAGGGAGAAGTCACCGTTCTCTAGCGCGTCATCCGAGAGCCGTGTGGTGTTGGTGTCCGCCGTCTGCCACTGCGCCACGCGTTCGGCCTCTTCCCACACGGACCGCAACAACACCTGGCGGTCTCTCCTCCACTCCACGGAGAAGTTCAAAGTGTTGAGTTCGTGTCCGCTGTAGAAGCACGGCAACGTGATGGGTTCTCCGACCACGCCAACGATACAATCTTCCTCTTCTGTGAATGAAAATAAAGAAAGAAAAAGGTGTTAGTTAAGCATAATTTCTAAGGACTTCGTCTTTGTCTTATTCATCATGGAGATTATTTACGAAGGTGTATCTCTTAAATTTATATTTTTAAAGCGGTTTCTTACCATAACAAGCGCAGGAACTCAAGAGTCCAAGAAAGAGTGCGGTGCTCCAGAAAACACGCATTTCCACTTTGGGCACTTCGGCGCATTTGGGAGACTGGACCATTCCAACGGACCGTATCCTAAAGGACTAGTTGTCGATGAAAAAACAACACAAATATATTTTTGAATTAGGCTCTGCATGTCTCCCGGCATGATTTCTTCACGCCCTGTAATCGGGTCCATCGTGCATCACCACCAACCAAGGAATTCCTTGACAGGTTAAGACTTGCAGAGGCTAGACTGAGAGAGGGTCATGAATTGTAGCGTTATCTCGGTCTATCATAACGCAATTTCCGGTCTCTCATTTCCTGTGAGCTGAGTATGCCAGTTTACAGTCCCCGGAGCGAGAAGAATAAGAACATGACAAGGAGAACAATAACTACAAGGAAATAATATGGAGTTTTTTTATGAAGAATTAAACAAAACAATAACCAAAACATGTAACGGATACGGATCAGTAACTATCAGAAACCCCTCCCTCTTTCTCCCTTCTCGCCACTACACCGATGTAACTGAACCCCCCGTCCTTTCTCTCGCCAATAACGCTAGGAGGCGTACCCTGTCTCCCTGGCTCACCTAAACAATCAAATACAAATAGAGAAACCGGCTGACAATCGGATCGACATTCGCTATTTCATTTGGAACACATTGTTAGCGCTCCAACTGGTCTGACAGCATTATAAATAGGCTACTCAACTATTATTGGCGTCTGTGCACCTGCCTTTCTGGTTACTCAAAAACATGTGCCTCTAGTATCAAATACAAATACAAATTGTTGAATGGCCTGATACGGAGGTAATACTTTGCAACAGTATTGCTTTTATTATAACATAATAGTAAGTCGTAGACCAACATGACATGACCAACCGAACACCTGAGGAGCGCACCAACAACCGCGCATGCACAGTAGCAAGTACAGTGGCTGCTATGAGAGCACACTCAAATTGTACACTGTGAATGCTCTACACAAATCAAATACACTCGACACAGAATACTATACTTTACACTTTTTTGTATGCCTTTTAAGTATATATGTATATATATATATATATATATATATATATATATATATATATATATATATATATATTACAAAAATATGTTTCTTTAATTTCTTATTTAATGTCCATGTACAGCTGCTTTTATTTGTTTTTGTATTTTGTACATAATTTCCATCACTACGCCAACATATTACAAACATTCGAAGAATCTCCATGTCTGCAAATTTACCTGGCAAAAAACAAATCCTCTAAATATCGTCTGAATCCACTAGATGGCAGACGCGGGTTGGGGGTAGGCCTACTGTGTCATCATAAAACCCGAAGAAGTGAATGGCGCCATGCATTCTGCGTCCTCCGCTGTGCAGGTTGACAACATCAATAACAGACAAGCATGTTCACCATCCACTCAATAGTAGACAATAGTGTCTGATACTAGGGTTCTTGGTCTTCAATGACCTATTCTTCTGCTGCTACGGTTTGTCAAATGTTTCCTCAGATTACGCATTTATATCTGGACCTTTTAAACTGGTACAGGCAGATTATTTCTGTAAATTATGTATGTATATCTTCAACAAGACAACAGCTAAAGACCACACCATGACTATACATAATTTGGCAAGGAGGGTGTATTCACTGTGGCCAGGCTTCCGCCAGACAAGCCAGAGGCTGACGACTCTGACCTGGAGATGTCAGAAGCCCCCATGTTATGGGGTCGCTTCACAAAACAGTTTAAAATACAACCAGAACAGATCTCTAACGCTGTCTGCCAGCCAATGCACGCATAGCGACGACCCCGGTGGGCGTCGTATTTGCCACACAGAAGACCATGATGATGATGAAGATGGAGATCTCATTGATGACGCCGAGGTAGACGAGCTGTTCCATCAGCAGGTTCCCAAAGTCATCGGAGACGGAGAACACAGGATCTTCATCGTTCACCCCGATGTGAAATGGGGAAGCAGAAAGCAGTATCTCACAACGGGTGACAGCAGTACAAGACTCCATAACATAATTGTGAATTTGAGATATTTTTTCTGTCCCGATGATAACCGAATAACTTCTACGGGGGCATTGCAGCGGAGCTGATGGTGGACGAGGCGGTTGGTCTGGTGAACACCTTGGAAAACTGGAGAGTCGTGGACAAGATCATTCTCTCCACCAAGACGCCGGAGAAAAGGACGATTTTTGGCAAAGGGAACTTCCAGTTACTCACAGGTCACTTCTCTATGACTATTTCACTGTGATCCTCCTTGTAAGAATTTAATAAGTAGTTAACTATAGCTATCTATGTGACTTCATGTCAACTCAAGTGTTATTCTTTACCCCCCAGAAAAGATTAGACAAACTCCAGGGATCACTGCTGTGTTTGTGAACGTGGAGCGACTTTCTCCTTTGTCTGAGGTATTGGGATTTATCACCATCATTAAAGAGGGGTTGGAGTCCACGGTTATAGAGAGTTTTGAGGACTGTATGTGTTTCTAGTACAGTTTGAGGACTATATTGTCTTGTGGAGATTGTTTGAGGCCTCTGTGTTTTTATGTTACGGAATGAGTGTGAAGATATATTCTTGTGTTGAATGTCGATGAAGTTTGAGGACTATGTTTGTGTTTTGGATACAGTTTTAAGACATGTTCTTGTGTTGCAGAGAGAGTTTGAGTAGGGCTATACGTTTGTGTTAGAGAGGGTTAAGGAGGACTATATGCTTCTTACAGAGAGAGTTTGAGGAGGACTATATGATTGTTACAGAGAGAGATTAGGATGACTATCTTTGTGTTACAGAGAGTTTAAGGAGGACTATATGTTTGTTCCAGAAAGACTTTGAGGACGCCTGGGGTGTGAAGGTCTTGGATCGCTACTCGGTGGTCCTCCACATCTTCCGCCGTAACGCCCGGACCCGTGAGGCCAAGCTGCAGATCTCTCTGGCGGAGATCCCCCTGCTCAGGTCACGAGATAACATTTCCACTACTAGAGCAAGGCATTAACACTGCCAGGGTTAGAGGTTCAAATCCAACTGGTACAGCATGCCGTTAACATTGCCAGGGTTAGGGGTTTGAATCCCACTGGGGCCTCCCATGTTAAGACTGTATTCACTGAAAGTATTGTAAATAAAATGCTATTTATTATGTATTATATATAATTGAGTATGTCATCTAGTAGCTGAAAGGTTGCTCGTTCAATCCCTTGCCACATTCAAGGGATTGTGCTGAGGCTGAGGTGCCCTAGAGCAAGTCACCCCTAACTGCGCCCATTGGCTGACACCACTGTTGGCTTATGAATGTGTGTATTAATGGCTGAATGTGATCAATATAGTCTCAGTATTTGAGGGGCCACAGTGTTAGAGTCACTCGTAATTCTACAATTATCTAGTTTTATGTATTTTCGCTTTCTTGTGCTTTTTGTCTTAGAGTCTGTTTTGTTGTTCTTAGAATTACCTGTAATGTACCTGTAATTAATTCTGGATTAATAACAGCTTGGAAATTCATAACCTTGACAGATCTCGCCTGAAAAACGAAATGGCAAATTTTGACCAGCAGGGCAGCAGTAACAGGTACATCGGTGGCTCAGGTATGTTCTGCTTCTTAATGGTCGGTTCTGGGGTAAATAAGGAAGTGTGAAATTATTGTATTGTAAACACAAATAACCATTTTGGCTCGATGTAAAATAAAGAAATCACATTCACATATTATTAGATCAGATTCTATAGGATCCATCACAGTGAAATAAACAGAATTTCTTTCAAATGGGTTAACATTGTTTTTCAACACGTTGGATCAGATATGGTGATATCTAATGTAATAGTTGCTGTGAGAATTGTGATAATATAATCTTACACTGAGATGCAGTGTTGAGTGAGCCATCAATGAACCCATCAAAACAACAGACTTGGTTGCCTTGGTATTGATTGATTAGTTACTGATCATGGGTCGCCTTCTTCCCCAGGCGAGACGCTGCTTGAGTTCCAACAGAGACTCCTGAAAGAGCGGGAAACTAAGATACGCGTGGCCCTCGAGCGTCTTCGAAAGAAGAGAAACCTGCTGCGCTCTCAGAGGAAACACAAAGACTTCCCCGTCGTCTCGGTGATGGGATACACCAACTGTGGTGAGAGGCTGAAGACAGACCGCTATTTAACCTAAACACAGGCTAAACTCACTTTGTCAGTTACATGTGAATGTACACGCCAGAAATCACAGGGATCCTCACCTAATTTAATTCCCAAGTTTATTATTATTATTTTTAATGGTAGATGAGGTGGACTTTTTACATGGGTTTTTGTCCTTCTTTATCTGGATGGTATTTCAGCATTTCTTAAACACAGGACCATATTGTCTGGTTTGACTCCCAGAAAGTTACTGGGTTCGATCCAGTAATGTACTCAGTCCTTGAGCAAGATGCCCACCCCTTCTCCTTAATGACTAAATCTAAAATTATAAAACAACTCACTGCTAAATAACTTTTAGCTAAATATATCCTACTACTGCTGCCAACAAATGAAATATCAAACGGCCATCTCCCATTTGCGGACATAGAATACTCTTCTTCTCTGGGACAGGAAAGACCACTCTGATCAAATCGCTGACAGGGGACCGCAGCCTCCAGCCCAGGAACCAGCTTTTCGCTACGCTGGACGTAACGGTGCACGCCGGCCAGCTGCCCAGTCACATGACCGTGCTCTACGTGGACACCATCGGCTTCCTGTCCCAGCTGCCCCACCAGCTTATTGATTCTTTCTCCGCCACCCTGGAGGACGTCAAACACTCGGTACCGACATCTGGTTGGAAACATAGCTAGTGCGCTAACCAAGTTGGCAAGAAGCCTGGTAGAGATGCAGGTTCGATTCCAACCTGTGGTTCTGTGCTACATGTCGTTCCCAGTCTCTTTCTATTTATTTTGTCTTCACTTTACTCTCCACAAAGACACGAAAATCCCATGAACATTGAATACCAAAAGTGAAAAAGGCACTATTTGAACGAAGGAAAGTCAGGATTTGATGTGCAAATCTTTTGTTAACAGTGGACCACGCATTCCACATCCTGACCTATAGTTAGCAGCAAACACACATTCCATCTATAGTGTAGTGGCTCTTTAATAAGAAGTGACCGATGCGTAAACATGGTTCCCTCATGTTCCCGTGCATGTTCCAGGACCTCATAGTGCACGTGCGCGACATTAGCCACCCAGAGACGGTGAACCAGAAGGTGAACGTCCTCAACGTCCTGAAGAGCCTGCAGATCCCAGACCGCCTGATGAGCTCCATGATCGAGGTCCATAACAAGATCGACCTGGTCCACGAGTAAGAACCGCTAGACCTTCTCTTTACTAATGTAGATTGTATTTATACAGCCCTTAATCACAGTTACAGTCCCCCTAGCCCTAGCACCCCAGAGGGCAAGAAAAAACTCCCTAATTAGCAAGAAAGAAATCTTGAGAAGGAACGGGTGTCTCACAACTATGTAGCAATCTCCCTCGTGTAAGAAACTACGAACTAAGGTACAAGACGAACATTAATCAGGACATGCATGTAACTTGGCTCCTACAGATGTAGTTGGTAATGATGTTTCTGTGGTGCTCAGCTACCATTCGTCAGAGCCTGGGGTAGTCCCTGTGTCGGCGCTGACGGAGCAGGGTCTGGACCGGCTGAAGACGGTCCTGGAGGAGGAGGTGGTCCGGTCCACCGGGAAGCTCATCTTAAACCTCAAAGTGGACCTGAGCTCGTCCCAATTAAGGTGAGTCTGACGGGGTTTGTTGGGCAATGGGATTTTAGAGAATCTGTTAATAACGTTTATTTTCCATTTTAAATTGTCCCCCCCTTTTTATCCATCACAAAAATGATGTTGTAACATGCTATGGAAATTAGCATTGACAATGGAAAATAACAATCATTGTAATAGAAATGTATACGTTAAAAACAAAATAATTAATTAATTAATAAAGCGGTTATTAATCGTGTGTGTGGGTTTAGTTGGCTGTACAGGGAGGCCACCGTACAGGAAGTGACCGTGGACGCAGACGAAGGATCTGCGATCGTCATGGTGATAATCGGCACGGCGGCATACGGGCGCTACAGGAAACTGTTCTCAGCCGGATCCTAGCGGCGCCGCAGGGTCCCTTCTGCTACTGTACGTCACACGCTGTCTCGCGGAGACTACCGTTTTCAGTCTCCTTCCAAAGGCGCACTGTGCTCTTAAGTCTAAAAAGTTGTGGGTACACAAGACATTTAGGGGATACAAAGACGTGTGTGGGTGTTAATGAATGGAACGTCTTTGTGCTAATAAGTGAAACGGCACATCCCTCAAGTTGTAGTAAAAAATAAAAGAAAGAAAGTATTGCAAACAATTTTAGCCAATCGTGAGCAATGTCAGGATCACGTCACAATCATTGAGCAGTGTTTTTAAAACTGTTTTCATGCGTTTTCCCCTGGCTATTTGCTATTTTCACTTTCCACAACGGAGAGAAATACATTCATCGTCATATCTCATTATTTGTTTTTCTTAGAAATAAACTAAATTATTTGTTTCAAACATTGTTTATAGCAATTTATTTAATGGTGGCATATGGATACAGTTTATTCAACTATCATTTATACACATCTTTAATGTTATAGTAACTTTTATATTACATGTTTACGGTATAAAATATATGGAATGTTAAAAACTTCAAAATAACTTAATTCTTAGGCAATCAGGAGTGTAGGCCTATCTTGATTATATTGAGATACAAGTAACAAATAATATTTAACTTGTTCATTGATCATCATCCTCATGTCAATTGTCATATTTTACCTATTAAACACGGTAGACCAAACGTTTGTTCGTTAAGGACAGGGTTTAAGGGAAGGGTTGAAGGATTGGTTTAAGGCTATGGTTTAATCGTATAGTTTAAGGATAGGGTTTAATGGTAGAGTTTAAAATTAAGGTTTATTAGTAGAGTTTAAGGATAGGGTTTAATGGTAGAGAGATTAAGGCGGCACCATCTACTTGGTGTGCAGGAGATGTTTTTGGTTCAGAGCGATGACCAGGGGGCAGATGGGGATGGGGCCAACGAAGTCCCCTGCGATGATGTTGACGCTGTGGGGGGAACACTCTGTGGTCTGCTCCTGGAGCCAGACGCTCAGCTGGTCCCAGTTCTCCTGGGTCAGTGTCCACAGGGACTGGGAACGCTCCAGGGCCATGTAGCACGTATCTGCCGTCAGGTTCAGCCCCGACACAAACAAGCCGTCTGTTCGGATATACAGAGAGACACAAACAGTCCTTCTATTAGAACCACACACAAACAAGCCTTATTTTACAACAAGACATGAGACACACAAACATGAAACCCAAATAATAACACATTAACGTATTGTATCACTTGCTGAACCAGAATCCAACACTGTGTTGGTCTGAAACTCACTTGGGCCAGGTACAGTATATTCTACACTCACCTGGACCAGGTATGTACCTGAGACTCACCCGGGCCAGGTATATTCTACACTCACCTGGACCAGGTATGTACCTGAGACTCACCCGGGCCAGGTATATTCTACACTCACCTGGACCAGGTATGTACCTGAGACTCACCTGGGCCAGGTATATTCTACACTCACCTGGACCATGCATGTACCTGAGACTCACCTGGGCCAGGTATATTCTACACTCACCTGGACCAGGTATGTACCTGAGACTCACCTGGGCCAGGTATATTCTACACTCACCTGGACCAGGTATGTACCTGAGACTCACCCAGGCCAGGTATATTCTACACTCACCTGGACCAGGTATGTACCTGAGACTAACCTGAGCGCCCCATGGCTTTCTGCCAGTCAAGGTATTTGATGACGCCCTGAGCGGTCGCCTGATTAGCCCACCAGTAGGGGATGGCTGGCCAGAGCTCGGGATGGCTGGCTGCTGATTGGTCCTCGTAGGACAGGAGTACCTGCCAACGATTGGACCACAGACTCCTCAAGGTTGGCACTGCTTCCTGTGCGGGCAAAACAACAGTTGGTGTCCAATTCATTGACCACATACCAGTTAGCTTTTTAAAGATACCATGTCGATTTAGAGTTGAAATATGATGTGTAACCCACCTTCCTGGGACAGAGTTTGGAGCCGAACAATTTCCTGAGAGACAAAATGAAGGACTCATGAACTTTAGCGCTCATTCCCTCAAAATGGCTGCAAGACAGGATCACCACCTCCCTGGGATGGGACTCCAACCACGTGACCACGGACGCCAGCGTCTCCTACGGAAGGTGAGGCGTTCGCCAGAAAGGTTATCTGTGTATACTGGAAAGTGAATGCAGTGTTGAATATAAAAAATATATTATATAGATGAGGTTGACGCTTTCCCACCAAAACGGTTAGATGTGAGTAGATGATGTGAGTAAAAAATAAGTTTGTTGGACGAGTCGTGAGGTTTCCGTGCGATGCGGAAATCGAAGTATCGGATCCCCAGGTCAAGTTGGTCCCCGATGCTTTTATGCTGTAGACGGAATAACCATCAATTAATTTAGGAAAATCAGATTATATGCAAACGAGCTATTGCAAAGTATAGGCTATGCTTGTTACAATTTTGGACGCTTTTCATTTTCACCTTTCTTTGGTATTAAACCTTTTTTATTTTAATTTTATTTATTTATTTTTTACAAATAAAGCATATGCAATTTACTTGATTCACCCTTTTTCATCACCGTCAAGCATGAAACAAAGCTAACGTTGTACGTCGCCATAATATAGATAACACCGCTCCGAGCAGTGAAAGATGTAGAAAGATCCTGTTCTGTTCCGTCTTTCTGCGTGTTTTATATGTAACGATATACAAGTGAGACGCCCGTCACTCGATAAACCCCCAATAAGTACATCGACTACTTGTTCATAGTTGTGTCTGTTATTGTTATTGTCCAAACGTCTTACCTGCGTGGTGGCCCACCTGAGGATCACGGGTCGTGTGAGGCACCTGAACAGCCGGTCTAGGAGTCTGATGAGGACGGGCTGCGACTGGACCATCGGAGACTTCATATCCAGACAGTAGCTCATCGCGTCGTGGCTGCCTGATCTCATATCAACACAACACATTCGACCGAACACACGTTTTAAATTGCATTTGTAGTTATGTTCTTTCTCACAAGTTAATCACCGATCATAATATAATAATACCCGGTATGGCTAGGTTGGATAATGGGATGTCCCATAGCTCCTCTGGTAACCGAGACATCCATTCCTCGTAGTCCTGGTTAAGAAAGCCATCCGTGGGAGAACGATTGTTGGTGGACATGGTGGCTGCGCATCGTCGAGCAAAAGCGTTATCCCGTTCGGATAAAAACAACAACTTGAGATTCACTTCCCTTTGTTATTGTCCACGGTTTTTTAAAAACAAAACGTTCTCATAATGAAGCTACGGGGGAAATGATAAAAGAGATACCAGGTCCTAGTTCTAAGTTTAAGGAAGTAGTCAGAGTGGTTTCAGTCACCTTACTAAGGTATTGTGGCTCTTTACTGAAAGTCGGAAGTTAAAACCCAGCAAGGTAGATGGATCGTAAAAGCGGTTCAGTGAGGTTTTTTTTTTAAATCCCATTGGGTTATTGCACTTTAATTAGTTTCAGAAAAAATGGCAACAAAATCAGACCCCGGATGAATAGAAAAACATTGCTTTTCACTAATATAAAGTTTTTCATTGATTCATTCAGAAATATCTGCATATCCTATCGTGATCGTGTGTCGATGAGGGCAGGTTATAGGTTATATTTGTATGCAAAGGTTAGAGGTCGATTAGAGATGTGACCACTGTTGGAAAGAATGCAAAAATAAATACAATCATCTTGTCTAGCGTCACAAATCCAGTTGTTAATATTCGCCTTGTGACAGAGCGATGTAGATTAAAGATGAAACCCCAATTAGATCAAACCAGTTTTAATCTAATTGGACAAACATAATCTCGTGTTTTTAAGCCTGTCTCTTTAACCAAAATACAGCAAACGATTTGGGCTGTAGTCCAACGCTGGTGTGTCGAGTGTACCGGGTTGATCCGACATTTGTTTGTCGATTCACCGCTATCGCCAACTAGTATAACCCACAAGAGGGCGCTGCTTCCATGTTATGTTTTATGCTTTATAAACCTGCGTTATACATCCTAGAAATCATATTGTCCACAACCCACGCTTGGCTACAAACCAATTACACGTATAACCTGTTACGCAGATGCTATAATATGAAGACGCTGTTCACTGAGCACAATTACAGGGCGTGTTGCTAAGCAGGCGTGAATGAAGACAATAGAGTGGGTATAATAGTCTAGTCTAGTGGCGGGTGCTCGATCCCATCTGAAAGGTTGTGTTTGAAGTCGTCCTGTAAACATTAATGAGCAGGATGCCCCAAAACTGTAAACAAGAAATGTAACCTTTTCCTTTGGTTTGCATGTTGGCCCTGCCCTAACCCCTTCACCTGCTCCTCGATGGCCTGAATCTATCAATTGTAAGGTGCGTTGGATAAAAGGACTACTAAATGAGCGATTACTGGTTTACCACAACAAGGTGCTTGAGGCCTTCAACGCCTTAAGTCGGACCACTCGTTATAGATGGTCCCCTTTTCAACTATGGACAACAAATACAGGCAGACTGGTTGTTTGTCTATAAATTCTTTAATCACTTCTGTATTTTATTGAAAAGTACCACAGGCTCGGAGGCGCATCCGTTTGTCGCCGGGCGGAAAGTATTATTTATAAAAGCTACAACAACCGTCATGGTTGTTTGCTCATGCTAATATATATACCACATGCTTGTTCTCTGTGGCCTCCTACGTGTTCGCCTACTTTGCATAAACGTATTTACTGAGTGCAACTTGGCAACTGCTTAAAATCTTGTGTTAACAATCTTATTATTTTTTTTGTTAATTTGCAATGTGACGATGTGGTCTGTTCATTTTGTGCTTGCGTGTTTGAAATGCCTACATCAAGAGGATTTCCTTAAAATTAAAGAGACTATCAGTTATAAATATTGCTAATTATTACACTACCCAAAATGACCGTGTCATTTTTCTCACGGTGACACAGTACTCGAGTGAACAAAATGTAAACAAATCCAGATAAAGACACCCAGTGTTTTTCAGAAGCAGCTAAAAGATATAAAATATTATATACTCATATTCGTCAGGAATTGCAATAACATCTGAGATGCATTAATTCAAACCACTTGAACATTCCTTTCTCTCTTATTACCCTAAGCACCCGTGGTTTTCATGCCATTGCTTCACATTTTCCACAGACCGATGCGTATCAATATGTAGACGGATACGCAGCGATATTCACATTGACACATATCCATATGCAGACCAATACAAATCTATATGCGAGGCGTATCAACGTGCACTTGGACACGCATCGAGAGCGGTTTTATTGCAATCCAACTCTCAGGAGGAGCAGTTGAGCATCTTGTCATTCAGCAGCTTCTCATTGAGTGCCACAACGCTCGGTACAAACTGGCTCTCGCTGATGAAGTCCCCGGCGATGATGTTGAGGGAGCCCACCTTGGAACCCGGACTCTGCTCCCGGACCCAGGCCAGCAGGGCCGGGTACGTGGACGTGACCAGGTCCTTCAGCGACTCGGTCGGGTGGGAGCAGATGTACTTCAGGTCCTCCGTCAGGTTGATGCCCGTCACGAAGAAACCCCCTTGGGGGGGGGGGGGGGGGGGGGGGAAGAGAGATGTTTGTTAGAAAATGTATCGGTGGCACAAAACTTACATATTTAAAAACGAAATATATAAACGTTTAACTAGGTCCGCATTGAAAATGTTATCGGATATCTGACTTAATCCCGTCTAGAATACATAAGTGACAGTCCAAATACAGAAATTCGATAATAACAACTACTTCAAACCGACCTAGAGACATACACAACTGTTAAAGATATCAAGAGTGTCTGGTACCTACAATAAATAAATCAAATGTAAGAAAGAAGCCTTTCAGACAAAATAGACAAATATTGAATCCTTAATGTTCTAGAGAGCCTAAACTTTAAATAGATCAAAACGGTACTGGGTACCTTGGCTGATGTGCATTTTGGGACTCTGTATCAGTATTAATAGTCAATTATCGGTACCACTGCATCCCTTCGTGTTAGAAGCAGAGCATTTACCACCAGTACCTTTTTTTGTTGCAATTGCTGGCTCTTTTTATTTTTATTAAAAGGTCTCCTTCTGACGCTCTAGTTTTAGCCGACACGGTGAAATTACCCGGTCGGCCATGTTGCTTCCGGTGCTCAAACTCCTGGATGAGGGCCTCGGCTTTGCATTTGTTGGCCCACCAGTAGGGAATATGGGCCCACAGGTCGTTCTGACCGCTCGCTAGCTTGTGCTCGTAAGATACGATTACCTGGTAGCCCATCGCCCATAGGTTCCTCAGAGTCACTGACTCCTGGAAGAAACACCATGAGAGAGCGGGAAATATAAGATACGGTTTTATAGATGATGGATAACAAAAAAAAAAGAGCATACTTTATTGATCCACAATTGGATATTTTGGGTATCGCAGCAATGGAAGTAAAGGCAGAGGTAAAAAAGGTTAAAAAGTATAAACTGTGCAATTATAGTGTACTTACAATAAGATTAGCGTACGAACAATGAATGTAGCATACTGACAATAAGCAGACGCTAATTGTACTGTTAGTATGTTTAGTTTATTGTTTTTGCGCTTACTTTATTGTTTGTACGCTCAGTTAATTGTTGTACGCTAAGTTACTTCTTGGGGCACCGGTTTTATTGTAAATACGCTAAGCGTAGCTATCGAACAACATATCAGCAATCGTGGCGGTGCCGCTAACCACTAGCCTTACCGTCTTGGGACAGAGCTTGGTGGCGAATGCTGCTCTTATGGCGGTGATGAGGAGCATGTGCAGCTCATGGTTGAGACCCAGGAAGTGGCTGAAAGACAGGATGACCACTTCCCTGGGGTGAGTGTCCAGCCACGCTCGGATCTCTGTCAGCACCGTCTGTAGGGAACCACATGGAGGTAAGGCTCTCTTCAGACCCCCAAAGACCGCTCATTATAGACCATTAAAGAACACCACAGGCATGTACAGACCACCATAGACCAGTAAAAACCATCATAGGTGTGTTTTATGCAGCTTTTCATATATTCCTCAAGAACTCACACAACACATACCACCACATCTTAAGTCAATGTTGGGGACACTATTTAAAATCCACATACCTCTAAAGTAACTGGATGGAGTATACCATCCACAGTAGCCGTTGGATTAGTAAAGTACCTCTATGGTAACTAGTATTCGTAAAGTACCCTCCACAGTAGCAGTTGCATACTCCGTGGTAGAAGTAGTATTAGTAAAGTTCCTCTACAATAACAGTGGTGTAGACTCTGTGGTGCAAGTAGTATTAGTAAAGTACCTCTACAGTAACGGTGGTGTAGACTCCATGCTAGGAGTAGTATTAGTAAAGTACCTCTACAGTAACGGTGGTGTAGACTCCATGCTTGGAGTAGTATTAGTAAAGTACCTCTACAGTAACGGTGGTGTAGACTCTGTGGTGCCAGTAGTATTAGTAAAGTACCTCTACAGTAACGGTGGTGTAGACTCTGTGGTGCAAGTAGTATTAGTAAAGTACCTCTACGGTAACGGTAGTGTAGACTCCGTGGTAGAAGTAGAGGTCAGTTGAGGTGTCGGTTGGTCGGTGTGCGATCCTCAGGTCGCAGTATCTCACGCCACAGTCCAGCTGCTGCTGGATGCCGTGCTCCTGCCGAACACGATTAAAGGGCCCCTAGTTTACCACCTGGTGTGTGAGGCTGATTACTCATTACAAGCTATTTCGGAATCTACCCATTTGTGACATCACAAGTGGGAGTGTTCACATAGATTCTATACATACTTGCATATCTTTAATCCGCCTTCTCAACATATATAAACCAACTAGCTCACATGTCAGTCCTCTTCCCCCCGATCTTACCTGGGTGACTGCCCACTTGTAAACGAAGGGCCTGATAAGGGGCTTCATGTATCTGTCCAGCTTCTGAAGCATGTCGGGCTGTGTGAGGTCCACTGGGGATCGGTCGTTCATGTCCAGACAGTAAGTGATCGCGTTGTGACTGCCTGGTGGTGAGAGAGAGACATGAAGAGAATCCATTAGTCTACTTGGGGGGGGTCAACTTTAATTATGATGCCGGCAATTGTAGTAAACACACAGCTTTGTGGTGACCTATTGGGATCTATTGAGCAATATACCTAACCCCTACCTGCTCCAATTTATGTAGCTGAACTGTACGTTGCTCTGTGTCTGCTTAATGACACATGGCTTTAACAATAGCAAATAGTAAATGGGTTTAAAAATAGTGGAAAATAATAATTTAATGTTTTATTTTTTATATCATGCATATGTTTGCCACACCAAGCACGAAAACGACGTGTTGGTCATCCAACATTCACTAGTTATATATCCGACCTGGGATAGCCAGATTGCACAGGGGGATGTCCCACAGAGTACAGGGCAAGTGAGCCATCCAGTCCTCCATCGGCAGCTCCTTCAGGGTTAATTTGGCTGACATTGTAGGATCCGATGTCTGCAGAACCACACATTTGTTAAGCAAATCAGATCGGCCACTGTATTCGTTCAGTCATTGGCGTGCATTTCGTTCTACATTACGCGGAGACTCAAACGTGAATGGCAAACAGTCAGCCCAAACTATTATTAGTGGATGGAATGTGGGTTGACTGCAGTGTTACTTACATGCTCAACTACGTCGTTACCACCGTTGTGCGAGATAATACAATTCACAATGTATTCAAAATAAATATTCTGAAATGGTCCCTGGTTCCAATACAGCAGAAGAATAACAGTAACATCCGTAAAAATATCACATGTATAAACCATTGGCAGCGTTGTGGTGCCGCAGCGGGATCTTCCTGGTTGGGTTCTCGCAAAATGCTCTAAACCGGCATTTTCTCACACAGCGTCAGCAGCACAGAATCCACGTCCAGGAAAACCAAAAACCCGTCCCTTGAGTGAACTGGACATACAATAAAAAAAAAAGAGCCGCATAACTACTCCTCTTTACGCAGTATAACGAGACGGAATAGTCATGATTCTTCACACACAATGCACTGCCTGGCGCTCCTCCCCGGCAGCCATGCAGGGTGTTTGGGGAGGCGGTGCGGGGTGTTTGCTTTGGGTGACTGGCGAACAGAGGATTGAAGATGGGACCCCCCCCCCCCCCCCCCCCCCCCAGCACTTTCAATTCCTACCCTACTTTTTTTTAAAGAGCCGAATCGATTCCGTTTAGTTAGGCCGTCTTGTCCGCCTTGATCTTCATTTACATTTCCAATTTCTACCAAGTGACCGATTAATTCATTAAATTACAAATTCAACTCAGAACATAGGCCTATATCTGTAGACTACATATCTTGCATGTTATGATAAAGGAGGCAGTCTATATCATTGAATAGATAGTGAAAAATGTTGTATTGTGGTGTCGTGTTGGCATTTGTGTGTAGATAGATGCTGACTTTGGGTAATTTGATCTGTTAATTGATCAGGTCATTTCTACACACTGGCTAAATCTGACCCAACATATAAAATATTCCTATATAATTTAACAAATCGATCATAGCCTACTACAAAGATTACATTTGATTTATTCGGAGGGGAAGGAATAGTGTAAACTTTAAGGATCGTTTAATACGTCAGTTACGGCTTGAGGTGGTTTTTACGCTGGGGATCACTGCCATCTAGCGGTCAATTAGAGAAGTTGGTGCTTCTTTTGAAACCCTTTCTATTAATATGATAGAAGTACCAATAGTCTGCATCTAAAATAATTCCAAAACACACAAAATGGCACATTGCATTTTCACAATTTATTAAAAAATGTACTTAAAAAAGAAAATACAATTATTAGGTCCTTTTCTGACAGTAAAACGTGTAGCTCAGAATATTTCCCTCTGCGGTTGACAGTCCCCAACAGGATGTAGTGTTTGTCGCTGGCTCCAGGCAGAAAGTTCACAGTAGAACAGGTTATTAGTATGATCGTATACAAAACAAAAGTATCTGTACTACTTAATTTATTTTCAGATTGGAAAAAGTGGCCATTTGTGTCGCGAACTGGCAAATGACAAACAAAATTAATTTATGCATCGAGAAATGCTCGTTACCTCCTTAGAGAGGTTTGAAGCTAACGATACATTCGTCTGTATCGTGAACAGTTGACGTTTTGGCACATGTTGCATTTTGATAAACGCTGTAATCCGATAGTATGATGATCTGATTAAAGATAAACTACTAACTAGACCACATGTGTGCGTTTGGCGCCATCTGGAAGTAAAACAAAAACATGTTTTTCAGTTAAATGAAAAATGCGGTACACTGTGCGTTTACTCTTAAAAAAAAAGTCTTGACAAGGCATTTGTTGAAAAAAAAAAAACTAAAAGAAAATACTGTAATATGTAATCCCACTTTTTAAACACTTTGAAACTTCTGGCAATGTAAGCCATAACAATGGAAGATAAGTAGAGTCAAAAACATCTAATTGGAAAAGGTAACTTTTATCTGAAATAGTTACCACCTCAAAGGGCCTTAGTCACCTAGAGGCCATCCTGGTTCTAAACGCTAGCAGGATGGGGGAACTGAATGCGGAATTCTGCCTTCAGTTCCCCCTCCCAGCTGGCACTTAGAACCAAGATAGCTGCGGAATGCCGCATTCGGTTCCCCGAGTTCCCTCATTCAGCAAGAGTTTAGAACCAAGATGGCTGCTAGGTGAATAAGGCCCATAGAACAGTTTATTATGGAAAGGTGGTGCTGGGGCGGGTCTCCGATAAAGTCAGTCAGCAGAAGGAAGACTTTCACTCCCATAACCCTAGCCAGCTTTCTTTTAGAGTATAGCTAAGTTTGTAATCTTCACCGTAACCCTAGATAAGTCTGGTTTCCCCACTGCAGAGAAGGTAGTGCATACAGCTGGATATATATAGTTCATACACACCTCATACCTGACTCTGATCTGTGTAGTTGCATTACCCTGGGAATGCAGAACATTTGGTACATATTTGTATTCCAGCATATACAGTATACCTAGGCAAGATATGTCAGATAGGAGAATCTTAATGAGACTAGGGGAGAGCATGAGGAAGTCCTTCACTATGACTTATCAGTTGTGGTACATCTGCTCTAATGGTCCCCCCTGTGATGTACGTATTCAGCGCATTAAAATCAACTTCCTCTCTGGGATTCTGTGACACAAATGATCTACATTCCAGTTGAAACCAACAAGCCCCAGTGGTCAGCGAACATATGTACAACAACTGTCAAAGTTGTTAAAAGGCAAATCTATCCTTTTGTGTAGAGGAATTCTGGAGTTTGTGGAGTTGTTCTGGAGTTTAATGAAAATTCAAAAAGGTGTGATTACAAATGCTAGCTAAGAAAGTCGGGCCTGTACGTCTGCCTCTTGGGCGAGGCTACTCCTCCCGAACCAGACTCACTGGTGGAGCGATACAGGGGGTGGGGACATGACTCGACACATCTAGTACAATGTTTCACGGCCTACACTGCCCATCATGCATCTGTCTTTCACTATTCCTGGATAGCATCTATGGTCCCTTAACCCCGCCCCCACCCAGAGTTTGACTGACAGTTATGACAGATCCTGAGGGCGCAGCACTTTGTGGCGACCCTCTGTGAAAGGCCGTGTCGCAGCCGTGGCAGTCGCTAGACCTCCCAACATGGCCGTCACCTCTGAACCGCGCTTCTCGACGCCAGGGCCTGTTTACCACGGGTGCCGGGGCCCTTGTGGTAGTCACCCAGTGGGAGGGGGACCCCTGGAGCCGGCGCCTTGGGCCCCCTCCTCTGTCTGTGGCGGCCCTTGACCTCCGACTCCGAGTCACTGAGCTCTGCATCGGGACAATACCCGTCCGTCTCCCGCCGCGAGCGCGTCCCGTTGGGTAGGTGTTCGGAGGAGGACGCAGGCTTGGGCCAGAGCCGCTCCTTCGCCGAGGAGGAAGAGGAGGACTTGCGGCCCAGCCTGTCGGAGCCACGCAGGTCCTCGGTGCTGCGGACCAGGCTTACCGTGGCCTCCTTGAAGGACCGGCTGAAGTGCTCCATGCCCGCCTTGCGGAAACCCGCCGGCTGGCTGCCACGGCACAGCGCCTCGGCCAGGAGAGGGTCCTGCTCCCCGGGCGTCTGGCAGGAAATGTCCTTCTGGGCCACAAACTTCTCCATGAGGCCGTTGGCCTTGCCCCCACCGGTCCCAGGGCCCCTGCGGTCCGGCTCGTTGGGTTTTGAGGGCTTGCCGTTGGGGGTGTGCTGGCTGTGGAGGGCGGCGTGCAGCGCCAGGGGCTTCCCGCTGCCGGGCTTGACGGGCATGGAGGTGCTGCTGGTGACTGTGTTGGCCTCCTGGTGGCTGGACGAGGACGAGGACGAGGAGGAGGAGGTGAGCAGGAGGCCGTTGGAGCGCTCCTCTCTCCTGCCACGACTGTGCAGCTGAGGTTTCCCCAGACCCAGACCCCCAGCAGCCCCGCCGGGCCCGTGGTCGTGGACGTTGAGGCTATTATCCGGACAGAGAGGCCCGTTCCCCGACTTGGAGCTGCTCTTCCCGTTGCCCAGCAGCTGGACTTTGGGCATCTTGAGCTTCAGGGTGATCCTGGGCGGAGGGTGGAACAGAAGACTCTCGATGGGGAAGGACAAAGGAACGCCTGCGGAGAAACCCAGCATTAGTACGACGACAACGGGAGAAATTATGAGAGTTCAACCATAGAATAAAACAGGCCTACTACAGTACAAGCCAACTCATCATTTGATTCTCGTTTCCTACAACCACATGAAACCCACCCTCTAAAATGAGATGCATTTGGACATCAAACTTCCCAAATATTCTGTTTCTTTCTCTTATTTATGTTCCAACAACTTGTTAACAAGTAGCACTACATACTAACACTGGGAAATATTGATAAAACTAAACATCCTAATCCAGTATCCTGATTTTTGTTGTAGCATAAGAACCTTTGATGAAACTCATTAGCTACGAGCGCATGATGACTCGGCAGGGGAGGCATTCTCTGGAGTTCCTTTGAAGTGCCCAGGAAGAAGGTAACTTTAATGAAGCCCCTTGGGACTGGGAAATCATTAAGCATCACCATATTCCGTTTTTAAAAAGGATTGTCCGTCTTCTGTGGTGGAAAACGCTGTCTTAGTGTGGAAGTATAAAATAATATATGTTTTCCATTAAGCCGACATGCTGTGGACATGACCTTAAGTTGCTAGGGATACATTTAAGTGACTTAAAAAAAAGGGAATTAAATTGAGACAGGAGGAGGGGCCTACCAGCAGTCACTTCCTGGTTGAGGAGTTTCATGTGCAGGTTGAACATCTGCTCCTGAGCTTTACTCTGAGACAGCTTCAGCTTTTCCCTGCGACTCACCATGTAGCACAGGTTCCTCACCTGCAGAAGAAACACACACACTTTAAACATAATCCTTGTGTTTATAGGTCAATTAATGACCTATTTACACACACACACACACACACACACACACACGAACACGGAAAGCCATTAAGTGAATTAAAATCATTATTTGATATATTATTACAATGAATACTCAATTGTTTAGAAACCCAGCATAACAATTCAGCATAAAAACACACACACACAAACTATATACAAATTATTTGATATACTATTATATTGGCTCTACAATGGACACTCAATTCAAAGAGTATAAGCAGAAAAATCCTTTAAAACATTTGACAAACTCTACACACACACACACACACACACACACTCCACCCACCCTCTCCAGGTCCTGCCGTAGGTGCATAAACATGCGCATGCGCGTGTGGATGCTGTCCTCCTGTGGCTGCACCAGCAGGTTGCCCTCCTCCTCCTTGGGGGGCAGCAGCGCGCGGTTGAAGCTCGTCTTCCTCTTCAGCTTCCAGTACTGGAAGATAAAGTCCATGAGGGGCTCTGCCACGCCCAGGTCCCGGGCCAGCTCCCCCGGCTGGATCAGCGTGTGGAACTCCTCCTCCAGCTCCCGCAGCCGCTGCGCCCGCAGCCCCACCTTCTCCGTCTCCGTGGGGGTGAGCTTGGGTCGGGCGGGGCTCAGGCCCGGCTCCGCGGTGCCGATGATGGGGGTCTTGGAGCGGCTGTGCTTCAGGCAGTAGGATTTGAACTTCACCTCGTCCCCCTCGTCCAGGATGGTCTTCATCTCCAGGGTCTGCTCGAAGGCACACGTCACGTGGAACGGTGTGGTGCAGTTCTTCACGGAGCACTGGGGGGAGACACGGACACATGTCCGTTTATTTAGTCATTTAGCCAATGCTTTCATCCAGTTCAGCGACTTACAGTGAATACAGCAAGTCTTTGTACTGTCTAACCCCTACCTGCTCCTTAATGACCCGTCTGTATTCACCGTCTAACCGTTAGACAGTGAATACAGAGACAGGTCGTTAAGGAGCGGGTAGGGGTTAGACAGAACAGAGACAGGTCATTAAGGATCAGGGGGAGCAGCTACCCCAGATTTGACTGTTGCGAAATAAGTTGGAATATACTAAAGTTGTATTCCATTCTGTTTGATCCTATTTCAGAACTCAGACATGCTCTCTTATGTGATATAATGCGATATCTACTCTGACATCGGATTTAAATGTGATATCTACTCTGATATAATGTGATGAGATAGCTACGCTGATATGTGATATAATGTGATATCTACTCTGATATAATGTGATATGAGATATCTACACTGATATGTGATATAATGTGATATCTACTCTGATATAATGTGATATAATGTGATCTACTCTGATATACTATGTCACCCCACCTGGATGCAGGCCCCGGTCTTCAGCTTGCAGAGGCTGCAGATGAGCGACCAGCGGCTGGGAGGGATGTGGGACACCTTGGTGATGGGCTCCATCCTCTCTGGACACGCGATGCTCACCTGGGTATACGCACACACATTAACACTGTGAGACATCGACACCACGACACACCTTCACATCAACGTCATATAAACACCATGACCCATCAACACCATGACACAGAAAGACCGTGACACATCAATTCCGTGACAAAACACATCAACACCATGACACATTCACAACACAGATTAACAATAGGAAAGTAGTGAGACAACAGCAGATGGTTTATCCAAATAAAAATGTTCATACGCATCGACACCTGGGGCGTGGGCTTCTTGCTCAAGGACATTGGGGTTCGAATCCAGAACCTTTCAGCTAGGAGTCAACTAACACCCTAACCATTCCCATCATCACAAATACCAGAGCCAGGCCTGTGTAAGATCGGGTCTGTTGTTTACCTCTGGGATCCACAGGGCACAGCTGACGTGGGCCCACTTGGTTCCGGCCCGCGTGGCCTTCATGGCTCCGCCCTTCTTGGGGCAGAGGAGACACTGGGGCTCCAGGCCCAGCACACAGGTCCTGCACAGCCAGTTCCCAACGGGCACCTTCACAATGCCATAGCACGCCTGGAGAGGGGGGGGCAACACAGGCTAGGACCATGATTCAGATTCAGAGTACTTAATTAGTACCTACCTGTATGTTACAAATGTTTAATAGATGTTTAATTAGTGTCTACATTTTATAACGATCGTCTACATGTACATTACAGATGTTTTAACAAGCGTCTACCTTTACATTACAGATGTTTTAACAAGCGTCTACCTATATATTACAGATGTTGTAATCAGTGTACACCTGGACATTACACATTACATTTAAATTACAGATGTTGAAACGAGCATCTGCCTGTACATTACAGATGTTTAAACGTGTGTGTTGTATTCAGGCTCTACCTGGTGCACACAGATGTTTTAATAAGTGTAAACAGATGTTTTAACAAGTGTCTACCTGGTGCACGCAGATGTTGCACTTGTCACAGAACACCATGTCGTTGCCCTCCTCGCTGTCGGGGGAGCGGCACACGTCACAAATGACGTCCTCGTCATACTCGATGCCCAGCCCCTCCACCGTCTCGATGGCGTGCCTCATGTTGCCATGACACTGCCTCTCCAGGGCCTCCAGCGCCCGCTCCACCGTCAGCTCATCCACAGCACCCTCCCCTGGGGGAACCAGGCACAATGAATCAGGTAAGCTGGATTTCGCAGTATTAGTATAGTATTAGTACCTTTTCAGTCGTTACCGCCCTACCTTACAGGGTCAGAAATGAACAGGGGCTCAGGGCATTTTGCTCGGGGCATATAATTGCCCTTGAAATTGGGATGACGGGAGCTTTCAAATGCCCCCATAAAATAAAGAATTAACTTCTGTATTTTACTGTGTTTGCAAAGCGGGTCCAGAATGGACATATTTTATTGGAGCCATGAATATTAGTCATGCAACATAGAAAATGTATTCCTTTTCATTTCATCAAATTGCCCAGGAAATGATAAAAAATGCCCCAAAACGTATGACATGGGGGCAAATAAAGCCCTTGATAAAAAAGTCAATTTCCTACCCTAAATACCTTATAAGTTGACTGTTGGCAAAGTGGAGTTGGAACTAAAGTGGAAGCTCTCGATCCAGATTGATAGTCATTTTATTCGGCTGTTCAAATGACTATTTACTCAATTTCTTAAATGCATTGTTGTCAACTGAGTTCTTGGGTGGCAAGTTTCCATGACAATGTAGACATGCAAATGATCACCTTGAGTGACACATGCATCCTTGGATGCAGTCAGTGACTAATGCATTACAGCCACATATCTCTGTGTAACCCTGGATGTTGTTTGGGTCAAATCTTAATGCGTCTTGAATTGATCTGGGTTCAAGTGTTCAGGCTTGTGATATTAGCCATCTGGTTGTGATGGGACAGCCTCTTCAACCCACCATGTAGCAAGGAACACTCATTGCGTCATGTGTACACACCAGTGAAGTGTGGTACACACTAGTGGAGTGTGTTGTATGCTAGTGTAGCGTCTCTTACCCATGTGTTGGGGTGTGCAGTGTGTTACACACAAGTCGACCATAGCTGTCTTACACGCTGGTGTTGTGACCACATGCGTCTCCTACCCATGTGTTGATGTGTGCAGCCAGTGGAGTGTGTTACATTCTAGTCGAGTGTGTGTGTTATTTGCTAGTGTAGCTTCTACACGCGTCTCCTACCCATGTGTTCCAGCTCTGTGTTGAGCGTGTGCAGCCAGTGGAGGTCGGTGTCGTCCAGGTCGTAGCGACACATGTCCTCCGCCAGCTTGTTGATGTTGACGTAGCCCATCTCCGTTGCGTCCTGGCTCCAGCAGCGGAAGTACTTCTTGGGCCGCGTGTACAGAATCTCCTTGGGCTTCTCCGCAATGATCCTGAACACACACAGAGAGACGGACAGGTGGGCCTTTATAGCGGTTGTGCTGCAGGAATTATAATCCGGCTGTTGATTATTTAAATATCTCACTTTTAAAAGTGGACACCATGATATTAATGTAATGAATGTTGTTTTATATCCAGAAGTCGCTCTGGAGGTTGAGCACTTTCGTTGGAATCGGGTTGTCTGATTGTTCGGGGGTTCTGTCTTCCAATGCTTCTGGTCAAATCTGGATGTTTCTTTGAGCAATACACTTAGTCTGTCACGGGATTGTTTCACTTCTGTGTTGCAACCAGATCTCCTTTTGTTTGATGCACTGATCAGAGGCAATTCGATTCAGGTGTGCCTTAGCAGACGAGTGTTTTATTATAGTGCGTTAATCTGCTGAAAGTCGGAATATAAAACCTACAAGTGGAGTTCATTTATAGAGCAGTTGTCTAGCCTCCAGCTACAGACCTCTACTTCCCTAAACATCTCACATTCACCACCAGTTATCCATCTGTGTGTGTGTGTGTGTCTCTCTCTCTCTCTAAAATTCACCACCAGTTATCCATCTTTCCCCCCCCTCTCTTTTTCTCACATTCACCAAGTTGCTCTTGCTCTCCTTCATATTTACCCTCACTCATACACATGTTGGGCATCTTGCTTAAGGACACTTCAACACTTAGCCAGGAAGCGCAGAATAGCCATACATAGCCATCACAACATAGCGTTACAGAAACCAGACTAGACGGCTGGTGGTTAATAAATGGACTGCATTGATAAAGCACAAAGCGCTTTACAACTAGCACCTCACATTCACCCATTCATATACACATTCATACAGTGAGCCCGTCGGGGGCATTTAGCTAGGAGGAGCCGGGGATCGAACCAGTAACCTCACTCCCTCTGTGTTACCTGACGGAGGGTTCGGGGACGGTGTCGGGGCTGGCGGGCACCTGCACCCCCTTCTCCCACTCCTGCCTCCAGGTGTCGGCCAGCAGGTAGTAGTCCTCGGCAGAGATGTGGTGGGAGTCCGGCAGCTTCATGGCACTGATCAGGTCTTTCCTGAACACCTGGGGGAGAGATGGGCCAAGAGAATAGTATTATTATTATTATTACAATCAAAATGTATAGTGTATGTATGTATATTACTTAGGATTATTACTCTGCAGTCTAGCTAGGCCTGGGCGACACAGACACTCAACTATTACTGTTGTCGTCTTGTGGTGATAAGGAATGTCCTACAATAATAGCAATGTGCAGTTTGGAATAACAGAGGGACTTTGAAGGTGAAAGATTATCGATATCATCCCCACACATAAAAGGTCACGTGCATTTCAATTTCGGGAAACCGATTTTGAACAAGGATACAAGTTGATGTTGTGCAAAATGAATATCCCTACAAGTAGCAATAATGTTAATCCGATCTTGAATATTGTCATGAGCCTGCCTGGTTGGTTGGTTGCGGCTATAACATGAGGACTATAGCAGGAAAGTGTGCTTTGTGATGAATATTAATGTTGGATAGAGTTGATACAACTGTGAACATAGCATTAGCGATGACAGACAAGATTGAGAAATGCAGAAGAGGAGGAGGATGAGGTGTTGTTTACTTCTGCCGGCTTCTTCTGGCTGCAGGCGGGGGTTCCCTGCTTGCTGCCATACTTGTTGGTGGAGCAGAAGGATGTGGAGGGACCTGAGGAGGAAGACGAGGAGGGGTCAGACGTTGCAATACATCGTCGGCCGAAGACCTACACCAGCTGAAGACCTTTACCATCTGAATACCTTTACCGTCTGAAGACCTACACCATCTGAAGACCGTTACCACCTGAAGACCTACAACATCTGAAAACCTACACCATCTGAAGAGCTTCATCATCTGAAGACCTACACCATCTGAAGACCTACACCATCTGAAGACCTACACCATCTGAAGAGCTTCATCATCTGAAGACCTACACCATCTGAAGACCTACAACATCTGAAGACCTACACCATCTGAAGAGCTTCATCATCTGAAGATCTACATCATCTTTGTCCAGGCTTACAGAGTACGATCTAGAAACCTTATCCCACCCTTTATAACTTTAGTTTTTCCATCATTTAGTATTCTTTTAACCTCCTCTTCTTGCTGTTAAACCTCCTCATTGACGTGTAACTAGAACAAGTGTAGCTGAAACTGAGTATGTTAGAGGCTGGCTCTCTTAGAGGGCTTAAGGGCCAAGAAAGGGCCTGGTTTTGCCAGTTTCCGTCGGCTCCAGGTGAACTTACTTTCATTGTCAGAGCTGTCACTGCTGCTGGAGGTCCTGATACGTTTCATCCTGTAGCGTCCTGGAAAACAAGCAAAACGTATCATTATGGGATGTAAACCAAGTGGGGAATTAGCCTTGACTAAGTGTCCTACCCATGTGGATAAATTAATAGAAGCACAGTGTGAAACAATAGGACAATTACAATGTTGTGGAAATTAGAAGAATAATAGCCAAAATAGTCTAGTTGTCCAAATCTTAACACAGAGCATGCTCTGTTTACCCCTTATTTTCTGAGCATAGCCTAGCTTAGAACCATCAACGTCAACACAATGTTTCGCAGACATTGTATCACATTGAGAGGCATTTGGCATGAGAGAAAATGTAAGACACTTACCATAAATTTTACATCGAATTGCATGCTAAACGGTTCCACTGATAACCCCACGACAACTTCTCTTATCTGCAAATACACACTTGTGTTAATTCATGATGTCACCATTACCAAGCATGTTTATTCTGGTTACAACAAAGGTTGGACCGTATCAGTTATCTGGGGGAGTTTGGCTATACTGGTGGCCTCGAAGAACCCTTACCTTGATTTAGTTATTTTTTTTAACTTAAACAATTCGAATTAAGGAAAACTACTCTTTCAAATTTAGTATTGGGGGTGACATCGGTGAAAACTGGTACTATTCATAAATCTGATCTTAATTGTGGAACATTAACTCAAATCAACACAGAACATCAATTGGTCCAGACATAAGTTCTGGTAAGCTCATCAATAACGCAAGAGCAACTTTTGAGGGGGTCGAAAGAGGAGAGATAAAATACGTTTATAGGAACCCTTTGGTTAAATCAATGAACCGTACAAACTTTGTATGACTGGGGAAGTCTGTCAGTGTCTGACCAGTCCCTCTTAAGATGACTAATGGGAAACTATTAGTAATCGATCCTCTAAACTATACCAGCGAGGAAAACCAATGGTGATCGGCGTCATTTTTGCCATTCGATCAGTGATCAGGCCTCGGGTCATTGATATGTAAAACTAGGGTTTGGGTGGTTTCGGAGTAACGTTAAACATGCAAGTAATAAGATAAAGTTGTCATCAGATAGACCGTGGAACATCAAGTATTTTACACTAACTGGGGCGGTTAGATATCCGTGGTTTTTCTGCGTATATCCCCCGAACTGAAATCCATGGCTTGATGATCAAATGTAGTTATAAAGTTAAATGATTTTAGCGAGTTCACGTCAGTATACAAAGACAAGAAACAGCAATAAAATGTTGTTCCTCAAAAGCCTTGGCGCCAAACACTGGCCTTTAGCGGGTAGGTAGTGGTTGATAGATCCAAGGGTCCGAAGGTACAGTGGGCGGTTCCACTCCGTTACCAACCAATCACTGACACGAAGGCGGATCCTCTGCGGTACCAAACAATCGCAGATTGGTTGGTAAAGGCGCAAGGTCCCGCCCACTGTACGGCCGGAGCATTGGATCTGGCAACTACGTTTAAAACGCCGTGCAGAAATCAAACATGGGCGCCACCACCAAATAAAGATGTCACTTCCTATCGGGATTTGGACCCAAGCTATTGCGTTTACAAAAGAGTACCGTAAATGAAACTTAACGCGTCACCCCGATTTTCTGTTACTTACGAATGATTATCAATCGTAATCTACAACTTTGCATTCAAACACCCCCTACCCCCCCCAGTAAGGAAGCAGGGCCCCGTGGCCTGCATAAGCCATCCAGGGCAGTTCTCCTGGCACACTGAACACACGAGCATATTGTCCAGATTCCTTGGATCTTACCTTATGTTCGCATTGTATAACGCGCTTTATCCCGTCCAGATGATGTCGTATTCCGTTTGGTAAAGTGGGAATTACAAATGGAGCGGTTGGTTATAGCCTTTTAATTGAATTTGGTTGCTTTATTCTGCCACCCTAGGAATTTCAAGGGTTGCAATCTCCAGCAGCACCACCACGCACAACACATCTATTGTACCGCGACGGCCGCCAGGTCCTACACTCCACCTCGTTCAGAGGAGCGCTGCTGCTGGGTTCAGAGTTCAGCTTGAGCCCCTTGATACATACATTAAAAAAAGGAGTAATATACCAAAATGGACGCAAAATAATTCTTGACTTAAAAAAAACCATTGAAGAGATGTCACACATTTGTATTGCTTATATTTTACTTCTAAAAGACAAAGTATAAGTGGTAAATACAAATGTACATCATACTCTGCACATGCACAAATGTATAGCGTACTATATTCAGGTTAACCTTTTATTAATGCACTGGTAAATCTTGTTTAGAAGGTGGTTGAATTCTTTGGAAAAATAGAAAACATTAACTATAATAAACATTTGTTGAGCCAGGACTCTATAAATCTTCTTTATGCGCTCAGCATCTTAAAAGGTCCATATAACTATTTTCTATTTTCAAAGATTCAAGTAAATTCATACAGCTAGTGGTAGATATGATGAAGCTATTGGAAGGCTGGGTGTCCAATCACGCGGTGCTTTTGGGACCCTTTACCATTACAGCATAGAGACTTAAACAAACGTTATTGGAATACACATTTCTTTCTTCTCCAAATCATTAAGACACCATGCCCGGCACACAGGAGGATAGTTACAATATGCTGCTTGGCAGAGTAACATGAATTTGAATCTTCTGACTTAGCGATATAGTCTGGAACATTGTAACTCTCACATCTGTTTCCTCTTGTGATCTGAAAATAATGTCATAAGCAATTGTAACATTTGGATTGTGGCCTGATGAGAAACAAAAAATACAGGAAACAAAATGCATGACGTTGCACAATTTTTTTTTTTTACCAAAACGACTTACGAACAACACATTTGTTTACCTTACAAAACATTCATTTTAGAGTATAAAACATTAGGCTGCATGAATTGCCTATGCTAACATCACAACAAAATCGATAAGATGTAATTGGTACCCTTTAGTCTCAAAACAACAACTAAAACAGACCTAAATATAAATACATACATGGCCCATTTTTCAAACGGCACTTTGCGACCACAGTTTCAGCTAAACAATGTAAACTGATTAAAAAAGGACAAAATCTAGATCTAAACAAATGTCCCTAAACTCAAACTGTTGGAAAAAACTGATGTTTTATATTAAATACTTCCCCTCTTGGCTGTCTCTGTTCATATTACTACTGCAATATTTTCTTTTTTTCTTATCAGTTAACAGAACATTAGGACTTAAGTTAAAATGAAACGCCTACAGCAAAAACTACATTCACATAGTGGATTAAAAAAAATTGAAGTATCAAATACATTCATTTAAAATATTCACATTATTTGACTACAATGTGGACAGTGGTTTACAGCAAATGGGGGGACATGTTTGTTTTAAAAGAGAAAACAGGAGCGATCTGAGCTTCTAAAATTGTGCATTCATCTCTAAAGCTTTGCCCTTATCAAACCTATAATCAAAGACTATTGCCAGAGATTCGAATCTTATCAAAAAGATATTTCAGAGAGCATCTTAAATTCTAATATTGTATTCCCATTCAGAATAATCTTTACACAGCAGACATGGAAAGTAAATAATCACATTTCAAACCATATTCATTCCGTACCAGACATTTGGGCTTTTTATAGAAAATCGTTCAAATGTTCGATGTGCAATTTGTTCGACCCAACTCGCTCACAAGCCCATCTGCATGTCGGCAAAATTGAAGAAATTGTCAACGTCCTGTGAAGAAGTACTTTTGTCTTCCGAAACAAACACCTGCAACAAATAAAGAAGAGACTTGACGAGCGGGAACGACATATTGGATGTTTAAAATTGGAGAAACAGGCAACATTAGGTGCTTTCACATTGCCCCGACATCTACCAGTGTGCCATACAGTTGGTGGTTGTTGACTGTGGTTGGATAATGTTTTCTGTTAGGTGTTTGTGTTTGTTGGGGCCATGTGCAAGCACCTTAAAGAGACAATATGTTGTCATGGTTACCTTGGATCCATTGAAGACCTCGTTAGCGATCGTCCTGCAGGCGTCCACCACTCCGTCTCCATTCAACTCCAGCGCAGTTACGGGACCTTCCGGAGAAGGAGTTACAACTCAGCGTTTAGATGATATAGTCGTGCTAGATGACTGAGAACATCTTAAAAAAAAAATAACATGATTCCTGACTCCTAACCTTCCCTGGACAGAGGGATCCCTCTTCTGTGTTCCTTCTCATGGTTTCTTGCTTGATAATAAGCAGAGACTTTCCTTGTCCCTTAGAGGGCCTGTGAAGCCCTTTGAAACTGACCGTGATTATGGTAAGGAAGCTAACCTTTGGTGCTCCACTCCAGCAGGTCTGCGGTGTCGTTCTGGAAAACCCTCTTCACGTCTTCAGGTCTCATGGGCACCTCCTTGGTCTGGATTAACACGAAGCATTTCTCAATCATCTGCGGAAGCCAGGAAGGAATATTAAGGTAAGCATAAACAGAGTTGTTCACTTGCAAACAGCAAGCTTTCTTTAGTTTAACTACGCCAATCGATAAAATGTTGTCTCCAGCTAGCAGTAGTTGTAGTTCATGACACATGAAGGCCCCATAACAATTCAGAGAATAAATAATACATTTCCCATTGTAGCTTCTCTACATCTATATCGGTCTACATACCATAAATTACTTCACCCTTACTTATAACTTTTGGAGGACAATCGGGTGACACTTGGAACATCCTGTTACAAAATTGCAACATTTGGGTGTCAGTTTCTTTTTTAATCTAGACTTACTCTTTAGAACAATCATATTGAACAACAATCATATAGAACAATCTAATTTCTAGTAATTAGCAATTGATAATTTGCAATAAAACACTTTATGGTGTTATACTAAACTAACAGTATTACAATTAGTATTTTATAATGAATGGATAATAGATAGAAAGTAGAATACTATTTATATAAACAATGATAAGAACATGTGGTTTAATTGGTTTTTATCAAGGATGTGGTGACTGTAGGCTGTTCATATCCTTTCTACGAGCAACTAGACTTAAACTACACCCAGTCACCTACCCCACCAGTTTCACAAACCACCCGCAAACCCCAACACCCTCTCTAAAAACTCTCCAATACACTCCCCCACCCCGCTCACCTTGTCGATGAGTTTGCGAGCGTTGGCGGTCGTGTAGTCTCCCGCGAAGAACACAAAGAGGCAGGACTCTTCGCTGTCCTTGCGTCGCGCGCCCCTCGTCAGCGGCACGATGCTGCGCGACGCATCCGCCGACACGCGCACCGACTTGAACTCCGACTCCGGGTCGGGCGGAGGCACCGAGTCCAGCACTGCCGCCGTCTCGGCCAGCAGGCTCCAGTTGTTCTCCCCCGACACAGGGGTGAAGTCGTGCACGTTGCTCCAGTTGTTGTTGAAGATGCTGAGGCCGGCATCCTTGAAGTGGAAGGCCAGCTCGGGGTAGTAGAACTGGAAGCAGCCGAAGCGCATCCCCGTGGACGACTCTATGATGGGCTGTGTGGCGCAGCACAGGAACACCTCCATCTTTTTGCAGTCGCGCGTGCGGAACTGCTGGCACGCCACCACGCAGCGCACGTCCTTGCAGTCGCGGAAGAACACGCTGCCCTTGACAGGGCCCAGGAAGATGCGGCAGTTGATGCAGTCGTCGACGGTGATGGTGGCCGAGTGGTCGAACACGAAGATGTTGCAGTTCTCGCAGTCCTGGATGACCAGCTGCTGGCCATTCAGCGTGCCGGGCAGCCGGCCCACCGTGGTGTCTTTGAGACCGTTCAGCATGTAGTCCTTAGGATCAACCTGGGCAAGGAAACACAAATATGTCAATATTCAGTCTGAGAGTTCAATAATGCAGACCTGCCCAGGTTTAGCCATATAGCCCAACTGGCATCAACACTGCCAGGGTTAGGGGTTCTATTGCAACTGGTAGAGCATGGCGTCAACACTGCCAGGGTTAGGGGTTCCATTGCCACTGGTAGAGCATTGCATCAACACTGCCAGGGTTTGGGGTTCCATTCCCACTGGGGCCACCCATGCTAAGAATTTATGCACTCACAGTATTGTAAGACGCTTTGGATAAAACGTTCTACCAAATAGTGTATTTATATTACATTTGTATGTTACATTTGGCTATGAGATTCGATTATTTCATGTGTGCCCAAAGAAGAACTTGTGTCACTCCTCGTCATCGCTGGAAGGAGTGATCCCTCCTACATGTAGCTTCTCAATGTTTCTACGATTTTCTTCTGGTTTGGGGTGGGTTTATTCTGGCTCTTTTGAGAGTTTAAGGTTAGATGGGGTCGTATGTTGGGCCTGTGAAGCCCTTTGGGAATGCAGGAGAAATACAAACATGTTCTTTTCACATGATTCACAATTGTGACCATTTTGAAATTATGAATAATCCTGTATTAGCCAAAACAACATGGAGTCATCGTTTTTGGTTTGCAGTAATAGCTGGACCTGCATCCAGGGAAAGGGACAGAGCGCCCAAGCCTAGCTAAGGAGGCCACCATAGATTTAGTTTGGCCCTCGAGTAGTTACGTGTTGTTGTATGTGTGGATAATCCCCTAATGAGCTACTAACAGTCTGTTCAAAATGCAAAGCTAACCCTTTTTCTTTTTTTTTTACCCGTATTCATCTCTAGAACATCTGTCTTAATTATGTCTACCATCGTCTAGTACATTACAACTAACGTTAAATAAACGGCATTGCATCATTATCTGCAATTCCCTTTTTTACGGTCCGTCCATGTATAACATAGCATAACTTGCAACGCTGCACAAAGAGTGTGTGCAAATCTGTTAACTTCGTTAAAGTAAATATTGATTTTGGCCAGCATGTACTGGAGTTAGAAAGGTGCGCTGGTCCTAATAGGAATGTGGACCATCAACACACAGCAAAGACTATTAGGCAGCAGTTGCGTGCTGGTTTAATGTATCGGGACAAGTGGATTGCAGACTGCTGTTTCAACTTAACAATGTGGATCGTAATATCCCAAGGTGTGTAAATTTCAAAGAGTTCAAAGACCCGTACCTTCTCGCGTGTATCCCAGCTGTACTGCTTGGGAGCTTCATCGCTGCTACTGCCGAGGGGAACGCTGTTGCTGCCCGCGGTTGACTCCAAAGTCGTCGAAGTCTGCTCCTCTTTAGATTTTCTCTTGGATTTCTTTGAGAAGAAGCAACCCATGATGTATTTCGCCTTAAAAAAGACGAGTGTGCTTCGGTGATCTTAAAAGATTGCGATTGTTTCCCTTTCTTCCCACTTGTTGTTCAGGTGGCGACCATCCTCTACCTTTCAGAGCTGTCAGGCAAACACTCGCAGACCTCTAGCTTCCCGTTTCCTTGGTTAATAATCCAGCCAATCAAGGGGTTTGTAATAGTGACAATAGCGAATCACACGCCCGCACGGTGAAACGTAGCTGTGTTGCGAGATAAAACGGTCCTCACGGTGCGTTTGAGTCAAACCCGTAAACTATTAAGTTAGTGCGCCCCGATTTCATTACAGAGGTGATGCACCGAAACACCCAAGGCACTTAGGTAAGGCTCCACCACCAAAACGTGTTCAGAAGCATTTTGAGATTTTTCATTAACAAACGCCTGTAAAGGTTGCCAATTTGCTAGAAACATATGAACGCACAATCCTCTAAGCACGCGCTGCACTTGTTTGGGCGTTGTCTTTAGTCATGCGATGATTGTAACTATCTACCACTTTCACAAGTAGAAATCACTTTGTGGTTTAGCATCAGAACATTTTTTAATATAGAGATTATGGGAACATAAAACAGCCTACCTATTTATTATTATTCCGATTTTTTGTTTTTATTATTACAACTAAAATAATGTAAAAGCATTTTTTTTGTAGTGTATTGTCATTATGTGTTTGAATGTAATTTTGGTCAGTGCTGCATGGAAGTATTCTAACATCCTTGCCCCACCCCCCACTGCAGCTTATAGATGATTTCAGAGGCACGACCTTATGGGGTCTTAAAGGATAAGGGCAGTCTTTTGAAGCTGTGTATACATAGATAAATGCATAGCAGTAAAAGATTGAATTGCCTGCTTAAATGCAGTCTAATATTTAACTAGTAATTTCTTGGCAATCATCTTTGATCTGATAAATTGGATTAAATTAATCATCTTGTGTTCAACTTGGATTCAAGTTGTTTTCCCATCTTCACATGGTCAAACCATTTGCTGCTTACTATGGCCTGGATTCAGCAATGTGAGGGCAACAGACAAATGTTTCCAATAACTAATACTTAGATTACACATTATCTTTGGGGACAAGAACTTATTATTTTAGCCTGTTCTATGGTCGTTCTCACTCACTCACTCACTCACTCACTCACTCACTCACTCACTCACTCACACACACACACACACACACACACACACACACACACACACACACACACACACACACACACACACACACACACACACACACACACACACACACACACACACACCGTAACATACACATGACCATAGTACCAACAATAAAGTGAACATATTGGTTGAAGCCGCCCTCTGCTTTAATCATCATGTTTTGAAAAATGTTGAACAATTTGTCATCATTTCCTATGGACATATGGACGCACAACTCAAGTCGTGCAAAGTTTACACAACTTCAGCCTCTGAAAGTGATGATCAAATTCCTGTTTCCGATGTAAAACTGCAGCCTCAGTATATCAGTGAGACAAAACATTGACGTTTTAGCCATTCGAATACGCCTGCTCTGTTATTGGCAAATTAAATGCTTGCTACCTACAACCATGGTTATTGACATACATTATATTTAGGTTGTCACGTTTAGTTATCGGTCGCATGCAGGCATTAATATTAATATGAATGTTTATCATAAATTCAGTTTAAACACATCTAAATTAAAACATGTAACATATTGACATACTCAATTCAATGTGTGACAATGTATTGTTAATAAATAAAACACTTGTTGTGAAAATAGAAAAGTGAAACATAATTTCTGGATCGTCATGACCTAATTAGTTACAAGAAGAGTACAATACAGCTTTCCGACCAACCAGTGGGGCGGTGCAATCCCAGAAAGACGGCGCGCCGCCATATAGTGTGCACTGTCCCTTTAAGAGATGGAACTACACCGGGATTTCTTTGCTTCAAAGTGTTTTCCCAGTCACCGCTTGCCGTGCGCAGTGACACGGCATAAGAGGCGGTCTACAGCAGTCAGCAGCATCCCGCACCATGGACACTTTACCAGAACTGAAGTGGACGAGGGTCCTTCATATCAGGAATGCGATTCCTGCGTTGCTCTTGCTGCTGAATACGGCAACCAGGTTGAGTGCCCAGGACTCGGGAATGGAGGAATTGGCAACTGAGAAAGAAGCCGAAGAAAGTCACCGTCAGGACAGCGTCAATTTACTGACGTTTATCTTACTGCTGACTCTAACCATTCTGACGATATGGCTTTTCAAGCACAGGCGAGTGCGTTTCCTCCACGAAACGGGATTGGCAATGATATATGGTGAGACAGTCGCGTCTTATCACCCCCCCCCCCCCCCCCCCCCCCCCCACACACACACACACACACACACATACACACATACACACACCACCATCCTCCTCCACCCTCCACTAATCGCCACATTCTCCTAGGATTGTAAGCTTCAAGGAGCCAATGCAGTCATCAGAAGCGGGTGAAACCCAAACATGCACATTGGCTGCCCGAGTTAATAATTTTCTAAAAGATGCGCAGTTCGTTGATGCCCGTGGGCGTCGGGCACTGGTAATTTCTAGAACGTGCATTATTTGTGTTTCTCGCTCGAGTGTCAACGGGGGCTTCCCATTATTGCGTGATCTCGCTAAATATCCCCCAACATCAGAATACTTAGTGTTTTTTTAATTATGTGCATGCTCCACACGCACACACACACACGCACACACATGCACGCAAACAGACTGCGCACTGTGGCAACACGTGACCTACGATAGGATTGTTGTAACATTATTAAGAACGTGAGCTACCATCTATCAAATATAGTGGCCACATTGGCTACAGACGACATGATATAGGACAGATGATATGATGGGTCGATTGTTGACTATACTATACAATACCATATAATTTCAGGTCTAAACATATTAATGAATTCATTTAGGAATAGGAGTTCTTTGTGGTAACATTTATGAAGAAATCTTCAGTGTTTTGAGTAATTCCAGACAGACAGACAGACAGAGATAAAGGGAATGAATACTATGTATTACAAAAATATACTTTCCAAACAGGAAATATTTTATCAACTAGGAGGAAGTACTTAATAAGTACAATGGTACTGATCTGGTCTAATATAAACGACTTGTACATAGTCAGATCACATCTGTATACTCTCTACCCTTAAGCTCGTTAATAGTACACCAACATGTTGAACTTATTATTAACACACACACACGGCACAGGGGAGAGATGTGTGTGTGTGCGCAAGGGAGAGAGAGTGAGGTTTTTTAAATACTGTGTGTTGTGGCTCGCCCTCTGGCAGGGGCATTGAAGGACATAGAGAGCTGTGCTCTGTTTTCTGAGAAGGACTGCTGCCTCACCAGGAACCTAACTATCTCCCTCGTTCGTTTCTCTCTTCTCTCGTTTGTCTCTCTACTGGTTTCATTTCTCTCTCTCCCTCTTTCCTTGTCTGTCCCTCCCCCCCTTGTCTGTCCCTCTCTCCCTCTCTGTGGTCCCTCTCTTTCCTTGTCCATCCCTCCCTCCCTCCCTTGTCTGTCCCTCTCCCTCTGTGGTCCCTCTCTCCCTCTTTCCTTGTTTGTCCCTCCCTCCCTTGTCTGTCCCTCTCTCCCTCTTTCCTTGTTCTTCCCTCCCTCCCTTGTCTGTCCCTTTCCCCCTCTTTCCTGGTTCGTCCCTCCCTCCGTTGTCTGTCCCTCTCTCCCTCTCCGGTGTCCCTCTCTCCATTTTTTTAACTTGTTCAGTCATTGTATGGATAGGCTTGCTCACACAGCCACTATCATAGCACAGTGTATCCGTAGCGCTAGGACAAAAAAAACATGGCAGTATGAAGAAAGGGGCCGTGCACTCCCACGGTGTCCCAAGAGGCAAACGTGCACACACAAGAGTACATGATCTCTTACTATCTTGTCTTATACAGACCAGTATGTTATATTTAGTGCTTTTTTAAATAAAAGGTAAATGTAAATATGTTATTAAAGGCCTCTATTTACCTACAACAAAATCGGAGTTGTTGTGCATTGGCAGTGACACTGCTGTAGAATACGCCAATTTCAACATGGTTGTCACTTCAATATGCAGGAGAAGTTTGACTGTTTTGACTGAGCACACTGCAGAGATGAAAGCCAGAATGCCTTCGTTTTTGACACAAACCGGCCATTTTGTCTGTGCAAACACTGATTTAGTTTGAAGTATATCGGGGCCTTATCACACTGCCCGCTGGCCCCCTTCTCTCAGGTCTGCTGGTGGGGGTGATCCTGCGTTACGGCATCCCGGCCACCAGCTACCACCACAAGACTCCCCCCAGCTGCGTGCTGACGGAGGGTCCCAGCAGCACCCTGCTGCTCAATGTCAGCGGGAAGTTCTTTGAGTACACGCTGAAAGGGGAGATCAACTCCCGCGAGATCCACAACGTGGAGCAGAACGACATGCTGCGCAAGGTTCAGCTATGATATAGTATTTTTCATAATGTTTGATATTATGTTTTACACTCAGTGAGAGTTGATTTAATCTCCTGCTACCTCTGTTCTCAACTCAGGTGACCTTCGACCCGGAAGTATTCTTCAATATTTTGCTGCCGCCAATCATCTTCCATGCTGGATACAGCCTGAAAAAGGTAATACCCTACTACTGCCATTATAGTATACTGAAGTACAGTATAGTGTAGTACAGTATAGTGGAGTATCGTATAGTATATAGTGTAATGTAGTGTAGTGCTAGGGTGTTTGACTCCCATACGAAAGCTACTGGGTTCAATGCCCGATTTCAGAAGCCTACCTTAAGGAGCAAGATACCTAACCCGTATAAAATAGTAGTCTATTTCATTATATTGTGTTGAAATTTGTGGTGTCAAATGAATAATATATATTAGGACAATATAGTATTTACATTATTTGTATATTTTGATATATAATTATTTTGAACAGTTTCACATTGTCAACATGGGCCACTAACCTGGGTCAGAGGACTCCAGGCGTTGCCTAGCAACCTGAGCCCGTGGCGTGGCGGTGGAACCCAGGTGGGGGAACACTTGACGGGCTGTCACCAACGGCTGCCTCATTGGACAGATGGGGGTGGGCGAGGAAGGGCTCCTATTGGCCGGAGCAGTGAGAGCGGTTCAGTGTTGTCTGAAAATAAATGGATCTTTGAGAGGAAGTCGACAGCAGCTGTGTTTCACTTCCTCTCCCCTGGCTGGTCTCTCTCTCTTTCGCTCTCGCTCTCTCTTATCGTTTCTTATTCTTCGATCTTCATCTTATGTTGGGCAGGTGCTTCTAATTACTGTTGTTGTTGAGAGATAGTTGATGTTGATGTGAATATGTGCGATATTAGGGCGTATTAACATGGGACATGTTTTATGTTTAGTTATTGTTTCCTAATCATATTGATTGCCTAATCTGAACGATCATCCAATGTGTCCTGTGGTCTGGAATGCTCTGCTTTTAAAAATAAGACCATCTTGCCCCTTAATTAGTAAAAGACTTGGATGAAATAGTAAAATAGTTGTACCTATTTAACTATTTAGTCATTTAGCAGATGGTTTTATTCAAAGAGACTCACAGTGAATTTATGTATGTGCAGGTCATTAAGGAGGAGATGGACTCCTTCTGGCTCATGGCTGCCTAGACTGCGGTCATTATATATAATGTAATAATAGACATCTGCTTCAGGGTGGTATTTTTGATGTAATTAAATACAAAACATGCATGTGGCTTCTTGTCTGTGTGCTTCCAGAGGCATTTCTTCAGGAACCTGGGCTCCATCATAACCTACGCCTTCCTGGGTACGGCCATCTCGTGCTTCGTTATCGGGTGAGGTTACTAAATGTCTTCTGCTTGACTCCTCTAACAGGCGGGTAGGGCTTAGGAGTTGAAGTCATCATGAATTAGATCTAGCAACAATCTCAGATTGATCATCCAACTGGGCCTCACCCTATCTCTAACCTTTAATGTTTTGGTACTTCCAAGTTCCAAACCTAACCATTGTTTTGAACCTTATGCTAAAGACAATGTGAATCTGCATTCACTGAGACATATGTCCAGAGGTGATTAGGATTAGGTATTGAGTTAAATATGACTATTTAGGGATTTGGCAGACGTTCTTTATCCAAGATGAATTTGCAAATTGGTCATTAAGGAGCAGGTAGGGGTTAGACAGTGAGTACAGATACAGGTCATTAAGTAGCAGGTAGGGGTTAGACAGTGAGAACAGATACAGGTCATTAAGTAGCAGGTAGGGGTTAGACAGTGAGTACAGATACAGGTCATTAAGTAGCAGGTAGGGGATAGACAGTGAGTACAGATACAGGTAAATTAATAGCAGGTAAGGGTTAGACAGTGAGAACAGATACAGGTCATTAAGTAGCAGGTAGGGGTTGAACAGTGAGTACAGATACAGGTAAATTAATAGCAGGTAAGAGTTAGGGGGAATCTCTTGCAAAGATACCTACAGGTAGACTGTGTATATGTGGACCAAACCCAAAACCTTTTGGCTGTCTACTACACTTTCCTGCCCCTGGTAACAGAATAGAGTAGAATTTAATAAAGGAATAAAGAAGCTCATACAATAAACCATATTTTAATGCAATATCACGTTGAATGCCCTCAGGACTCTAAAGTACGATCCAACCCATTACAACTAACCCTAAAATACTGATGCACCCCCTAAGGAACCTGATGTATGGCGTGGTGAAGCTGATGCAGATGGTGGGCCAGCTGTCTGACAAGTTTTACTACACAGACTGCCTCTTCTTCGGAGCCATCCTCTCCGCTACAGACCCAGGTACCCACACACACTTCTGTTCTCACTGTCTAAACCCTACCTGCTACTTCATGACCTGTATCTGTACCCATGCATGCACACCCACACACACACACACGCGCGCAAGATGTCTGACCCCTACCTGCTCCATAATGACCTTTATGTCTCTCCGTCTCCCTGACTATCTGTCCAGCTGTCTCCCTACCGGTCTGTCTCCCTGCCTGTCTGTGTCTTTGTCTGTCTCTGTCTCTGTCTGTCGGACCGTCCTTTCCTATGTCGGTTCCCTACCTGCCTGTTTGGCTCTCTCTCCCTGTCCGTCTGTCTGTCCTTTCCTCTCTCGGTCTCCCTGCCTGCCTGTCTGTCCGTCCCTCTGTTTCCCTCCCTCCCTGTCTAACTCCATGTCCACCTGTCTTTTTGTGTGTCCATGTGACCAGTGACGGTGCTGGCCATCTTCACTGAGCTCCATGCGGACGTAGACCTCTACGCTCTTCTGTTCGGAGAGAGTGTCATGAACGACGCCGTCGCCATTGTACTCTCCTCGTGAGTCCTGTTCCTCCTTTTCTCTTTGTATTTCCCGCATCTGGTATCAGCTAAGGAGCACTGCCGTTTCCAGGAACTTCTGCTTTCAACACATGTTGAAATTCCACACTGACGTGAATCCCCGGAGGCACATATTTGCCTGGAAGAGTGGAAATATGCAACAGTAAATCTTTCTACGAATACAAAGACCATGATATTATTAAACCAAAACGTTTTCATTTCATTAGCATTATTATTCAAACTCTTGGTACTTTATATTAAACTTTACATAAAAAAATAAAAAGGGTGTTCAAGCAGGTGTTTGGTTTCAGGTCCATCGTGGCCTACCAACCCAGTGGGGCGAACACTCACATGTTCGATGCGGCGGCATTCTTCAAGTCGGTGGGCGTGTTCCTCGGAATCTTCAGCGGATCCTTCGCCATGGGTGCCGTCACCGGGGTCGTCACTGCCCTCATATCCTTTAATCGATCACCATTGCCTCTTAGCCTATAATTGGTATCTGTCAACCAATCACCATTGTCCCTTAGCCTATCATCGTTTTCTCTCAACCAATCACCAGTATCCCTTAGTCAATCATTATCATCCTTTAGCCAATCATCATCATCATTCTTCAGCCAATCACTGTCTCTTTTATGTAGCAGTGTGGAACATGTAAAATATGTTTGTTAGCAAGGATTGTGATCTATTCAACCTCAAACTTCAAACCGACACGCAGCCAAAGTCGGTTAAAAAAAGGGTTTGTGTTTGAATGTACTTCAATATTGAAATGATCTGGTCATGCCAGCTGGTCATGTGACCAGACGTGTTTATCTTTAACCTCCTGACTCCCACGTCACCAAGTTCACCAAGCTGCACTGCTTCCCCCTGCTTGAGACCGCCCTCTTCTTCCTCATGTCCTGGAGCACCTTCCTATTGGCCGAGGCCTGCGGGTTCACAGGTCAGTCACCAAGGGGGTGGGGCATTGGTTTACCTGGAGGCAGATGAGAGGCTGGGGGTGGAGACTCAAATCTGCAATCTTGAATCTTGTTGCAGATCTTGGGACGTTCTCTCAAAGAACATGCTGGGATATCCTACTGACTGAAGTCTAGTTTTATTGAATGTTGTTGTAGAATTTCTATCCTAGTTATTAGTTACCTGTTTCTCAGCTGTTGGTCACCCTTTTGACACCTGAGGGCCACCCGTTGGTCACCTGTTGGTCACCTGTAGATCACCTGTTGGTCACCTGTTTGTTACCTGTTGCTCACCTGTTGCTCACCTGTTGGTCACCTGTTTGTTACCTGTTAATCACCTGTTGGTCATCTGTAGGTCACCTGTTGTTCACCTTTATATTATATACCATTATATGGTCCCCTATAGGTTCTATACTGGTCATCTGTTGGTTATATCCAGGTCACATATTGGTTGTGACCAGGTCACCTGGTGGTTAAATGCTGGTCACCTATTGGTTGTGACCAGGTCACCAGGTGTTTGTGTTATGTTCATGTCCTCTGTGTGTGTGTTCTGGTCTCCAGGGGTGGTGGCAGTTCTGTTCTGCGGAATCACACAAGCTCACTACACGTACAACAACCTGTCTGAGGAGTCCACCAAGCGCACCAAGCAGGTAAAGCCACTGGGCTAACACACAGAGAACACACAGTCCCTTTTCTAAAGCTTACTGTATTTACATCTTCAATTGAAATGTTTTGTAATAGTGACCAAACTGCGCTTTGAACCATGCTCATGGATTTTCTCAGTGATGCTTTCACCTGTAGTTTGGAACAAAATATTCAAAACAAAACGTTTTTAAAATAGTTTTCATGTAAAACAGACACTTTCATACCACCACCAAAAACTGTCATGGTTGTTCCCCGTCATCCGCTCTCAGCTCAAGTTAGCATCTCTTAAAATGGCGGGAGTGTTAGAAGTCTAAACAGATAGTGTAGTAGTCTTAGTTTTATTTTGCTAGATTGTCAACTGGCCGGACACTGCGACTAAGTACAAAGTGGCAGCTATTGTGTTTGTCTGCATTTTGTCGGAACCAGGACACTGCAACCGGGCCATCCCATTTGCTAGATTCCAGTTCAATAGAAATTCAGATGTTCATGGTTTAGGTTAAACATTAGGCTCCAAGTCTAGGTGATCGTTTTACAGATGTGTGTTATTGAATACTGTGTTGAATAACATCTGGGTGTGTGTCTTCCACAGCTGTTTGAAGTCCTCCACTTCCTGGCTGAGAACTTCATCTTCTCCTACATGGGCCTGGCTCTGTTCACCTTCCAGAACCACGTCTTCAGCCCCATCTTCATTGCTGGAGCCTTCGTATCCTTACTTGGATAGTCTAGTGGTGTTGGGTCTCAGCCATAAGGTACTTGGTTCGATCCTCAATGTCCATAACCTGTGGCATCCCAGAGCAAGATGGCCCCTAACCCCATCCAGCTCCTAAATGAATCTCCTGTGTATAAACAAACAGTACTCTACTTTGCTTTGGATAAAAGCCTCAGGGGGTTCACAGGCCCAAATGGCACTGTACTACACCTAATACAAATCAAACTTTAGGAACATAATGGAGGCACCTTCCAGCCTTCCAGGGATGGCTAGGAGTGCAGGCGAGGGGCCATACATTAAATAACAGCAAAATAACTACAAGTTAATCATGAGCACACCACAATTATAGATGCCGGTTCCATCCCTTCTATGTACAGTATTTCCTATGTTCTTTGTGTGCCTAGCATGTAATATGTAGTGTAGACCTTTAGTTTAGTATAAGAGTCAGACCTGTGTGTTTAGTGTCCTTCACTCTGCTGGACAGATCGCCATCTTCATCGGGCGAGCGTGCAACATCTACCCTCTCACCTTCATGCTCAACCTTGGCCGTCGCCACAAGATCACCGGGAACTTCCAGCACATGATGATGTTCGCAGGTAGGGGGAAGTTACACGCATCTGTCGATCCTATCACAATGAATGTCGATGTTCTCTTTCTTTCTTTGTTCTCTTAGTTTGTCTGTCTTTCTTTGTCTTGCTCTCCCCTTCCTCTTTTTTCTTAATTGTCTCTTTTCCTCTCTCTATCGATGTCTTCCTCTCTGTCTCTGTCTCTCTGTCTCTCAATCCTCATGTCTCTCTGCAGATACTCAGACAGTTTGACCATAACCATGTGGGTTTATGGTGGTTATGTAACTAAAGTTTGTGTGGGTAATACTACTCCAGGCCTGCGGGGGGCGATGGCATTCGCCCTGGCCATCCGGGATACTGCTACATACGCGAGGCAGATGATGTTCACCACCACCCTCCTAATCGTCTTCTTCACCGTCTGGGTGTTTGGGGGCGGGACCACCCCCATGCTGTCCAGACTCCATATCAGGTAGCGCCCACAACCATCTGCTTCGTATTTATAGGGTTCTCTTATGCTTCCCGTTTCCTTGCAGGAACTCTTTTATTTTTTCTTCCACTCAAAATGTATGTTGTTCTCTTGTTGACCTTTTGTGCCAATGTACCTTAACTTTCTTTTTGTAAAAGCGCATTATAACAAAAGCCCTGGTGCTCATATGCATATTCATCCTTATGTTTAGTTGAGTTGCTGCATCTCAAACATTCGTTGCTAAGCAACAGTGAGGTAAAGGAAGCTGTTCTGCTGACCAAGGCAACAAGACAGTTTTAGATTTTTTTGATTGGATTTATTTCAGGTTACAAAAAAAGATCTGGAGGTTGGCACTTGAACGTGTTGAACACTTATTTACATAATGGACCTCGATGTTTATGCAGAATGATAAACCGATGCATGCTTGGACCAATACAAACGTAAAAAAGTTGTGTTCTATTGCTGTCAACTGTCGATTTAAATTGTCCAGGAGAGGGCACCAGAGATCTGTGCTTCTTGGCTAGCTAGCTAATCTCTTGAACTGTCACAGCTAGCTTCAGATCAGCCCAGAAAAGATTTTTGCATAGAATAAATTACTAAAAATAAATATAAAATATGTCTGTATACACAATAAAAGTAGTAGAAATGTAGATGTAAATAACTATAAACATTACCGACCTTTAGAAATCATAAAGGAGGTAGTGGTCAAACTATTTCCCGGAAAACAGGGCCATAGAAAGACTCAAACTAGTCTTTACCTGTTTCTCCGTAGACATTTGTGCTCCGGTAGAACAAGTATATGTTTGTAAAGAGCTTGGGTATTTAGTACTGATGTCCATCAGATAAAGCAGATAACGGTCTGAACACGAATGGTGTCGACTGGCCCGACACTGCAACCCAATACCAAGCAGCAGCTATTGTGTCTGTCTGCATTTTGTCGATTTTTCTCAAACCTTTGCCCATAACCCTGTTCTAACCTTGGTAACCAGGACACTCCAACCGGGCCATCCCAGTTGGACGGCTGCCCAGGGCCTTGTCCTCAAGTGTAAGACATGGTGTAAGACATGTTAAACCTCAGAGATTAGGGGTTTCATGCGTCATGCCGACTATGTTGGGGTCGTTTACCAGGACCGATGAGATATGATTACTTTATTAATCCCATAGAGAAAATTAGAGCATCACAGTAGAAAGTACAGGACAGTAATAAGAATTTAAAAGGGATACTTTTTAAAAAGAAACTTCACAAATATTCATGATAGATCGTTTTTCAAATTATTATCAGAATGTATAATATTTAACATAAATTTAGCTTTTGTATCGTATTTTGACATTTAGGCAATCATTGTCATACATTTTTAACATCCAAATGAATATTATAAATATTCATTGCGATTTCTATAGTGAAGATTGCTGTTAATATTGCTTCATCCTGTGGGTTTCTACTCAGCAAGCAGTGCTGCAGTTCTAGTGTGTCATCACTTTATATGTTTATATAATTGTTCTTCCTTTCGCAAGCTTCCTCTCAGCGGGGCCTCAGCACCATTTGACAGTTGCGTTCCTCTATTTAACATGACATGGCATTCAACATCTATACACTGCGTGCGTGTTCGCTCGCCATGAATGTAAAGAATAGCAGTAGCACTTTAGTAGTGGTAGCTTGAACGGGTAGCAGCCTTGTTAGACTTGTTACTTGTTTTGTAACACTTGTGACAGAGGAGGAGGAGGAGATGGAAGGCAGGATGAGATGAAAGGGCAGAAGAGATAGAGGCGTTGCGCACTGAGGATGAGATAGAAGGGGCGGGGAGGAGGTGGAGGAAGAGGAGCTGGCATGAAGGTGTAGGAGGTGTTTTGGAGGAGGTGGAAGGGGGAGGAGGTGACCTGTGCTTCTGTGTCATGGTCCTCCCGGTGTTGGCTCTCACTCCTTCCTCCAAGACCCTTCCTCCAACCGGCCGCCCACCAGCGTTATTCTTGTTACCTCCGTACTACCACCACACAACATCCACACAACACAACCTTCATCCTCACAACACGGCCTCGCTGTAACACCTCCTCCACACAGTCTCCATTCAACACAACCTTTCCTACACAAGGTTCTTACACAAGCCCCACTCCCCCGGGGGATCTGAAGAGTAGGAGGGGAGAGGATGGAGGGACTGAGGGAGAAAGGGAGGAGGTGAGGGGGATTTCTTTTTTATTTCCTCTCCTTGTGAAACCTACTTGCGGAATGCCTGGAGTAGAGGGAGAGAGAGACAAAGAGGGAGAGAGATTAAGAGAAAGGGAGAGAAAGTGGAATAAAGAGAGTGAGTGGTGTAGAGAGCGAAAGACAGAAAATCTAAAGAGTGGAGAGAGAGAGAAAGACAGAACAGAAGGGGGGAGTGGAGAAGGAGAACTCTATGTCTGAGACTCGGTAAAAGCAGTTCCAGTCTCTGTATAAATTGTTTCGACATACTGACAGGTTTGAGTTAATGACGCAAAGCACTTCAAAATAAAGACAATTCTAACCAAAGCACTTCAAAATAAAATATAATTATAGCCACAGTCAGGTATTTGGGTTTGTTATACGCAACTATGATTAGTTTATATACTGGATAAGTACGTCCTTCAGAAGAAGACCGTGTTTACTTGGCTCAACATTATGGCACATTATGTCCTTAACACTAATGATAACTAATACTAAACATTACTATAATAATAATAACAAGAGGTTGTCTTGGACTTCGTCCTCGACACCCTAATTAAAGCTGCAAGCAGCGATTAATGGGTGTCGAGGCTTAGGCAGACAAGGCAGACCAGTAAGACTTTGACAGATGTTATACAGTTGATAAGGTTGGAATTGCCTCAGCTTAATTGTGGTGATTAGCCTTCAATGTTTTATGAAAGTTTATCAAAGTCAGGGTTCAGCAGTTATGCTCGTTTAACACTTTAAAATAGAATCATAACTGGCATAGCATTTAGACACACACACACACGAAAGTGGCAAGTGCATTGCATCAACATTGCAAACAGTTAGGTCAGTGCTTATGGACTTTACATTGTACTGTATTCTTTTTGGTTTAAATCAAGGAAGAAGCTTTACTTTGATCAAACACTGTTTAGAAAAGTGAGATAAAAGTATTATATATTGTCATACAGTATGAAGATAATGATAGTAAATGGATTGTTTTTAATGTAATGACAGCTTCAGACACACACACACTTTAGGTTTACTTTGATCAAACACTGTAATGGATTGTTTTTAATGTAATGACAGCTTCAGACACACACACACTTTAGGTTTACTTTGATCAAACACTGTTTAGAAAAGTGAGAGAAAAGTTTTATATATTGTCATACAGTATGAAGATAAAGACACCTTAGGTTTACTTTGATAAAACACTGTAATGGATTGTTTTTAATGTAATGACAGCTTCAGACACACACACACTTTAGGTTTACTTTGATCAAACACTGTTTAGAAAAGTGAGAGAAAAGTTTTATATATTGTCATACAGTATGAAGATAAAGACACCTTAGGTTTACTTTGATAAAACACTGTTTAGAAAAGTGAGAGTAAAGTTTTATATATTGTCTTACAGTATGAAGATAATGATAGTTAGAGTGGTTCAATGGGATTGGAATCACGGCATTCTAACCGGTTTGAGCCTCTGGCAGACATGTTTTTGGGCATAATTGGAAAAGTGATAAATCTATCTTGTTCGGAATTTCATGCTGAACAACCTTTCTATTATAGTCAAGATGATTAGAGTCCATATAGATTTGTGAAAACGCATTTTAAGCCCATTCTGACGGTTTTTTGCTTCTGGCAGCCATTGTGTTTTACCAAAATTAAAATCTGAAAATGTACTCTTGTTTAGAATTTAATGATGAACAATGTTTGTATTGGGGTCAAGATCATAGGACTCCACCTTGATGTCGATATAAGCATTTTTGTGTTCGGTGTTGTTAAGCCACACCTTCTTTCAAAGTTAATGGCTCCTGGGGGCCTTATGCTTTATTGCACAGACTTTTACCGAAGACAGATTAAAGATATTGGTCCAAAGAGTATGTGTGCCCAAGGATTTCTGTGTATCTCAAAAAATCTAGGACTTCTACTGATTGTAATGTTTTTCACAATATTCAAAATGGCGGAAAATCTATCATGGCGGAAGTCATAGGTTTTGAGGCACATTTGTTCGGCATGAGGAGATGCATATATGGTCAAAGTTTTATGACTGTAGGTCAAAGGGGTCAGGAGATATGCTTGTTCAAAGTTTGCATTTTCAGACGATTGCTATAGCGCCACCTTTGGGCCAATCAGTGCCATTGTTTCACACAGATCTTCTGTTGTCCTCCTCTACAGGTGTACCAAGTTTTATCAAAATTTATCAAGCGGTTTTGGCTGTGTAAGTCAAACGCCATTTATAATAATAATAAAACCAGCAATAACAAGAGGTTGTCTTGGACTTCGTCCTCGACACCCTAATAAATAATAACGTATCGCTTGGCCTGCAGTCTTCTCTTTATTCAGCTGTCAGTGTTCATATTCCGTCAAACTGTTTTAGTTTTATGGGGCTTGATTGTGTGTGTTTGTGCGTGCTAGGAACTATGTTAATTCTTTGGGGTTTTGAAATGGGTGTTGTTATAGTATATTAACAGCATGTGCTGTTAATAAACGGCGTTTTGGCTAAGTTCCCACTGTGTTGTTTTGTTTTATGTGCAGGGTGGGAGTTGATCCAGATCAAGATCTGCAGCAGTCTGTAGACAACTTCCTGGTCCTCCAAGGGGTAAGAACTTAGAATGATATTCTGGATATACAAATACAACAGAACAGACGATTATTATACAACTATACATATACAAATACTACAGAGCTTACGAATAATTTCCAACAATAGATAAAATAGATCTGGTGATCCGCTGGTGATTGGTGGTGTTTAGTGAAATAACACACACGTGTTGTGTTTGGTAGTGGATATGCTGGTGTATTTTGTTGTGTTGTGTTTTGTGGTGTGTGTTTGGTGTTGTATTTTGTAGGGTGTGTGTTTGGTGGTGTGTTAAGTACTGCGTTGGTGGTGTGTTTGGTGTTGTCTTTTGGTATGTGTTAGGTTGTGTGTACCGTGCAGTAGTTGCTGTGTTTGGCTTCATCGTCAACCAAATACCAAATGTCCAGAAGGCATCAGTAACTGGCTCCATGGTTGGGGCCAGTTACTGAAGTGAAATGTGGAAGTTATTCTGCCCCGTTAAGGAACATGCTTCATGCTAGCATAGTACTTCCCTCTAACGCTTAATTGAGCTAAAATAGATCGCCAGCCATATTGGTAGTTACCTATTAGGGTCCTGGCCCATAATGACTGGCTTGTGTGTGTGTGTGTGTGGGTGGGTGGGTATGTTGGGCGGGTGGGTATGTTGGGCGGGTGGAGTGAGTAATGCTCGTTTACCTCAAAATTAAACAAAAAATTAGGATTAGCCCCTTGAAAGCTTCTGGAACCCTCCCAGGTCCAGTGATGTCATCGTGGCATCTCTCTGTATCCTGTTTTATTTACGGTAATGAGCGGCTCCACAGCCAACACGTCAACACCTGGGTGGTCTGGTGCTACCACCGGCCGTATTGTCCAGACAAACACTTCCTTTCTGGCGAATCACGGTCCTTGGGCACTGTGTAGACGCACGTCTGCAAGGAAATTGTTTGATTATCTACGATTATTTGATTATCTGCATTATATTATTCTGTATTTTGCACAGCATTTTTTTTTTTTGCACTACCACCGTGGCTGGTACCACTACCACTTGAACACTTGTATTAATGTTGCTACTTATTATTATTCATTATTACTTACTTTGTTGTTGTGATCTTGTATTGATGCTGCTATGTGACTGTTGAGGAACCAAGCCTAAAAATTATACTCTTGCGTACTTGTACGTTAAGATGTAATAAAAGCAACTCTGATTCTGATTCTGAAATTATAAATAATTATCATTATTTAACTTCTTTAAAATTCAAATCATCTTATCTTTGCCAAAAGGGATTGTGAGCGGGAAGGAGTTACTTTCCAACCAAAGACCTCCAACTGTCATGTGTCTGTTTGACTGTAACAGTAGTTTGGCTTAGAGTTAGGCATAAGGGGGTTTTCATAAGGCATTTGCTGAGATATTTGACCACTTCTCTCTTACAGCAGACATATTTAAAGCAAGAGTAGGCAATTTGGAGAAACTAGCCAGACTAAGTTAGATTTTGAAAGCATTCAACCGAAATAATCCCATCCCTCCCTTCAGGCCCCCCTTCCAAAGATACTCCCCCAAAACACATGACTAGCTCATTGGCTTATTACATGTGACAGCCACAAATACCAGATATTTTTATTTCTTTTATTTGAGCATTTGATTTATTGATTGCTGTCGGGATGTAAAGAGAATTTCAACAAATATGACAAAAAATGCTTCTAAAATAAATGGCCTACCCTAGCTTAAACAGTACTATCAATGTGTATTCCCATGTTATCTTTAAGCTAAGGAATTTCAAATGATCTCTCTTTAGCTGATGTATTCAACAGTATCGCTTTGTGTATTTATGTTCTCTTGAAGCTAAAGGTATCCAACAGAATGGCTCTGTAGTTCATCTCATATCTTAAAGCAGACATATTTAAAAAGTATCTCTGTATATTTTCATGTTCTATTTAGGCTGAGGTATCTGATCGCCTTTCTATTGAAGCTGAATTAGTGGACCATCTCTCTCTTGAAGTGGAGCTATCTAACAATGTGTTTTCTGTCTTGTTGTTCCACAGGAGGGAGCACAGGCCGAGGGCCGTAGTAAGACCAGGCAGGAAAGTGCTTGGCTCTTCCGGCTGTGGTACTCCTTCGACCACAAGTATCCTTCCTCATACCGGCTCTTCAAACCCATAGAAAATAGGACTTATTTCATTCATTTACTGTAATCATCCTTGTTCAGTTACCTATTGTTGTTGTTATTATTATTGAATATTACCCTGGTGTATGATTCTTAAGTGTGTATTTATTGATACGTAGGTAGATAGAGTGATAGGTAGATGAGGCTAAAACTGATGGCTCCTAACATTATACTCACATGGTGCACAAAGTGAATAAAGACAATGCGTCTCCATAGAATCACTCCCACATGTTAAAAATACCCTAAAATAATCATTGGATGTTGAGTCCATTGGGATTAGATGATTATAGAAAAGTATTAACACACACACACACACACACACACACACCCTCTTCCCCTCCCCTCCGGCTCCCCAGGAAGCTGCTTGTTGTGTCGGAGGACCGTGGGGACTGTTGCTATAGCAACTACTGCAAGACGCTGTTGAACTAAAAATTATAGCAAAGTTACAGTATAACATAGTTACGGAATATAGCAATAGAGTATAACTTTACTAAAGTTACAGTATAGATAAATAGAGCATGGTTACACTATACTCACTGTGAACTAAATAAATCTGTTGACCTACTAAACGGGAAACATGTTTATCTATATGCAAAGCTTCAAACCGTCTGGTGTGGTTTTGCAGTTAACGCAAGCAGTCGTAGTGATAAGTAAACGGTACGAATAGATAATACCTTTAAATGAATGTCGCGGTATGGGATGCTTTCTATCTATTAACCCTGCCCCTACTTGTGTTGACTAGGTGACCACTTTCTGTCTTACTTTTTAAATAAGAAAGGAGGTCAAAGTGAGAGAGGGTATTTTGGAAGTATGGAAGCCTGCGCCTTTGTTTAATTGAACCCAGTTAACCTTAATTTCCTCTGTGCTGTTAAGTGTCTTCCATTAACAGAGATCTTTATGTTAATCACACATTTAATCAATACTTTCTTTTTGACTGGTAAATAAATGTCCTTAGTATGATATGCGTTATAGTGCACTAGAGATTTGGTTGTTATAGTTTTAGTCATCATGGTTAGGTTATGGTTTGGTTATCATGGTTTGTTTTTGGTTTGGTTATAGTTGAGTCATGATGCTTTGGTTATTGTTTGGTTATGATTTGGTAGTCATCATGATTTGGTTATGTTTTGGTCATGGTTGGTTAGTTAGGTTGTTATATGTCATATCATTGTGGTTTGGTTATGATTTGGTAGTTATAGTTTTAGTCATCATGATTTGGTTATGTTTTGGTCATGGTTGGTTAGTTAGGTTGTTATATGTCATATCATTGTGGTTTGGTTATGATTTGGTAGTTATAGTTTTAGTCATCATGATTTGGTTATGTTTTGGTCATGGTTTGGTTAGTTAGGTTGTTATATGTCATATCATTGTGGATTGGTTATGGTTAGGTTGGTATAGTTTTAGTCATTGTGGGTTGGTTGCGGTTAGGTTATGGTATGAGTCATCATGGTTTAGGAATATTCTGCTTACTCTTTGGACATCCGGGTTTCCTTGACGATGGCCCAGCTATCTCAAGCCCATCCTGACCCACAGTGGCCCCCCCCTCACCACCACGCTGCCTCCCTGCTGTGGACCCCTGGCCCGCTGCCTCACCAGCCCCCAGGCCTACCAGGTACACACACACACACACACACACACACACACACACACACACACACACACACACACACACACACACACACACACACACACACACACACACACACACACACACACACACACACACACACACACACACAAGCCATGCATCGTACACTTCCTGTGTGTACATAAAACAACACAACGCCGGGTTTCATTAACCTAGATGACATCCTCTCAGTTTAATGTTCAAACAATGAACATAATATCTTAAAACACACACTCCCAACTCACTTATACATACTTACACATACTCATGTATACATACACACGTTTAGTGTGAGGGAGAAGGAGTGTTTGATTTATTGTATGTTTCGTTTCTTCGAGAAAAACAAACGGAGATGTCCTGGTGTTAACAAGCAAAAGTATGGGTTTGTGTTTGCTACTTTACTGAACGAGTGACAGACTTTCTTCTCAGATGATGATCTTACATTTACCCCTCTTCACTTCTTATGCGTTAAATGCATTCAATATAATCAGAATCGACTTTTCTTAGGTCCTATTTTAATTTCCCATCAGGGTTGTGTTGAGTTTCAATTGTGTTTTAAAATTGTATAGACCGATGGAGAATGTTGTGTAACATGAATGCAATAGAATTAGGGGCGCCTTGTTCTGTTTCATACTTAAATTTCACTTCATGGTTTTGATTCAGCACTGTTTCGTTGTAAGCATTTATAGAACAAATCTTTGTCCCCACATTTCTGTATGTCTCACATAGCTTTTTAAGAGTATAGTATTCAGCTGTGAGCTACGACTTGCATCGCTTTCTTGAATGTAAAAACAGAGCACGAAGGTCGAGAGAGAGAGAGAGAGAGAGAGAGAGAGAGAGAGAGAGAGAGAGAGAGAGAGAGAGAGAGAGAGAGAGAGAGAGAGAGAGAGAGAGAGAGAGAGAGAGAGAGAGAGAGAGAGAGAGAGAGAGAGAGAGAGAGAGAGAGAGAGAGAGAGAGAGAGAGAGAGAGAGAGAGAGAGAGAGAGAGAGAGAGAGAGAGAGAGAGAGAGAGAGAGAGAGAGAGAGAGAGAGAGACCATTTTTGAATGTAGAAACTTAAGACAAAAGGTCTATTCATCTCAGGCTGAATGTTTAGCGCTGAGCTTGGAGACAGTGGTTGCTGGCACACCCACCATCACCGCCAGAGAGAGAACAGCCTTTCACAGACCGGTCACACTGGGGGTCCCTTTGACACACTCCTTTATCCCAGAAGAGGAGCCTCGGTCACATGGGGAGGGCTGCTGGGTCCCGCTCCGTTCCGCTGTTCTCATGGTTTCATCACCAACAAAGCCGACCAGAACCGAGCGATGGGAGCGTTTCGTTGTAACCGAACATTGGGTTCACTTGAGACGGCTCTTTTTATTGTTAAATTATGATTACATTGTTTGTTAAGAAAAATCTCAGCAAAAATAGAACTGGTGCATGATAGGTGTAATCTGCGTTATCTGCTGGTCCCATAGAAGTGATGCAATGTTACATTGCTTACAGATAATATGAAATTAACCGCCGAACATTTGGTGTCACATAATAATAATGATAACGACAAGAACTACAATAAAGTGTTGTAATAATATTTGTATTGCACCGTTAAAAATAATGTAATACAAAGAGCATTACCAGCTAAAACCCATAAATGCAGTAAAACACATAATGACATTCTTATTTTATTAAAGTGAACCCTGGATATTTTTAATCATCGTTATAACAAGGAGGCTCTTCCATTCAGTGTTAATGTGAAAGGGTTCGCAGCGGATGTGTTGCGTAATCTGGATTACCCTCAGAGATCTGTCTGGCACCGTAATCCCTGCTATGACCCAGCCCTCCTCACCAGCTCCTAACCCAGCCCTCAACACCATCTCCTGACCCAGCCCTCCTCACCAGCTCCTGACCCAGCCCCCCTCACCATCTCCTGACCCAGCCCCTCTCACCATCTCCTGACCCAGCCCCCCTCACCAGCTCCTGACCCAGCCCTCCTCACCAGCTCCTAACCCAGCCCTCAACACCATCTCCTGACCCAGCCCTCCTCACCAGCTCCTAACCCAGCCCTCAACACCATCTCCTGACCCAGCCCTCCTCACCAGCTCCTGACCCAGCCCTCCTCACCAGCTCCTGACCCAGCACCCCTCACCATCTCCTGACCCAGCACCCCTCACCATCTCCTGACCCAGCCCCCCTCACCAGCTCCTGACCCAGCACCCCTCACCATCTCCTGACCCAGCCCCCCTCACCATCTCCTGACCCAGCCCTCCTCAACAGCTCCTAACCCAGCCCTCCTCACCAGCTCCTGACCCAGCCCTCCTCACCAGCTCCTAACCCAGCCCTCAACACCATCTCCTGACCCAGCCCTCCTCACCAGCTCCTGACCCAGCCCTCCTCACCAGCTCCTGGCCCAGCCCCCCTCACCATCTCCTGACCCAGCCCCCCTCACCATCTCCTGACCCAGCACCCCTCACCATCTCCTGACCCAGCCCCCCTCACCAGCTCCTGACCCAGCCCCCCTCACCAGCTCCTGACCCAGCACCCCTCACCATCTCCTGACCCAGCCCTCCTCAACAGCTCCTAACCCAGCCCTCCTCACCAGCTCCTGACCCAGCCCCCCTCACCATCTCCTGACCCAGCACCCCTCACCATCTCCTGACCCAGCCCTCCTCAACAGCTCCTAACCCAGCCCTCCTCACCAGCTCCTAACCCAGCCCTCCTCACCAGCTCCTGACCCAGCACCCCTCACCATCTCCTGACCCAGCACCCCTCACCATCTCCTGACCCAGCACCCCTCACCATCTCCTGACCCAGCCCCCCTCACCACCTTCTGCTTATTTATCCCCATCGGTGCCTGCCGAACCATCGTTGGGCAGGCACCGATCTAGAGCTCTGGTTCACAGGAGTGAAGTCATCCACGTTCCTTCCAACTCTTTAGCCCCATGACCATGAAAAGCGTGGGCTGTGCTCCAGCCTGTCTAAGCTGGGCTGAATTGGCACTGTTGGCAGTATGGTTGAGCGACCCTGACGCAATCTCAAGATAAATAGTGCAGGATATGCTGAAGTGCAAGCTATTCGTTTTCCTTCCTTTTTTGTTTTCTATTGCTATCTGGCAGTATAGTGGCATATGTATGGATGCATGCTTGCTTTGATTTTCATGGACCCTAAGGGAATGGAATGTGATTCGTTGGCCCCGAGCATCGCTGAAAGGTCAGAGTCTAGTCTGAAAATATTTTTACTATGGGCGACGCAAAAATGGATTCCTCCCAGAAGAGCCTTGGAGTGCAGCGGCGCTTAAAGTAGCGCAGACGCTACAGAGAATGAATTGCAACGCAGATTCTGAGCTCTTTTTGAGCTTGTCATGGACATAGGAGCTTAACCTGCTTTAGAGCTCTGGTTCAAAATGAACAACACCCACACTCCTTCAAACTCTAGCATGCTCTCTAGAGCTCTGGTTCATAGTGAACACATCCACACTCCTTCAAACTCTAACCTGCTCCAGAGCTCTGGTTCATAGTGAACCCATCCACACTCCTTCAAACTCTAACCTGCTCCAGAGCTCTGGTTCATAGTGAACACATCCACACTCCTTCAAACTCTAACCTGCTCCAGAGCTCTGGTTCATAGTGAACACATCCACACTCCTTCAAACTCTAACCTGCTCCAGAGCTCTGGTTCATAGTGAACACATCCACACTCCTTCAAACTCTAACCTGCTCCAGAGCTCTGGTTCATAGTGAACACATCCACACTCCTTCAAACTCTAACCTGCTCCAGAGCTCTGGTTCATAGTGAACACATCCACACTCCTTCAAACTAACTTTCTCTAGAGCTCTAAAAATACAAAAGATAATTCATTTGTCATTTGGTTTAAATAATTCAACCAAATACCCTTGTCTCTATGATCCCTATGGCTGCTCTGTACTCTCGTACTCTGTTGTACGGCACTGTAACGTTTTCTAGCGACTTTAGATATGCTTTAATTGTTCTCAGCCTCATTTGTAAGTCACTTTGGATAAAAGCGTCAGCTGCTACATGACTGCATGTAAATGTAATGATCTGAAACTGATTTGTTTAGTTTTAATGGTTTTTATTGTTTTCTTTCCCCCCTGAAACCATTTCAGCATCATGGGTTATAATGTGTGTGTGCTCTCTAGGAACAACATTAGTAACACACTTGTGTGTGTCTCATGCTGTTATAGTTAAAGTGTTGTAGTCAAATCATGGGAACACAGAGACACACTCTCTTTGTATTCCTCACAGTGGCCCTCTATGTGCCGTCTGTCTTTGCTTGTGTGTGTGTTTTGCAATGTATTGTGTTTCGACACATCGTGATGTAGGGCGTTTTAAAGGGCTCCTTTGTAACCAACATGTGGGATGTTGATTAGCCATGACAATCCATTTCAAAGTCTTCCCCCTTGGTGACATCAACAATTATTGATGGATAGATCAGCCTACCAACCTACCCAGTGGACTGTACCACAACGTCACACCCAGGGGTAAGATAGGCGCCCTTTTAAAAATGTGTCTCATTACCCATAATCCCTTGTGCTTTGGTGACTCTGTTTTTCTAGGACCACGAGCAGCTGAGGTCCAATGACTCTGACGTGATCCTGACGGATGGGGACCTCAGCCTGTCCTACGGCGACACGGCCGTCACCGCACTGAACGGGGCGTCGGGGGGCGGGGCCTCAGGGGTGGGAGGCGGCGGGGCTTCCAGCTGGAGCACCAATGGGAAACGCAGCGGCAGCACCTCGGAGGAGGCGCTGGAGCGGGAGCTGGACTCCCGGGAGCAGGAGATGCTGAGCCACGGCACGCGCCTAGTCTTCCCCATCGAGGACCCCATCTGATGCCCCCCTTCCCCTCCTCCCCCTGCCTGTCGACCTCTGACCCCTGCCCTACCTCCCTGCTCCTCTTTAAATACACACACACCCCCACCCTGACCCCTGACCCCACCCGTGTCAACATCCATGCTTGAATGCAACCTGGCAATGCCCTTGAATCCTGGCGTAGGCCTGGAGCCGCAGAAAAGAGGATATCGGATAACAAAGTATCGGATTACCTGAAGGAATCAGTCAAATTGAAAGTTCGGATCAGATAATCGGAACGGAGGAAGTGATGGAATCAAAATGAAATGATCAAATCGATAAAGCGATTCAACAAAGCGATCGTATGAAGTGATCGGATTGTATTGCCAACTGGGATCTGGGATGTGTTGGTCAAGGGGCCGGTCCCGAGCCCAGGGAATCCGGAGCAGAACTTTAATGGAGTGTTTTAGTTGTTCACTCGGATCGGAAGATCGGAAGACAAACACTCTGCTGTTATACTGTGATTTCATTTAGCTGGTTCTTTTTCTTTCTTTTTTTTTTGCACATCGTAAATGTAAAATGATGTGAAACTCCACATTGCAGGAATTGAGGAACAGTCTACTTTCATGAGAGAATAAATCTCAGCACTTTTGGAAATTCTAATATTTTGTGTGTTTAGCTCGAAGTTTGAAATGTGAAAAGACGATGCTGCCTCTTCCCAACCTTTGTCATGTGCCAGATCTGGAGAAATCATTCATGACTGCTGGTCACATTCAAAGCCGCTACCTTGGTGTTCTGAATCTAAACACATAAGCGTCCAAACAGCATGGGAATCCTGCTGTAAATCTACACACACGCTGGTCTTCTCATTCGACAAGAGTATTGTTATTCTCATTTTGTAGCAAAGGCCTTGTGTGAATGCCTCAGAGGCCAAGTGTGTATATATCTCTATATATGAAACTATCTTGAAGCCCTCCATCCGGTCAGCAGTGGTAGAATACTGGAGCGTAAGAGGGAGCATGCTAAAAGTCTAGTTAGCATCACAATGCCCCGCTGGATGCAGTTAGCCGGGCTAATGCTCTTCTTTCTCTTCGCTCGCAGTACAATCGTCTTTTAATGCTTCTCTTCTGGCCATAGGCGATAGCTTTTCCTTTACATTATGCAGTCTTTGTCCTTATGCTTAGTTCAATAATTCTTATTTTTTTCGGAATGAATGTTTTATCTTCTGGGCTAATATTCCTTCTTTTGGTTTCACTGATTTACAGATTTGACCAAAAATCCCCCATCCACTGACTTTATTCTTCGTAAAAGGTTGTTTTAATACCCAACATTACAACTAAAGAGAGGTATTTATTCTGATCGAACGTTATCAAAACTAAGCATCGGGCATCGTTTTATGCAATGAATGCGATAGTAACAGTGTTCAACAGCAAGGGATCCAAACTGACTACTATTTTTTTGTATTTCTAAATGAGAAAACATATTGAATGCAAATGTTGATATTATAACTTTGTACAGTAGCATTCACCATTCTCACTGAATGACCTAAAACTCAGACTAACAAACAGGTCATCCTTAAAGCCTGAAAATGTGTTTGCTGATGAATGAATGCTGAACACACGACATAAAGAGCCTTGTTAAATCCAAGGTGTGCATCAATTCTCTCTGGGTGAGAATTGTATTACATCACCTTATATGTACTAAACCATTAATTGTAGAGGATTCTCCAAGAAAAAAACACCCAAAAGAAAGCATATTATTTAAAACTGTTACAGGCAATCTGTTACAGGCTTTCAAGTCGTTTATATTGACTGGTGTTGTTTTTGGTCCCTTTCAGTAGAAATATCAACAGAAATGGTTTTGTACAGAGAAAAAAAAAAAAAATATATATATATATAACCTACATTTATAGAAGTATTTGCCCTTGGGCATGAATGACTTGATAACATGGTGCACAAACACACAGCTCTGTGTTTACGCCTCGCACCGTGAAATATATAGACAAATGGTAGATTTCTCATGAATGAATGCTGTATAGTTATTTTCTGTTATTTCATCCAAAAACATTTAACTGAATTTCTTATCATTTTTATATTTTCTTTCAAAGGAAGCAATGGTTTGAAGACTGACATCAAGGCAACTTTTTTTGTTTCACAAGGCAAAAAGTTGTGAGCGTTCAATAGCACCAAACGGTAGGCCTACGGGTTTTGATTTACTTCCCTGAACTTGACATTTTAATCACATAAACTATGGTTATAGGACTGAATATGGAACAACATCACTTATTACGAAAGGGAACAATTATGAACTGTTATTAGTCATAACAGTAGACTATGATTTCCAATGTTAGGATCAGATTCTCCATCAAAACACACCCTATATATTCAGTCTATTCCAGACAGACTAACAGACATTATTTCCACCAAACAGATACATGTTTCCAACCATTAGCTAATACAACAGTAATGGGTGGGAAACTTCCCAACTGCTTTTCTCATTGTTTTTGTGAAGCACTTCAAAATTCCTTCAAGAGGAGATCATATTAAGTAGAAGTGGGATTGGTTATTCTCTCTATAAATTAGCAGGATGGTTTAAAGCTGCTGTTGCTGGGTATGTCAGAAGAAACCTTGGCCTGCGATTTTAGCATGTGTTTGGTTGATTCAAGAGCAGTCCCACAGTAGCCTACTTCACATCTCTCGTCTGTCAGACATACTTGTATGTATGTCTTTAAATAGCTTATAGAACAAAAAAAAGGGTTACAAACCACTTACCTTTTTTTACAAAATGCAAAGCATGTTGTTTTCAGTTAATTTAGCATGTGTGAAAAGGTTTTATAACTAACCACTGGGGGACGAAGCGATGCATTCCACAGCTGTACAGACCAGAAGCGTATACACCCTCACCACGAGTAGGGAACAAGTTGTCACAGAAGCTTCTAGAAATCGGTTTCAGTACTTTCGTTTTAAGCTACAAGCTTAGAATTGTAGCCTGCAGGTCGCTGTAAGCATACGCCTGTATATAGCATTTTGTGTAAACAAGCCGATATAAGGCTTGGATTATTTGATATATACCCTGCCAGTTACTGTCTTTTTGCCTCTGATGATGCTCATGCAAAATAATTAGTGTTATATGGCCAACTATTAAAAAAACATTTAAGTATTACAGTTTCTATTTTGAGAATCGAAGAAAGCGAGAAAGAAAACGTGTATTATTTGGAGGTGTACTATTTTTCCACTATGCTTGTTGAATCGGCCAATATGTTTTTAGAGAATAATAAAAAGACAGAAAAGCAGCAGAAACAACATGTATGATATGCCAACAAAACCAAGGCGTAAGTCATTGTCCTTGTTTAAGATACAGGAGCACTTTATTGACGTTGACATGTTTAGATTAGAGTGGCGTTTGGCACTTTACCTCACAAGCATTGAGGAGACGTCTGTGGCATTTTAAAATAATAACCTTTTGTGTGTGAAATCAACCTTCTTCAGGAAGGCAGCGCTATAGGTGTGAAGTTCTTGTTAGCTCTCAGTATATGCTGTATGTGGATGGAAACATGAGATGTAGCTACTTGTAAATAATGTGCTGCTGGCTGCCAAGATTTACCTGCAATGTTTTGCATGTCATGTCCATTAAAACAATTTCCATTATAGATTTGCTGTGGCTCATGTGTGTTCTCTTCCGGTCCTTACTGTCAAACGTTTTTCTTTTTTACTGTAGTTTCTTTTGGCGGGAGGTTTCCTCAGACAGTGGCTTGTTTGTTTCTTCTTCAATGTGTAAGCGCTGCCAACCCCCTAAAACTCATCAATAGCAAAACACAGTTGTACCACAAATACAACACAGTGATACAGTTTATAACAGAATGGTGCCTTTATACTCTCTAGATTCACCAACCTGCTGCCAAAACCTGCACTAGTATGCAGAGAGTGGAGAAGCTCTCCTCCTCATGGTGTAAGTAGGCTTCACATGAATGTGAGATGTTTGGTCAGTTTGGTTCCACTTAACCTCCGCACCTCCCTGCCGCATTCCTGAGGACCTGGAGAAGCAGTTTCCTGTTCAGGCCTCAGGCCCCAGCCGCTCTCTCCTCTCCTTCCCCTCTCTTCCTAAGCCTCTTCTACTCACTCCGCTCGTTTCCTACCCACTCCTCTCCTTCCCAGCCCTCTCCTCCTCTCCACTCCTCTTTCCCTCTCAACTTCTCTCTGTCCCTCTCCACTCCACTCTTTCCCTCTTCACTCCACTCCTCCCCTCCTCTCCTCCCCTCTACTCTCATCTCCTCTACACCCCTTACCTTTCCTCTGCAGTCCCTCTCCCAGTGTCTGAATTATGGGGGAGCACTTATGGGGGAGTGCTCCCCCTATAGGGGGACTGAGCTCCCCCGACAGAATGTTTGGGGGGTCTCTAACGGTCTATCAAAATCATAACTTTATTCAAATATTATTCATTCCAATGCTATTCGCTGCTCTTACAATAATGTGTTCAAAATAAATATAATAAATACATAAGAATAGCATATTCTAGAATTATAATTTGAAAGGGAGCACCCCCATCTAAGACTTAAATGGTCCTCGTACTACAAATGTGTAAAATTGTTCAGCGATTTTGGTTCTTACATCAATCTCAACATGTGTTACAATTTTGCTTTTATGTAACAATTCTTAAGAATCCCCCCGGACTACATCCGATTGGGTGAAGCCACAATGGTTTAGGTGGGGAATCAGGAGCAAAGCGATCGATAACGTTTTCTGAATCGTATTTGGAGACCCAAAAACAAGGTAGAAATGTTGACACTGCCCTCTCCTCCTCAGCACCTATCCTTTCCTCCCCAGCCCATCTCTCTTCTACTCCTCCCTTCTCCCCTTTCTTCCCCTCTCCTTTGATGCAACACTGTTAGTCAGCCCACTAGAGTTACTGTCTCTGGGGTGCTCGTGAGTTAGGAGGCCCCATGATGGACATGCGGGTATAGCTGAAGCTAGGCTATGCTTGTGTCTGCAGTCCCTGTCAGAGGGCCCCTAGATCCAGCCCTCTGAATCACATCTGGGCAGGGGCCCTGAAGAGGGATTAGTTCTGACTAGCTGTTCAGGAGCCCAGAGGAGGTCCATTCGAGAGACGCCAGGGCTCCTGTTTACCTCTGTCCCCACAGAGAGTCTGGCTCCAGGGCCGTGGTGGTGAATGAATAGTGTGGTCAGTCCTATTGCTCCACACCTCCTCCTGCTGGGTGTGTTTATCCTCCTCCAGGGTCGCTTGGCTGGGTGGTGTCGGGCCAAAACTCAGAGCTGGTGGCCCCCTCCTCCATTGTACAGCTACCGGTCAACAGCCTTCACTTGTTTTACCTGTCGGCCCCTGCAACTAGAGATGAAGGGTGCTTAACAGAGAGATTTCCATTAATTTCCATGAGCTGAAGCCGAGCTTAACGTGAGCATTAAGGAGCAGGCTAGTGCACCTGTCTCAAGCTGGACTACAAGTAGACTGCCCCTTGATATTCACTGTGCTGCTGATTGCTGCGTATTGACAAAACAAAAGCCATGGTTGGAGCAGAATCAAGGTCTTACCGGCCCCCACCCAGTGTGTGTTACAGGACCCGCCATCCAGTGTGTGTAATGGGGGCCTCACCCAGTGTGTGCTACAAGGACCCCCACCCAGTGTGTGTTACAGGGGGCCAGTGTGTGCTACAGGGGCCCCCACCCAGTGTGTGTTACAGGGGGCCAGTGTGTGTTACAGGGGGCCAGTGTGTGTTACAGGGGCCTCACCCAGTATGTGTTACAGGGGCCCAAACCCAGTGTGTATTACAGGAGCCGCACCCAGTGTGTGTTACAGGGGCCCCAACCCAGTGTGTGTTACAGGGGCCCAGCCAATGTGTGTTACAGTGGCAATTCTGTGGCCAGCAGGCATTTGGAGGCTCGGATTGCGGGGTCCGAGCGCTGACAAAGCCCAGCAAGATGGGCCCTTCACGGGGCAGCGAACACAATGAGGGCCTTCTCTCTATGCGGAGCTGTCTGGAGGCACCACGCCGCCACACTTGCCATCCCTACGCGCTACATGAGTGGCCCCTGACACAGGCCATGTGGAAACAATAGGCTCTTTATTGGCCACTTAAATCAGCTACTTTGTTGTGAAGATCCGCCCACCAGTGGGCTAGTTACAGACATGTTTTTGTGTCTGATTGGTGCTACTGACACGTCTTCATATTCTGTTTTACATTCCCAACTGTACAAAGCAAGGACAGTCTTGCTTTGTAACTGGAGCAATCTAGAACCGTTTTATTATGATGAACTTAATGGGTTACTACATAAAGTATGATTCATACATTGAGAGAGAGAGAGAGAGAGAGAGTAAAAGAGATCTACAAATGTGTGATGTATTTATGGATTATGGGGTGATTCAATTGCATATCTTCAATGTTATATCTAAGAGAAAGGTGCAAAGTTCCGTTCACCAACAATAATTAAGCGCTACCAACGAGGAAGTTGTGACAGGCATGATTTCAGCTCAAGCAGGACTGTCATGAATTATTAATAACCCAGGGACTTGCATTTGCTATGGATAATTTCCTTTGAATTTGGGCCTGCGTGAAGCCCTTCAGTGCTGTAAATGTATTAATATTAAAAGTTGATCAATATTTAAAGGCAATTTGCATATCATGTAAATAACATTTAAAAAAATACATGATAGGCAAATAACAGCATAACTGACAGGAACCCCAGACACCATTTCTGGATCGCTTTAGAAGTGAAGCCCAGACCCACTTTGAAGGCATTCAGCTTGTATTTCAAGGATCTGTGACGGTCTGTCAACAGATATGTGTAAATGACATGTAGGCCTACCGTACCTTTATCCTTACATCCACCTCGACATCCGCGCACCACTACGTCTTATCCACGCTGTACTTTGGGTAGCCCAGCTGCTTCATCACCTCGCTGCAGTAGGCCTCCACCTGTTGGATCTGCTGAACGTTCAGGCGCTCTCTCCAGGCGTAGATGGCCTCTTTGGCGTCTCTTGCCGAGATGAGGAAGGGCTTGTCCGAGGAGTACCCTTGACCGTGTGTCATGTTCAACACGAACTCGTCCAGCGCGGGGAAACTGGACAGGTTGGAGAACTTGAAGAGCCTCTGCAGCTCCTGCATGGGGTGCAGCACCAAGTCTTCGTAGCGGACGCTGATATAGTTCCGTTTGAGCCACGGGGGTGCGTTCGTCTCCAACACCAGATCGCTGAGCCAGTTGTCGCAGATCAGCTCCATGGCGCTGGACACGTAGTTCTCCGCCCGGTTTACCCGGTTGTTGGGCACCAATAGCCTCTTGTATTTGTCCACCTGCTTCTTGCTCCTCAGCACCTGGATACTCTCCTTGACCAGGGCCTGCTTGGACTTGAGGCGAGAGTTATGCACCGCCCGGGGGTCCCTGAAGAGCTGGAGGACCTTGAGGTTAATCGAGGGGTCCCTCATCAAAGGTACCAGTACACTGACATCCAACACGCGCACCCCTTTAATGACCATCACCGGGTACTTCTTGCACTCCCTCTCTAGGTCTCGCATGTCCCTCTTCGGACACTTCCCGCACTGGTCCTCCTTCACCATGCCGATGGCGTCGCGTTTGTTGGCGCTGCACAGCGGCTCCGAGCAGATCACCTTGTTCGTCTTCCATCCGAAGATGAACGCCGTGCTGATGTTCTGCGAGCCCGCGTAAAGCTTGAAGACGGAGAAGTCGCAGCGGTACAGCGCGTTCATCATGTCCCGCACGGCTCCCTGCAGGCTGCCCGCGTCCCCCGGGTACAGCGCCTGCCAGATGTGCCACATGGGCTCGTATAGGTAGAAGACGTCGGGATGCTGGTTGAAGAGCTCGCCTAGAAACGAGGAGCCCGTTCTCCAAGTAGCGTGCAGGTAGATGTTGGTCCGAGCCCCGCCGCTCCTGTTCGCGGCGTACTCGTACGCCGTATCTGCGCTGCTGCTGGACCTCTCTCCGTTATTCCACAGAGCCATGGTGCTCTCCAGGTCGGGGCACTTGGGCTGTTGTTGTCCATTTTGAACATATGTGGGCTTGCTGCCGTAGTCAAAGATATAGGGAACCAGCAGTAGTAACGCAGAGTAACCGAGGATTAAAATCAAGTATTTTTTCTGTAGCCTCCTCTTCATTTCCCCGAGCGGTGCTGTTGTTGCTTGTAAGATTTTCCACAGCTCATCTGTGGTGTGAACTCTGGCACCAAACTTCTGCGGGTGCGTGAGAGAAAATCCAGAGAGAGAGAGAGAGGCGCGAAAGGGAGAGAGACATAGAAAGAGAGGGTGAAGGGAAAGAGAGAGCGAGAGGGAGGGGGGAAGAGTAACCTAACCACGCCCCATTTCCATTTGAACGTCCTACAGATACCCGCACTGCATCATGGGGGAATGTGTTCTATGTACTAAAACTAAATCCCATTAAAATTTTAAACATTGACATGAGGAATTATATAGATATAGATATAATTGTCAATAAATTCCGTATCACGCTGAATTATATTTATGTTAAACAATGAAAACCTATTGCGTTACTGTTGGCGTCCTCTTGGTTTTGCGCATGCGCACTGTATCACAGGAAGTTTACTACTGAGGCACACTGCGCGGTTGTTATGTATGTCAGAAAGCGACGCTGGAGGCATTCAAATGAAGCCCTTGTCTATTCAATCTAGTACAAACGCACACAGTTATATGATGTGATATCATGCCGTTTGCGCCACCAAGCTAGTGACAGAATCCTTTTAACAAGTAAGGTGTCAGCCGGGTTTGAGTTTGCAGTCCACAACAGCATCCTCCATCATGGCTCACTGGACCAAGTTCGAGAAGGAGACCGAGAGAGAAACCAAGACCCTGATCAGATGGGCCAGCGGGATCGAGGACGAGAATGACCAGAACTTCCAATTGGCATTCAAGTTTGCATGGTCCAATTTCAAGTGAGTCGCTGACACGATCTGGATTGCAGTCCTTCAGTAATGATGATCCACGTTGTTGACATAACTAACTCACCTATCATTCACCTGTCAGGTTCCACAGTTACCTGGACGTCGACAGTCATAAAGTCACCCGCAGCATCAATGGGTAAGTGTTTTGTTATATTGCATTGAACGATGGCTAGGGGGTAAGGATAGCATTTAGTGGTTATGTTGTTGAAGCAGACAGGTTCTGGGTTCAATCCCCAATGTTCGCAGTCTACCTGTACTGTAGAGATCTTTGATTAAGATGCCTAAAACCCCATAACGGCTCATTAATGACAACCAAAGTCACTAAGTCTCTTTGGATACAATTGTATGCTAAATAGTAGGCCTAAATAGTGTTGTTTTTTAGGATATACGAGAAGCTGATGATCCACTCGGACATAAATAAAGCTGCATCATGGGCTCGCCTCACAGACGAGTTCCTGAACTCGCCCTTAATGAACACTGAAGGCACTAAGGTAGTATTATGCTCTGCTTTGTAAAGCAAGAAAAAACACGCCGTAAAAGTGCCTGTGATATTTGACCTGTCTACCTCTGCGTTATGTTTAAATGTGGTTTTATGTTCACATGTATACATTCGCTTGCAGACAGATGCTCACTACAGCATATTGTCTCTGATGCTTCTGCTCGCGGGGGTGCCCACAAACACAGAGTATGTAGAGAGACCCCGGCTCAAAGAAGCAGGTATGTCTACTACGTGTGCCTTTATAAAATCCTTAATGATGTTTATCGTGACGTCATGGGCAATATGTGGTAAAACTATGATATTATATTTTATGATATTACTTACAGATATTGCATTTTATAAATGTTTTATCTCCATATGATATTAAAGACGCAGTGTGTAACATTTCAACTAGCTCGTAGCTTAACAAACCGGGACATATCTGTAGTCACTCCTGATCAATAGTAATTTCAATAATGCTATCAATAAAATCACATATTATAACTGACAAATTCAACAAATAAAAATGCTGACCAGCCTGTACCTCTGTCTTTGTTTACAAGAATCTTACTATCGACACTCCCAAAACTCCTCCCACTCACGCTGCCCAGCCAGCCAAGCTACACTAGTTCATGTCACATGGTTGCACAGCCAGTTAGAGTGGACAGAACATTGTTATTTAGTTTTTTTTTTATTCTGAGAGTCTCCTTCCTTCTAACTGGGAGGGGCCTCAATCTTACTTACTTTAACTTTAATGATAAATATACTGCAATGTTGACCAACCCTGAAGCTTACTAATATTTGTTATTCTTGTGTGTGATGCAGAAGTGAAGGACACTTTTGACTGGGCTAAGTACCTGATGGAGGATGAAGACCTGGAGTGTGGGCCATACCCCGACACCCCAGTCAGTACCCCCTCTGTATCACCGCTTCATTGTCATCTAGAGACCTAGGTTCACAGAGACCTTTAGTCCAAGTGTGGCGTGAGCTGTGTGTTGTTGTAATTACTAATTATTCATTAATTGACAATTAATGAAAGCAACAACAGAATAATTACAACTAGATGTTGAGACAATTGTATGTGTGCTGTGGTAATAAGTAATGATTCATTAATGAACAAGTAATTACAACTGTTACAAGATATTTACTACACAGTTATTCTTGGCATTACCCTAGCCATTTGACTAAGCCCATAATAAAGTAGTAGAAATCTGGAATAAAAGTAGCATATTCTATACTCATAACAACATTGAGTTCTGGTATTAAATCACAGTTAAAGATCTCTTATTATATTGTACTCTATTTTAGTGTACACCATTCTATTCTATCCTATTGTACTCTACTATATTCTTATTTATTATAGTATATTCTATTGTTCCGTTTTCTCTTCAAATCTACTCTATTCTACACTATTCTAATCTCTATACTATTATACTCTACTCTATTCTACTCGACTCTTTTTTTTATTGTACTCTGTCATAGGAGTGGTCAGAGGAGGAGAGCGATGAAGAGGACCACCAGCAGCCAATCAGCAGAGAGGATTCTGGTATTCAGGTAGACCGCACGCCCCAGGAAGACCAGGACAACACTAACCAGGCGCTCCCCCTCACATGGACAGGTGTGTGTGTGTGTGTGTGTGTGTGTGCGTGTGGGCACGTGCGTGTGCGTGTGGGCACGTGAGTGTGCGTTGGTTTTCAGTGAGTGACCTGAATATTTTAAATAGACAGACAAAATGAAAATATAGAACATACATAGATGATTCGATTTAGCCACAGTAGGTATTCCGTTAAAACGATCCCATTCCAGCACATTGAACTTAGTACATGCTAATTTGAATTCATCCTGAACCAAGTGTTGCATGTCTTACTGTATCTCAGTGGGAGAGCCGGATGCCCGTGCTTGGCTGGAGCAGCAGATCGTGACCCCGTATTGGGTTTCTCACGCTCCCCGGTTCCCCCACAGCCTCCACCTGCATTCCAACCTTCTCAACGTCTGGTATGTGACACCCTCGCTCGTCATCACCGTACCTCCCTGCATGACAAGTCACCTTAAATATACAGCACTTAACATCACAGTTACTCTCTGTAGGTTTACATGCGCACTATAGTTCGCTTAGGCTGAGTATTCAGATTATGATCAGTTTATTAGTGTGTATTTAAACGTGTCTCAAAGGGCTTCACAGGCCTGCATTAGACCACATGCCCATCCAAAAAGAGGCAAGGAAACATTATCCTAAACCCAGAAGGAAAAGAAAAACCCAGAGAAGAACACAGAGGAGGTATCCCTTGTTCCAGGCAACATTAGGAGTCAAGTCAAGTCCATTTTATTTGTATAGCCCCCAGTCCCAGTCCACATTATACGACACCTCCTTAACTCTCTAAACGACAAGGAAAACCTCCCCCTAAACCCAGAAACAAGCAAAACAAAGGTTAAGTTGTTTGAAAATAGCAGTACAGTCGGTGCCATGAACACAAGCTCTGATACAAGGGGGTCAGGTGTTCTTGGCTCAGTGGTGAAGTTGTGGTTGCTTTGTCCTGAACAGGGACCAGTACCTGTACAACACTGACCCGTTGTATCTTCCTGAAGACAAGGCCTTTGTGACGGAGACGCAGGTGATACGTGAGACGCTGTGGTAAGAAGGAAGTTCTTCTATTGAACAAAGTTCAGTTGGCAACATCATGGATATTTGCCTCTAAATCCTAAACACTGCCCCTTTAAGTTAGAAATGATTAGATGGTTTTTATTTCCCAAACGGGAAATTCGTGTGTCACAGCAGAAAGTACACGACAGAAGTAGAAATTAAAAAGAGATTGGTGAAATATAAGAAATAAAATGAATGAGTCAAATGAATACAGATATATATCACAACATGGGTAGTAGCAATGTAATGCGAATGTGAATGCACAAATATTTATGTAAACATTACTGACAGTTGAGGTAGACATTATTGACAGTATATGCTGTCAATGAAAATGTAAAGACACTGCTCTAGGTAGCGTGTCCTAATGTCTCCTCTGTTTTCCTGGTGTTCAGGCTGCTGTCCGGGGTGAAGAAGCTCTTCATATTCCAGTTCCACGAGGGGAAGGTGTCTGTGAGGAACGACATAGTGGTGACCCATCTGACCAGCGTGAGATACTCCTCCTCTAAAACCTTCTAGAAGGTCCCAACCTGTGGGTCGGCCCCATTTTGGGTCCCCTGAAATGCATTATAAGGGGTCGCGGGAGATTGCTGACCTATATAGATATTTGATGGTGAAATATAATATATATTGTATATTAAAAGGTTTGAGAGGTCTCATATATATCTGTGTGTGTACAAACAGACAAGCTACTACATACTACTTCGTGTGGCGTGGTGTACATCATCCACTGGGATGTTGGTAGTCAGGATTAATACAAATTGGTGTAATAATATTTAATGTCTCATCAGATATGGATCTGTGTGATATTGGCCTAGGTGTCATCAAGGATTTTGGTTATTAGTAAATAATCATGTGACATGGCATATAACAGATTTTTCCTGTTTTATGGTCAGAGGTCGAATAAAAAATATCTTTAACATTATACATATATTGAATTCATTATACATGAATCATAACCTGAAACATAACCTGATGTATTCTACACCAGAGCACCGCAGACCAGACTAACAGTCCTCTCTCTCTGCAGAACTGTCTCCGCTCGGTGCTAGAGGACATCGCTGTGTACGGCCAGGCGGTCTTCAGACTGCAGCGTTTCATCGACGAGGTCACGGGTCACTCCTCGGAGCCCGTAGCCCCGCCCAGCTCTTCCTCCGGCTCCCACTGCTCTTCCTCCTCCCACTCCTCGTACCGGGAGCCCCCCTTCCGGACCTACCAGGCCTTCGTGTGGGCCCTGTACAAGTATTTCTCCAGTTTCCGGGAGGAGCTCACCACCATAGAGAAGGAGCTCATCGGCAAAGGTGGGTCTTCGTAGATGATGGCCCCCTGCATTTTCCTTCTCTTGAAATCCCGACTGGAAAACGGTTGTGAGGTCACAAAACGAAGAGTCTCTTTTCGTCTGGTCTCACAAATCAGACTTTAGATTCATATCTAAACTCTGATGGCAGATGGGCTCAAATCTGGGTGAATGGGGCATTTCACCTTCTTTCGCTCAATATTTGTTTCGACCAATCATGTTGCTTGTGGCGGGGATCTGTAAGCATGTAATTGGCAAACACAAACTTGGCCAGAAAAGTGTCTTTCAAATCAACATCGTGTAGACTGGCCACTGTAGGAATACAGTTATTACAATATAAAAGTTTTCTTAGTGTATAAGCCAACGGTGGTGAACCTGTCTGAATTCCTCAAATTTCTCTGAAACATCTAAAGATTTGCCATGGGGGCATGTATCCGAATTCACTGTAAGTCACTTGAAGTGAAGTGAAAAAAAAACGTAACAGCTGACAACTTTTAAGTTGCCAGCACAGTTGTGTGTGTGATTGCAGTTTGTAAGTGGGTGTAATTTAAATATATTTGCATATTGGTGATGAGGCTAGAATGTTAAACAACTAGGAAAGATTTCCCCAAAAACAAAGAATAATTTAAATACTGCCACGAGCCGTGAATCAACGAAAATCATAAAAAAATCTTGGTTACATGTTAAAAAAAGCATACTGGGCTGGTCAATGTTTCACCCTGGCTAAAAGTAAGAAGACAAAATTGTGAAAGTTCATTTCTGTAAATTGTTTGTGTGTGTGTGTGTGTGTGTGTCTGCTCCACCCAGACGAGACGGTGACTCTGTCGGCCGTGCTGGTCAGGCTCCGCCCCCACCTGGCGCAGATCCGCGTCCTCCACAAGGTGTTCTGCACAGGCGTGGCGGAGGTTCCCGTGGAAACCACCAATGTGGTGCGGGCGTCCCACCTTCTCAACACGCTCTACAAAGCCATCATAGAGTACGACAGCGTGGGCGAGGCCTCGGAGCACACGGTGAGACACGGGGTCAGGGGTTACGGGGTTACGGGGTCCAGGGATAAGGGCTCCACAAGGGCTGTGTGGTTTTGTCCATAATCTGTGGTCTCGGGTGAAAAACGATCCGTCATGGGAAACTCTTTCTGAACATCGTGGGAATGTCCATGGGACAAGTTCATCCACAGAGTCGTAGGGCCCGACAAATGTTTAGCAATGTCCGAAATGTTTGCCCATAATCTTACTGTGTGGTTGTGTGTGGAGCCCTCTAGGGTTCAGGAGCTCCGGTCGCCCATAACACTTATAATCCCTAGACGCCATACTTATTCACGTAGTTTTGCTACTATGTCAATGACCTCAACCTAACCTGTAGTCATCCATGACCAAGTTCCCCACATGCCCAACCTGATCTTTAATGACACCTGAATTCACTGAAGTCACTTTGGATGAAAGGGAATAAATAACTAAATGGTCAAATGTAGTTATTTAATAAAATGGTGTGATTCACCATTATTAATGAGCTCATTGAAAATTGCCCCACAGAATCTCTTCTTCACCTGCACTCATTTCCAGGGTGTGTGGATCCCCCCCCCCGCTCCCCTCCCCCACCCAATATGGTCCCTTCTGAAGTGAATGTGCTGTGGGATTAGCATATCTTTGCATATTAGTGCGTGGTTAGGGTAGATAAGAGACTTGAGTAGAAAGCAAAACATGCTTTGAATGCAACCATTCTGATGTGGTTAAATTCACTGTTCTGAATATTTACTCTTTAAGTATATTCATTTATATATTTTTTTTTTTGTTGTTGGTATTAAGTAGTTCAATTCACTATTTTAAAATACTATTTTCTATAGGCTTCAACAGTTAGTATAGTAGAACTAGTTAAATTCACTATTCTAAATACTGTTCCCTATATGCTATAATGGTTAGCATAGTAGAACTGGTTAAAATCCCTATTGTAAGTACTGTTTCCTAAAGGCTATAACAGTAAGTATAGTTGAACTGGTTAAATTCACTATTCTAAATACTTTTTCCTATAGGGTCAAATGGTTAGTCTAGTAGAACTAGTACTAGCACTAGTAGACTATCGTGAACATGCTTCCCTTCTGTGTGTCCAGGTGGCTCTGCTGTTCTCTCTGTGGACGGAGACGGTTCGTCCGTACCTGGAGATCGTGGATGAGTGGATCGTTCACGGACAGCTGTTTGACCCCGCCCGGGAGTTCATCATACAGAGGTCAGCCTTGGGACCTCTTTATTTACACAACTGATCTTCTGTCAGTTGATTTGCATTGTCTTCAGGGAAATAAAGGGTTTTGGAAATAACATCTAGCTTTTCTCTGAGGATGTTTCCTACTCAAAGTCACAATTTGGTGTTAGATTGCAATAATTTAGTTAACGAAATTATTGTTTTGTTTGTATTAATTGTGTAAATACAAATATATACATATGTGTATATATATAAAGTATATACACACACTATATTGCCAAAAGTTTGGGGACACCTGCCTTTACATGCACATGAAGGTTAATGACATCCCATTCTTAATCCGTAGGGTTTAATATGGAGTCTGCCCACCCTTTGCAACAGCTTCAACTCTTCTGGGAAGGCTTTCCACAAAGTTGAGGAGTGTGTTTATGTGAATTTTTTACCATTCTTCTTGAAGCGCATTTGTGAGGTCAGGCACAGATGTTGGACGAGAAGGTCTGGCTCGCACCAAACTCGCTCATCCATGTCTTTATGGACCTTGCTTTATGCACTGGTGCACAGTCATTTTTGAACAGGAAGGGGCCAGCCCCAAACTGTTCCCACAAAGTTGGGACCATGAAATTGTCCAAAATGTCTTGGTAGGCTGAAGAATTAACAGTTCCTTTCACTGGAACTAAGGGGCCATGCCCAAACCCTGAAAAACAACCCCACACCATAACACCCCCTCCACCAAACTTTAAACTTGGCACAATGCAGTCAGGCAAGTACCGTTCTCCTGGCAACCGCCAAACCCAGACAGGTCCATCGGATTGCCAGACAGAGAAGCGTGATTGGTCACTCCAGAGAACACGTCTCCACTGCTCTAGCGTCCAGTGGCGGTGTGCTTTACACCACTGCATCCGACACTTTGCATTGCACTTGGTGATGTAAGGCTTGGATGCAGCCGCTCGGCCATGGAAACCCATTCCATGAAGCTCTCTACGCACTGTTCTTGAGCTAATCTGAAGGCCACACGAAGTTTGGAGGTCTGTAGCTATTGACTCTGCAGAAAGTTGGCGACTTCTGCGCACTGTGCGCCTCAGCATGCGTTGACCCCGCTCTGTGATTTTTTTTACGTGGCCTACCACTTCGTGGCTGAGTTTCTGTTGTTCCCAATTGCTTCCACTTTGTTATAATACCACTAACAGTTTACCGTGAAATATTTAGTAGTGAGGAAATTTCACCAAAGGACTTATTGCACAGGTGACAACCTATCACGGTACCACACTTGAATTCACTGAGCTCCTGAGAGCGACCCATTCTTTCACAAATGTTTGTAGAAGCAGTCTGCATGCTTAGGTGCTTGATTTTATACACCTGTGGCCATGGAAGTGTTTGGAACACCTGAATTCAATGATTTGGAGGGGTGTCCCAATACCTTTGGCAAAATAGTGTATATATGTATTTCCAAGATGAGAAATGTGGGTGTCAAAGCAAAAGTGCAAAAGAAAGAAGATTTAAATTAAATTCTTCTGAAGAGTAAAAGTAGCAATGCCAATATAAATGCATCAGTATGTATGTACTTACGTAACATTCATATCCTGAATTTCCTGTCTGGGTTTAACAAAGTGCCATTTTATCTTTATGTAACATTAATGCATTCATATTACAAATATAAATTCCAATGGCCCTGACCCCTGACCCTAACTTCTTTCCTCTTTCCAGGAACAAAGACGTGCCAGTGAACCACCGGGACTTCTGGTACGCCACCTACACGCTGTACAGCATCTCGGAGCCCATGGAGGGGGAGGACCGGCTGACGGACGCGGGCAGCAACAGCTCCGCCGGGGAGCAGACCTCCGGGGCCGGGGGTCGGCAGCCCACCATGGTCTCCTTCCTCAAGCCCGTCCTCAAGCAGATCATCATGGCGGGGAAGAGCATGCAGCTGCTCAAGAACCTGGACTGCAAAGAGAGCATACCGGGTGACAGCGCCTCTAGAGGTCAGTTGCAGTATGACGGTGGGACTTTGATTTATTTTCCTCGGTTGTGTTTTACGTAATAAGAATGGATGCACTGTTTTGTTACGTTCATGCGTGGTAGCAGGCAGAAATTCACATTTTACAGGAAGTTAATGGGAAATACTGATGAGTAATGTTTATTTTTGTAACTTTATAGGACATGCCAGGGTTAGGGGTTTGATAACAAACTGGGGCCGTCCATTCTAAGATGCTTTTGAGTAAAGTGTCCACCAATTTCACGTCATGAATTAAAAAAGAGACTTTTTTTTTTATGGTACAATATCCATGTACCATTTACATGGCTTTACATTGATTAGCAAGTAAAATTGGTAGTAGTTGTATTCTGTTTCTTAGGCTTACCTAAGGTTTTGAACAATAATATTAGCAGTTGCGCTAGCATCTTGCAGTAACCATAAAGTGTGTGTGTGCGTGTGTGTGTTCCAGATGCAGAGAGGAAGAGCTTGTACACTTTGTTCCTGGAGTCGGTTCAGTCGCGCCTCTGTCGCCGGGACGACTCGCCCCTGGATGCGGTAACCGAGCAACAGGCCACCAAGCGCAGCCTGATCAAGATGCAGTCCATTGTGGCGCAGCACCTGCAGATCGACGACATCCACGATCCGCTGCTTGCCATCAACTTTGCCAGGTGAGCGATCGCCATCGATAACAGTGGTTTATCTGATCTGTAACCATGGCTACTGGTGGGGACTCTCAATCTTCTGGCCTTCAATTAGACTACATTCAATTAAATACCGGCAGAGGTTTTGGTGAACGAAGTGGAAAAGCAACCGGTCTTTACAAACCATGAGATGGTAAGACTAAATTCAATTAAATTGTATTTGTATAGCACTTAATCACAGTTACAGTCTCAAAGGGCTTTACAGGCCATATATTTATGACACCTCCTAACCCAAGCCCCCCAAAGGGAAAGGAAAAACTCCCTTAATTAAGAAGGAAGCTATCTTGAGTAGCAAAGCAGAGTGGTGGATCCCTCCTTCCAGGGATGGTAAGGAGTGCAATGGGTGCCGTCATTGACATACATAGTAGTATTACTAGCAAACATTTGACAAATTATTTAGAAAAGAAGTGTTGTCCATGGTGATGGGGTGCTGGACACTGGGCAAGCTGGGCAAGCTGGTAGCTGTCAGGGGTGTCCAGGAGTCCAGACACAATCACTGCAACACATTAAAACAGACAGAATTATGGTTAGATGGGGCAGGGTGGAGAAGAACCTCTAAACTAGTTCCTATCGGCAGCATGCAACGAGAGCTGAGGGGCACCCCTAGGAGAGAGGAGCAAGCGGTCAGATAAAGCTGAGGTATAAGGGGAGACCACCAGGTCTGACATTTCAACACTACAGGTCAAGACAATATCCAGCGGGTTTCCACCATTGTGGGTAGGGTGCTGGACAAGCTGTTTGAAGCCAAACGTGTCTGTGATAGACAGAAAAACCTGACCAATTATTCACATGAATTTTGAAAACCCCAATCAGCAGAACTTGATCAGAATATGTAACAAGATCAGCCGCAAAATCAGAAAACTCATCCAAGAAATGTGAGTACGGGCCCAGTGGGCGGTAAACTATAGCTAAGAAGAACAAATCTGAAATGGTTTTTGTCTGTTTGTTTGGCTTTATGTTACTCCTCACTCACTCCTCACAACCTCACAAGTACACAACCAGCATTGGGTCTCTTGCTCAAGGACCCGTGGTCACTTTTGATGCATCATCTAGACCCACTAGCGAGACCACCATGATCCGGCTCCCCCCTAAACATATATATATATTCACACTTTTATTTGTTTGGCTGCAGTACCCTGAAACTCAAGTTATACACAGCCATTAATGACTAATTAACATGTCTCCCCACCCACAGGCTTTACTTGGAACAGAGCGACTTTCACGAGCGCTTCTCCGGCGGGGAGTTCATCGTGGACCGCTCCTCCCAGTCCGTGACGTGTCAGAGCTTTGAGCTGACGCTGCGCTCCTGCCTGTACCCCCACATCCAGCACAGATACATCCAGTGCTGCGGGAACCTCATGACCACGCTCAAGAAGGACTACAAGTTAGCATCTAGTTTTACGTTTAACATAGCGGGGCTAAAGCTAGCCTCCCTTCCCATCTTTTCGTAATAACATTGGTCTCCTTTTTTACTAATGAAGCTAAGCTACATGATGCTAGGCTAGTCTTGGCTATGCTATAGGACATTTAATGGTTAGGCACACCTTAATGTGACCTTTTGAATTTTGTCTGCATAATGTTATATTTAATTAATTTAGAAACCCCTTGATGGGAACTTTTGACCATTGAAGCTTTGCTCGATTAGGCTAGGCTATCCATACGATATTAAATGTGTTGATGTGTTCGCAGGTTGCTGGAGTACCTCCAGGCGATGAGGAACTACTTTCTGCTGGAGGCAGGGGACACCATGTATGACTTCTACACGGCCATCTTCGAGCGCGTGCTGGAGAAGGAGAGCTGGCAGCAGCTGTCCTTCCTCAACGCTCAGCTGCAGGAAGCGGTGGGGCAGCGACACCCGGAGGACAGCAGCAGGTACAGCACCCAGGAGAAAATGCACTGCAACACATTCACTGTTATTCAAAACATATACACTGTTAGTTAACATTTGCTATTTACTATATGTACACGGTTAATAAACACAAAGGCCTTTATTAAATATATACACACGGTTAATAAACACAAACTCTTATTAAATATATATACACGGTTAATAAACACAGACTGTTATTAAAGACATACACATTTCATAAACACAGACTTTTATTAAAGATGTATACACAATTAATAAACACATAATGTTATTAAGGACATACACCGTTAACGTTCGATAGATTAAATGACACATTCAATCTAGATTGACTAAAGATGGATTCATGTCCAGACTGAAACTCTCATGGATGGGTTGTCGTGTCTCCGTGCTAAGCTCACACGTCACTTACCAAAACCCCAGGGTTAACCCCAATCCTGTTTTCCCAGGCTGTCTATCTTCCTGGACACCAGTGAACCAGCCCGCAAGAAGCAGCCGGTCCACAACCTGGACGTCCTGACCCTAAGCTACAAGGTCAGCAGGTCACCGTGTGTGTTCTTATCTCCTCTGGGTCTCAGAGGCGGCTCTGAAGACACAACCTCCCCTTGTCTCTGTACTCCAAGGTTCCCTGGCCCGTGGACATCGTCATCAGCACTGAGTGCCAGCGGATCTACAACCAGGTGTTCCTGCTGCTGCTGCAGATCAAATGGGCCAAGTACTGCCTGGACACAGTCCGGTTCAGTGGTGAGTACTAGAGTGCTGGCTAGAGTACACAGCCCACGTCCGTGGTGAGTGTAGCTTGTAGCTTGAAGTACCCAGTCAGATTCAGGGCTTCAAGGAAAAGGTTAAAACGTTGTCAGTTCATCCGTTCCACAACCCTTTCTCTTTCTTTTTTTTTATACCGCTGTATTCTCCCCCAAATACTTACATAATATGTACATAATTGACTTGCATTATTTAAATTGCAGTAGTTATTTTGTAGTTACAAAATGTGTATGGTACATGCAAGGATCCACAGCATACATTCCAAACAGGAGAGAAAAACGGAAAAAAAGGTGAAGCTGAATACATGGCTACAAGACTTTAATTTTCTTAACCTCAATGATTTGCTTGCTACTTCCTCTAGACCTGACATCAGCCACTCAGAGAGCAGACGGGGGTGCGGCCGGGGAGGGGGCGTCGGCCAGGGAGGGCATAAACCAGCAGATCCACCGCATGTGTCTGCTGCGGGTCAAGCTGATGCACTTCGTCAACAGCCTCCACAACTACATAGTGACCCGGGTACGGCCAGTGCCAGAGCCAATAGCAACAGACCAGGCCATTCAGTTTTTTTCTCTTTCAAAGATACGTCTATACCTATCCTCCGAGATCATAAGAAATTATGATTGGATTCAATTAGATTTGGAAACATTATTGTTCATTAAATGACCATAGACCATAGAACAAAAGTGTGTTCAAGAAAATGTCGTGGGTCATTGTAAAACATAATGTTTTTGTAAACGTAAGAAAACTGAATTCTTGTCTTTTGCTAAGAGTGATGTCATGTAAGAGCTTATAAGAGACAGACACATGTTTTAAAAAGAAACTAGTAAATTGAAAGAAAAAATTATTATGACGAGATAAATCCAAAGATAATACAATTCTACGTTTAATGCATTTTGGTAAATCCTAGTTGATGTTCCACAATAAACTAGCGACATGCTATCCATTAGCTTGACATTCAAACTGTGTTTCTTGTGAACGTGGCCTGGTAGATCCTGCACAGCACCGGTCTGGAATTCCAGCACCAGGTCCAGGAGGCTAAAGACCTGGACCAGCTGATCAAGATCCACTACAGATACCTGTCCACCATCCATGACCGCTGCCTGCTCAGAGAGAAGGTAGCCAACACCTGAGAGACTGTAGCGGCTTTATGTCATGTAACTCCTTTAGAGCATGTAGCCGTGTGTAGAGACCTGTTTCCCCAAATGTTTTGGCCTGTGTCCCCATTATTTTTTCTGACCATTGAAGATTTTTACACATCTGCTTCCCAACACATCATTCTAACCCAATCAACATCTGCCTGTAAAATCAATGTCACAGACATTGAACGTAACACTAAGTGATAAGGAGTACTTCTGAATCATTTTTTCTTTTGATATACGGTGCCTTGAAGAACCAGTAGAGCATTAAGCATCTGTCATGAACTGTCTCCTACGTGGTGTTCCCTCAGGTCAGCTTCGTGAAGGAAGCCATCATGAAGGTCCTCAATCTGGTCCTCATCTTCTCCGACCGCTGGCAGGCCGGCTTCGGAGCCTGGAAGTGAGTGAGCTCATTAAAAAACTAATGTTTATTTTATTTTATTTACTTTAGGCTCTAATGAAAGGTAAAAAAAAACACAGTTTACTCTAATTTCTCCTGAATAACATGGGCACCCGTTCTTAAAAGACAAACAAATGAAATAGCATTTCCATTACAAACTGTGGAATAACTGGGGCCTAAGATAAACAATGTGAAATGGCACTGTGAATTTCAGGATTGAGTCCATAGACAAGATGGAGTCTGACTTTAAGAACTGCCACATGTTCCTGGTGACCATACTGAACAAGGCCGTCTGCCGAGGCTCCTTCCCTCACCGTGAGTACTGTATATATGTTATGCATATATTATTATACATTTACTATTATATATTTTATTATGTTTATTAACCTACTTTTTATGTAAAGTGTCCTTGGGTTCCATGAAAGTCACTCCAAATTATAAAAAGCTAATGTTATTATTGATATAGAGTTGAATGATCTGCCTGACCTCTGACCCCGTGTTCCCAGTGGAGTCCCTGGCACTGTCACTGATGGCGGGCTTCGAACAGTGCTGAAGAAACCATTCATGATGTCACCCCCTCGCGTTTTCACTGTTGGGATGCCACAGTCACGATGTCACAGTCGTGATGTCACAGGCTTGATGGCAATGTCACAGTCGTGATGTCACAGGCTTGATGGCAATGTCACAGTCGTGATGTCCCAGTTGTGATGCAATGTCACAGTTGTGATGTCACAGTTGTGATGGCAATGTGACAGTCGGGATGTCACAGTCGTGATATCAGTCACAATGTTACCGCCCTGATGTCGCCGCTGTGATGCCACCGCAATGATGTCAGCGTTGTGATGTCATCATTTTACAGAGAGACTATGGCCCTCCCCCCACCTCACTGTATAGAAGGACTTGAAGAAAGCACAGTGATAGCAACTGTAGTGACTAAAACACATGTTTATATGAACATGTAATGCTTGGTTGTGATTGTGTAACCCCTTGAAAACAGTAAACCATTCGACACCATTTCATGTTATGTTGTTCATGTTATGTTATGTTATGTTATGTTCAGGCTTTTCCATTGCATTGTTGACATATGATCATATTAAATTATTTTTCCACTAACTTATGAGTCATGATGGTGATCATTGGTTGCTTTATTTCAACTATTTAACATTTTTGGGGCGCAAAATAGTTGTAGACACCTTTCCAGCCTATGTTTATATGAGTTATATATATTATTAACATTATAGGATTATAGTAATAATATGAGGAATTATCAGTAAAAAAAGAATGCTGAATCAGCACAGTAGAGATGAACAAACCACAGAAACCTTGAGATTTGTTAATAGCCGATTTTGTGAACAGATGGAGAATGAGTGTTTGTAAATGTGTGTATTTTCTTAGTGAATGAGTTCTACAGTCCCACTCAACTTCTCAACAAAGTTCAAAGGTCCTGACTGGAAGATACATTTATAGTCCAGAGCATAGGGAATGTAGTTTGATGAAGCAGAACAACACCAGTTCCTTCAAAAATAAATGCTGATAGCTACAGATGTATGTATGGTGTCGTAAGACACAAGAAACCAAATACCTTGCAGTAAGTGTGTAATAACATTTACACACACATACACACACCTCAGATTCGACACAAGGTGTTTTGGTTGAGTAGTTACGTGATTTCTTAATACATATAACTTAATATCATAATGTAATGTCACTCGATATGACCAACTAAGGATTAGCATAACACATGCAATCTTAGAATGCAAAAAAAAAGTATAGAATAATTTTTCGGAGTAAATCGTTTTCGGGTTGTTTTTGTAAAAAGGAGGAAGGCTCTGATCTCAAATGATACTGTGAATACCTTTGATGTCATCTCATCCTGCATGTCCCTAGTGGTCGTGTTCCGCACCGTAAGCCTGACTTCAGTTTCCTGTTGAGTTTTCCTGTTCAGGACAGGAACTCCTGCTCGGCTGTCCGCCCACGATCACACCGACCAGAAGGCAGATCACGAAAAAAAGAAACCTGGATAGTTTTGACTTCCCAATATTTTCAAAACCGACTGCTAGAGGATTTCACACCCCGACCGGTGGCAGCGGCCATTAATGGCGATTTAGATACTTAAAAGGGAACTTCTGTGGGGAAAAAAAATAACCACTTCGGGTGAGTCCTTTAGAAGTTGAGGCTTCCAAACTCTGCCCGAACTTGCATGCGATAAAGTTTTGCGATGTTTTACGGTGTTGTCATTCTAACGACTCTGTGGGTCCATCGGTTGTTTTAGAGTGTTTTTATTTGTAATGATTGTGTGTGTGCTTCCCCAGATTACTGTTTGTTGGTTTTGAGGGTGTTTCGCAGGGACATAGGCCCGATTGGTGACTAATTTCGGTGTGTGAGCACAGATAACCACAAATGTAGGACAGGAATTCGGCAATGCCCGCCGCTCCAAATGCTGCCTGTATGTCAATAGTTGTAACACCTAAATACACATTTAAGGTCCGCAGCAATCACTGTTCAGTTGCAGTTGGGAATCCACGGGGACGGACCCATTTTATGGCCCTGTGTTGAACGCATCCTCACCCTTTACGGAACTATACTTTTAGATCTGCAAATGGTCGTTGAATCTATTAAGTGTCTATCAGAGCGAGTCACAGCGACATCAATACAACTCTGTAACATTTTTAGGTTGAAAACGTGTACTGTTATATTGTATCAAATATATGCAGTTGCCAGGGCTCTTCCTGCAGAGCAGTGGGCGAGGCAAACAAAAAGATAGGGGAACGTTGTGGTGGATAGTTGGGAATATTCTAGTTGAAAATTTCCATGTGGCTATGAATGCATCTTGATACAGTTTAAGTTGTCCTGGTGTGATACAACGACACGGATCGAGAGGTATACAGTATATTACAATTGACATTAAAGATACTTGTAGTGTGTATAGTCTTTCTCAAAGTATAGGCTTAGACGTACCTGCAATTTAATGCATGTATACAAACGAATATATTTGTTTGACAGAAAAACATTAAAATGAATTAACGTCATTATTATTTTTGTAAACATTATTTCAATATTCTCATACCCTTTGTTTTAATGTCTGGGTCAACGTAGTACAACTACAACATCCTCCTCAAACATCCCACACCAGATGAGTACATAATATCATGCTGTTTGCCACATACACAGACAGACAGACACTGAGAGTGGGTCATTAGTCTTATTGTAAGTCATTTAGCTGACACTTTTATTCAAAGCGACTTGCAGTGAATTCAGAGGTTAGATATTACAGAGACAGGTCATTAAGGAGCAGGTAGGGGTTAGACAGTACAGAGACTGATCATTAAGGAGCAGATAGGGGTTAGACATTGAATACAAAGACAGGTCATTAAGGAGCAGGTAGGGTATATAGGCAGTGAATTCAGATCCATGTCATTAAGGAAGAGGTAGGGATCAGACCGGGAATACAGAGACAGGTCATTAAGGAGCAGGTAGGGGTTAGACAGTGAATTCAGATCCATTTAATTAAGTAGCAGGTAGGGATCAGACCAGGAATACAGAGACAGGTCATTAAGGAGCAGGTAGGGGTGAGATGATACAGTGACAGGTCATTAAGGAGCAGGTAGGGGTAAGACAGTACAGCGACAGGTCATTAAGGAGCAGGTGGGGTGAGACAGTGAATTCGGATCCATTTCATTAAGGAGCAGGTAGGGGTTAGGGGGCGTCTTGCTTAAACAACCTTAACATACGTACAAATACTTAATCACAGGCTGTAACTTAAACCATCAACTCCAACCTAGAACTCAGTTTTTTATTCCATAAGATGTAAACAAACACAAAGTTGCACCGTTTTTTGCAGTTTCTGGGTCAAACACCAAGGCTACTAAAATAGTGTTTATAGCACATGAAGCTAGCATGTTGTGTTGTGTTACAGAGACATTAAGTCTTTTTAGTAAGGGCTAGAGGGACATTAGGTCTGTTAAGTAGTGACCATTGCAGATGGGATTAAAGAGTCTTCTTATCAAGCACCCTGCCGTGGTGAGGATAGGTGTGTGTACGACCTCACTGTGTCTGTGTCAATGTGAAGACTTATTCAGACACGCTACCTGGCACAGGTAGTGAGCAGGTTACCTTCTTGGTCTGGTAAGCTCCTTACAGTTTAAGTATGGAAAAGACACACACACACAGTTTAATTATTTTATTTAGGGCAACCTAAAAACAAAAGATTATACAGGACATGCATACATACAAATGTTTAACTCGTCAGCAGTAGTTAAACACAAACTAACACTTTTCACACCATAACAGACAAAACCGCTCAAACCTTTTCCTCTGACTAATTCCTCTTCTTACTTATTCTGTCCGTGTGCCAACCAGACTGTAACTATAACTTATTGATTGTAATTATGAAAGTAGCCAAACATGAAAAAAAACACACACCTTCTTGACACTCCCTCCTCTGGTGAAACACTGTGTTGCTGTTGGGTCTTTTTTTGTCAGCTCATAATTGTGTTACGTGGTAATAATTCGATCCAATCTGAAAGGTTATTTATTTATTAGTGTTTGAATATAATTTATCTGGGTTTCTTATCAACGTCTGTTTGGTAGAAGAGTAAAGCTGTACAGCCCTTAAGAGGAAGTATTTTAGGTCTTTCCTTTTTTGGTTTTTGGTTTCGAGCCTGCAAAGAAGAATTTGACTATCGACATATTCAGCATTTAAAAAGCTGAAGTGTGACACTAAATGTTTTTCTGCCTCAAGTTCCTTTATATCTACCCTTAATCTTTGATCAACTGTTTCCCTTATCTTGAAACATTTAGTTGTGTTTGTAGAGCGCTTTGAGTCCAAGCTGGTATTGGAAATGTAATGTAGTGTGTAACAGTTCGTCAGCTTAACATAGATGTCACTTATTTCATGGCTTTCTTTCCCACCCCGTTGTTATTGCTCAGGAGAAAAGCTTGCGACTGTTTGATTTCAACTCCATTTGTAAACCGACCGTTTCCTATTTTGTTCCATGCCGCTCTTAGCTCCTCGTTTGTGTTTATAACTTAGTCAGCTTGTGACAGGGAGGACGCACTGAAGTCTGATTAAACGCACCACTTTCATTCAACATCATCAAATTCAGCTGTGAATGTACTCTGAATGAGACAGCTGTGGAAGGAGGAGTAGCATGTATTCCTGGCTCAAGTTCTGAGATGAGTTGGCTGATGGATGGACAGGTGAAATGGATGGATTGATGGATGGATGGGTGAAATGGATGGATGGGTGAAATTGATGGATGGGTGGATGAATGGGTTTGTCTTTACTTTATTGATCCTGTAAGTAAATGTATTTGCAACACATGCATATAATACACTGTGGTAATAGTAATAATAACAATAACAATAGTTTGGATTAGGAATAAAGTACACAAAAATAATGTTAATTTACTCTAGTCATTGAGAGTTGATAAACAAGTCTGGAAAATAAGAAGTGAATTAAGATATATTTTGCTGCTAAAAATGCTACCCAACCTTAACCACAACCACACCAAATCCTAACCTAATACTAAACACTACCCAGACCTTAACATGAAAGCCTAACCTTTGAAAGTAACCACCCCAAAACCATATGTTAACCACTCCAAACCCTCGGTGTAACCACCATCTCTAATAAAACATATGAACCGTTTGGTTTTTTATGGTTTTATTATGGTTCGTATTTTCACCGTTAATACTTTACGCTGTCAATCAAACAGAACATTTCATCATTAATACGAGACGCACACAAAAACACAGTCACACAGACACACACACACTACACTACACCTTGTCATTCTGCATTCATTCTAGGGGTGGAGACATTTGTATTTGTAACCTACGTTTTTTCTGAACTTTCAGACCATGAGGTGTGGTTTGCGTGAACTTCTTCTTTCTTTGCCCAAACTTTAATTTTATCACAGGAAACGTTTTGTGTGCTGTGCTGTGTCATAAAGTGCACCACAGAACAATGGATCATTTATACCCCAATATTATTTTTCTTGAAGTCAAGATCCTTCGCTTCAAGAAAAAGGTAGTTGGGCTTGAGAGAAAAACAAAATTTGAGAATATACATAATTTGTTATTTATTCAGTGATATCTTGTTTGCTTTTGGAAACACAGCTAGGGTATTTATCTTCCTGCTGTAAGCTACTGCACCGAATAATCTGTTTCCTGGAGAACGAAACCAATAAATAGTGTTGATAATGCTGGTTGTCTGATTAATTAATCTGTAATCATCAAGTTTAGAGGAGTGAGTTACATTTCTTATGTGCTAACTCCCTTTGACTGCAGCCCCAAGGTTCATATAAAAACGGTTTAAAAGCCTCCTGTTCATCTACTCCTGCCCTCCTCCTCATCAGAATGGCCTCCACGGTGACCCTGGAGGACGCCCTCTCCAACGTGGAACTCCTGGAGGACCTCCCTCTCCCCGACCAGCAGCCCTGCATCGAACCCCTGCCCTCCTCCCTCATATACCAGGTCAGGCCCTCCCCCCTCCTCCCTCATATACAACTTCAGCCCCCTGTCTACTCCCCCTTGGCCCCAGGTATCCCATATTGTTGTGAAGCACTTTGTTGTACAGTAAAATTCAGTAAAGTGTTTTAAATAAGTACTCTCTGTCTCTCTGTCTCTCTATCTCTGTATCTGTCTCTGTCTCTCCCTAGCCGAACTTCAACACCAACTTCGAGGACAGGAATGCGTTTGTCACGGGCATCGCGCGCTACATTGAGCAAGCCACCGTTCACTCCAGCATGGTAAACCACAAATAGATCAACTCTTTATCGCTCTTCATCTACTGAAGAGCAACCTTTTATCACTCTTCGTCTACTGAAGATCAACTCTTTGTCGCTCTTCCTCTATGGGTCATCATGGGTACTTTATTAAACCAAAGCAATTAAAAACGTTATTCATAAAAAAAACAATCCAATTTCATTTGTATGAACAGTATTACAAGTACAATAATACTATAACTCTTCAAGTAGGCTCATTCAGATGTTGCTCTCAGTAAAAGAATAACACATTAAAAGAAAAAAGGCTGCATTTACATTTACATTTGTCAGACACTTTGATCCATGCACTGTAATGATGGGCTAGAATTTTCCAGAGGAAGATATCTTTGTGGGTTGGTCCATCCTGTTGTGTATGTAGCGTTAGCACCAGGCATGTAGCTCCAGGCCTGACCACCCTGTCTGCTCTCTGGCTGCGGACCAAATGGGTGCTTAGTGGCCTGTCTGCCGGGGCTCAAGTGCTTTGATTCTAATTAGCACGTGGCTAATTGCTGTTTTAAACTGTAAGCACTGCGTTAAAGAGCTCTTAGTGTTCCGTGGACCGCACCAAATTGCCAACACACCGTTGCCATCTTGGATCCAACCCTTCTAGAAGAATCTCTGTTTTGTTGTCTTTCTGTATTTTAGGTTGAAAAATATTAATGTGTTTTGTTCTCATTCCAGCTTGATGTTGTTTAACTTTATTTTTTGTTTTGTTATATGTTTGATTCCAAATCTAGCTAGATTGTTTTTTCATTTTACTTTATTTACAATATTACACATGGCAGCTAATTATACATTAAGTCCTTTTACTTTTAACAAACTTTTTCTTTTTAACATTGCTTCACATTTAACATGGTCAGAGACACAAAGTGTTTGCTCAGACTAGTATTAAGGGTCAATATTACCTTTTTGATCGCTTATATGTTTCATATATAAAGACTAGGATCTATTACCGGTCTTTTTAGTCTTCTCAATGTTATAGAATTAAGTTGGAGGATATTCTAGTGGTTAGGGTGTTCGACTCCCAGCCGAAAAGTTCTGGGTTCAAACCCCAATGTCACCAGGCTACTTGCAGGCATCCTTGAGCAAGATGACGCCTAACCCTTACCTGCTTCTTACTGTTATGTATCACTGTAAGTCACTTAGGATAATAGCATCTGCTAAATGACAAAATGGTAAAAATAAATGTGTCCTTACGCGTGTTAACCAGAATGAGATGCTGGAGGAGGGCCAGGAGTATGCAGTCATGCTGTACACCTGGAGGAGCTGCTCCCGGGCCATCCCACAGGTACCATGTGACCCTGTGATGTCACTTCCTGTTTACACCCAAGACATTTAGTTTAGCGTTTGCATTGCTTTTCAGTGAAGTTACACACAGTGCATATAACACATTGCAATTTTTGAGCTCCCTCTATCATCTTAATACTCTATCCTAGCACGAGCCTTGCCCTTAATTCTTTTCCTGAGGGACTGTGCCCTCTACTGATGGCCTCCAGTAGTAACTCATACCCAATGTTGTCAACAATTTCCTAATAACTACAACAAATTTACTGTGTGTGTGTGCATCTTGTAAATATATTAAAAATAAAAATACAATATTTTTCTAATAAAGTATGGCAAATTCTCAATAGTTCATAGAAAACATCTGATTTCACCACACAAGCTGTTGTGGATCTTTCACTCTGTTCATCACCTGTTTTTTTTATAACTTCCTGTGTGCTGCCCTCCCCCTCGTCTTCCTGTGTCAGGTGAAGTGTAACGAGCAGCCAAACCGCGTGGAGATCTACGAGAAGACCGTGGAGGTGCTAGAGCCAGAGGTCACCAAGCTCATGAACTTCATGTACTTCCAGGTAACGCTCTGACCCTGCCCACCTGCACTACAACCAACCACCCATTGGTCAGGTGGAGTAAGATCCCGCCCATGATGCAGTGTGATTGGTTGTTGTATGTATTTATGCAATATCCATTTATTATCTATTTATTATATCAATTCATAGTTACAGTGGATCATATCCAGATAAAATGCTTTCTAGTCTAAATAAACGGTCACTATATGATTTAAAACACTCCTCCTCTTCTCTCTCTTCCTCCTATTTCTTCTCCAACTCTTCTTCCCCCTCATCCCTCCTCCTCCTCCCCCTCCTCCTGCTTCTCCCTCCCAGCGTACGGCTATAGACCGGTTCTGTGGGGAGGTGCGGCGGCTGTGCCACGCGGAGCGTCGTAAGGACTTTGTGTCGGAGGCGTACCTCCTCACGCTGGGGAAGTTCATCAACATGTTCGCCGTCCTGGACGAGCTCAAGAACATGAAGTGCAGCGTGAAGAACGACCACTCCGCCTACAAGCGGTACGCACGTACTTGGAATATACATAAATACCAGGCGGCTTGGTGGCTCAAACCGCTAACGCGCTAACCATGTAGGCAATACCCCTCGTAGGTTTGATTCCCGACATGCAGCTGTTGAGCTGCATGTGGTTCCCTCTCTTCTTCAACCCACTTTCCTGCCTGTCTTTGCTGTCCTGTCCATAAAGACACGACACCCCATGAACATAAATAAATAAAAAGATATAATATAATTAATATATAATAATAAAAATTATATATATATACTTAAAACACATGTTTATTTGACACTCATGGATAAATAAAATACAAGGATGTTAACGTACTAAAAACGCATGATAACAACATGAACATTCACACATAAAATACACGGATACCAACATACTTACAACTTGTGTGTAACAGCAAACATCGTTTATAACATGTGCATGTCAACTTGTAAATAAAGTTTGAATAGAATTCTTACATTAGACATACTCACCACAAGAAGGCAGTGTTGGTCTAAGGAACGGCACTAACGATAGTTCTGCCTTTTCTCACTTCTTACGTAGAAGAAGAACAACAATGTGTTTGGCTGTGGAGATGCTCATGTCTTCTTATTAATAAATGTTAAATTATGTATATATATTTTTCTCCACTAGAGGATATTGTTTATTTTCCTGGGGATGTTCATACTTATGTTTAATTTATGCTATGTTATGTTTTGTTATTAATACATGTTATTTCCTGTCTTCTTCCCCACCAGAGCAGCCCAGTTCCTGAGGAAGATGTCTGAGCCGTCATCTATCCAGGAGTCTCAGAACCTGTCCATGTTCCTGGCCAACCACAACAAGATCACCCAGGTCAGATAGACAGGCTATAGTCAGCCCAGAAACAGACACAGACTTATGGCCTAGACTCACATCCTTCACTTAGGGTTAATTGATACAGTCTACAGCCAACTAGCTTTCCTAATGCCAGTTCTGTTGGTTTTGCTTCGTTTAAAATAAAATTATATTTCAAATAGTGCTATAAAACCACAAGCGGTTGGTGCTCATATGCGTAAAGTTACATGGTTCACTGTTCATCACTTGTTGTTCAACACTGTATGATTCTACTAATACTTTGATGTGTGTACTAATCGTCCAGCGACTAAGAGCTTCACAGAAATAAAAAAAACATAAACATACAGAGGGAAAGATGTTTTACACACATATTTCCCATACAGTTGATTCACAGAGGGTGAACATAGACATGTAGGGATGTTTTTCAGAGTGACTGTGATTGGTGTTGATCATTCTAATTTTACTCTTTGATCTATGAGTGATGTCTGTGATGTATGTCTCCAGTCTCTGCAGCAGCAGCTGGAGGTGATCAACGGCTACGATGAGCTGCTAGCGGACATTGTCAACCTGTGTGTGGATTACTACGAGGACAAGATGTACCTCACGCCCAACGAGAAGCACACGCTGCTCAAGGTAGCAGGACCCTGCTAACACTAGCCTAGCCCTTCCAATGCTGGCCTAGCTCTGCTTATGCTAGCCTTACCATGCTATCACTAGCCTAGCACTAGCCTAGAACTGCTAATGCTAGTTTAGCCATGCTAATCCTAACCTAACCATGCTAATGCAAGCCTTACCATGCTAACACTAGCCTGGTGCTAACACTGGCCTAGCCGTGCTAACACTAGCCTAGCACTAGCTTAGTGCTAACACTAGCTTAGTCTTTTTAACACTAGCCTAGCCCTGCTCACACTAGCGTAGCCCTACTAAAACATGCCTAACCCTGCTAATGCTAGCCTAGCCCTGCTTACGCTAGCCTAACACTAGACTAACCCTGCAGGACCCTACCTCTGTTTACCCAGGTCCAGTTAACCCTTTGTTATGTCCCCTAGGTCATGGGCTTTGGCTTGTATCTGATTGACGGAACCAACAGCAACATCTACAAACTAGACGCCAAGAAGAGACTCAACCTCACCAAGATCGACAAATTCTTCAAGGTAATGAAGGGAGAAGTTTGATATAAGGGGATGTCACTTGTTATAGGGTTCTTTTACATTTTAAACTACATACAAAATGAACTAAACCCAATACAAAATATAAGACAAACATTGGCCGATGTTCCAATACAACAATATATTTGTTGTCTCCCACAGCAACTGCAGGTGGTGCCTCTGTTCGGGGACATGCAGATTGAGCTATCCCGCTACATCAAGACCAGCGCTCACTTTGAGGAGAACAAGTCCAGGTAAGGAGGCACCTGTAAGGAGGAGGTCTAAGGACCAGTTGTCTGGCTCCTACTGGGGGATTACAGAGTCACTTGGGAGAGAGAGGTGGTTTGGATTAGTATCTTAGTATCTGATATGAAGCACAACAATTGTGGAAACTGTTTTTTAACAAACCACACAAACTTGCTGCAGAGGAATAATTTCATCAATCACTAATTTGCATATTCTCACTTTATTCTCAATTTATACTTTAAGACACTTCTCTCCTCTTCTCTATCACTATCTCCATTCAAAAATGGCTGTATTGGCATGGAAAACAACCAGGTTAAGATGTAAACAAAGGAAAAACAAAAATTTCTAGCAGTCTGTTAGAATAAAAAGTTAAAGCTTGAAAGCTAAACTTGTAAAAACGTCTAAATATAAAATGTCTCTCCCCTGCAGGTGGTCTTGTACGTCCCCCTCCAGCAGTCCCCAGTACAACATCTGTGAGCAGATGATCCAGATCCGGGAGGACCACATGCGCTTCATCTCTGAGCTGGCGCGCTACAGCAACAGCGAGGTCAGCAGGGGGTCACAACCTTTCACACCACCGCAGACTGACTGGGGGGAATGGTTGAATAGTGGCGAGCGGCGACGAAATTTAACGTGTAAAAGAGTAGACACTTTTCTTCACAGTCATCCTGAAATCGCAGTACAACAGAGGGTTCAAACACAGATCTCTGTTGAATTGTGTTTGTATGTTCTTATGTGCATGTATGTATTGTGTTTGTGTGTGTGTGCGTGTGTATTGACTCTGTGCGCCGCATCACTTGATCAGGTGGTCACAGGGTCGGGGCGACAAGAAGCCCAGAAGACGGACTCTGAGTACAGGAAGTTGTTCGACCTCGCCCTGCAGGGCATGCAGCTCCTCTCCCAGTGGAGCGCCCACGTCATGGAAGTGGTGAGACCCAGGAGTAGGGACTGGAATTATGGATTATGGACTAGGGTTATGGATGAGGGACTGGGATTATGAAATAGGGTTATGGATGAGGGACTAGGATTAGGGACTAGGAACTACGGTTATGGACTAGGATTAGGGAAAAGGCACAAGGATTAGGGACAAGGGATATGGATGAGGGATTAAGGTTATAAACTCAGGACTAGGATTAGGGGTAAAGAACTAGGATTAGGGTGTAGGTGTAACAACTCTTGAGTAGAGGTACAAAGGGATTAAGGACTGGGATTAGGGTGTAGGTTCAACAACTCTCAGAGTAGAGGTACAAAGGGATTAAGGACTAGGATTAGGAACTAGGACTAGGTTGTAGGTGTAACAACTCTGAGTAGAGGTACAATAGTAATACACATATCAATGGTTAAAAGTCCCATTGAAACAAAAACAATTGAGCAAAAACAGGACGATTATTTCCCAAAAGGAGATCGATATATACCAATAATACCAAAACATTTTCTAGTTTCTAAAATCCATGTACTAACCTTTCTTCCCTCTCTGTGTAGTACTCGTGGAAGCTGGTCCATCCCACAGATAAGTACTCCAACAAGGAGTGTCCAGACAACGCTGAGGAGTACGAGAGAGCCACCAGATACAACTACACCAGCGAGGAGAAGTTTGCCCTAGTAGAGGTCTGTACCCCTGCCTTCTGTACCCCTGCCTTCTTTATCCCTACCTTCTGAACCCCTGCCCTCTGAACCCCTGCCTCTCTATACCCCTGCCTTTTGTACCCCACAACAGCTCACAACATCTCACCTAAACGTTATAGTAAATTCTCACTGTGTAAGATTGAGCCCCTCCCAGTTAGTAGGTGGGATGCTTTCAGAATTCTAAAAACGAAATAACAGTGTTCTGTCCACTCTACCTGGCTGTGCAACTGTGTGATGCGAACCGACTGACTCAGCGTAGGTCGGCTGTGTGAGTGGCGTGAGTGGGAGGGGTTTTGAGAGTGTCAATAGTAAGATGAGACATGACATTATCTACTATAGTCATCAGTAGGTTAAACAGGCTACTGTTTGTCTTTTCAGGTATATCATTGTTTTCTAGTTATTACAATCAATAAATAGGCTACTGCTTGTGTCTGCCCAGGTGTATTAATGTATTATATTTATTATAACTAATAAATAAACTAGCGCTTATGTCTGCTCGGGTGGATTTATGTATTCTAGTTATTATAATTAATTGACAGCTACTGCTTGTCTCTCCAGGTGTATTTATGTATTATAGTTATTACAGTTAATAAACGGCTACTGCTTGTCTCTCCAGGTGTATTTATTATAATTAATAAACGGCAACTGCTTGTCTCTCAAGGTGATGGCGATGATCAAGGGTCTGCAGGTTCTGATGGGTCGCATGGAGAGTGTGTTCAACCACGCCATCCGCCACACCATCTACTCCGCCCTGCAGGACTTCGCCCAGGTCACCCTGAGAGACCCGCTACGCCAGGCCATAAAGAAGAAGAAGAACGTCATCCAGAGGTAAGGGAGCCTGAGTCATCATCTGGGCCAATAGAGGATGCTGTAGAGCCACGTTTTAAACAAGTGAACAGCGGTAATCTCAACCACTTTCACTCCGTTGAGGACGTTTTGTTAGTGGCCAGCCTGGTTGAGCAAGATGTCAGACCCCTACCCGCTCATATGAAATAAATCTATATCTCAATATGTCGTTGATGTTATGTGAGTGTATGTCAGTTGCTGTTGGTCATTACTTGTCTGTTAAGCCCAAATCACACTTCTCCGTCTTGCACGCACGCCAAGATCTGCGTTGCTACTTGGAGAGCGTACACGACCCTTTAACCGGTCGATGACCTCAGCGTACGCGAAGACGTTTTCATCCCAGAGCTTAGCAATGCGTTGCCCTTCTCTGAGGGGGTACGCGGCAAGTTATCACTGATTGGTTGAGAGGGGAGCATGCCTGGTGTTTTTGTTTTGTTTCTCGACACTAGAATAAAATGAACGCACCCGGTGAAATCAAAACACTGAATTGTCTGTATTTTTGGTTGCGATGCACATCACACACGCTTCTGAACTGAAAGCGTTTAAGAAAAAAAATCACTTTGGATATAAAAGTGGATATAAAATCCTAAATGACTAAACAGAAACAGTAGTGTGTTTATGACCCCATGTTGGTTCTCGGTCTGCCAGTAGACCATCTGACGTGTGTTAAGTCTTTTGACGTGTGTGTGTGTGTCTGTGTGTTTATCCACTCAGTGTTCTGCAGGCCATCAGGAAGACCATCTGTGACTGGGAGACGGGTCGCGAGCCCCACAACGACCCAGCGCTCCGCGGGGAGAAGGACCCCAAGGGGGGCTTTGACATCAAGGTCCCTCGCCGCGCCGTGGGCCCCTCCAGCACGCAGGTTATACATCTAGACGAATGCCTACACGCACGCACACACACGCACACACACATACACACACACGAACATGTGCTATATTACTTATCCTAGTTTGGAACAGACCATCAATGTCATTTTGTTCTAAGTAAATGGTTTTTTTTGTTTTTGTATTGGATCTTTTAAAATATTTATTTTGTATTTTATTTATATTCTATCAAAGTAGAAGATGGATGGGCTACGTTTATTGAGAGCAGATGATTTGACTCCCCCTTTTGATTTTCTCATAAGCCTAGCAATGGAACCGCCATCCCTTATTTGGGCATAAAATAGGGTCCTCACTCATTAGTCTATTCGAGTCAATCACAAACCGACATTGTAGTAGCCAATGTTCTACCAGCGGTTGCGCCGTCTCCTAAATTAGATTGTAATACTTCGTGACTCTTAAATGATATGTCCCATGTTTTGATGTATGACATCTTATTAAACCTAAGAAGGCTGAATAACAATCTACTGTGTTTGAAATTGGATATCAGGCGTCTCATTGTTCCTTACGTCTGTTATGTCACATAAATCCCCGTAGCTTTAGTCTCTAGTTCCAGGAACTCAGCCATTTTCCAGGTACAGTGCTGATGAAAAACATGGTTTCCTTTCTCTGTGATCTTCATGAACTCTGAAACGTATCCAATATCGTCAGGTCTTTTGTTGTGTGTAATACAAATCAAGCTGACCTCAATCTGAGGCATCTCACTGTTCAATATAAAGTGAAGGGTCAAAGGTCATTTTAGAAGATAAGACGTTTAGCTCTTTTTTTTAACTTACTGACCGGATATATCTGCTGCCTCAGATAAAAGCATGCTAGTGTATTTAGACTTAGGGTCCATAGAATGGGGTAGTTAGAATGTTTGGATACTAAATGTTGGGGACCTAATAATTAAGAAAAATTAGAATGTTGGGGTTCTTAGAATTGTAGGGTCCTTGGGAATTTTTGGGAAAACGTTTGGGGCACTTGGACTGTCGCATCATGCAAATGCAAATGGCCAGTCCTTGTATTGCAATGTGTCCCTGTGCTGTGTGTGTGTAGCAGAATATCGTAAGGTAATGTGTGTGTTTTGTGTAGCTGTACATGGTGAGGACGATGCTGGAGTCTCTGGTCGCGGATAAGAGCGGTTCCAAGAAGACCCTGCGTAGCGGCCTGGAAGGCCCCACCATCCTGGACATTGAGAGGTTCCACAGAGAGTCCTTCTTCTACACACACCTGCTCAACTTCAGCGGTGAGAAACAAAATCTGGGATTAGGTGGCGGCATTGATATCTTGTATCTCATATCTTTTGATAACATAAACCTAATCTAATACTATTTTGTCCATTTAAAATTATTATTATATACTTTTTGTGCCACGTCGGTGAAGCTGAGTTGGGAGTGTTGATGCAAGGTTGTCGATTTTAAACCCCAATGTCCCAAATAGTCTGCCTGTAGGGATCCTTGAGCAGGATTTCCGATCCCCTACCTGCTCCTTAATGTCAGTGTCTAAAACAAACCACTGTAAGACGCTTTGGATGAAAGCGTAATGATAAAGTAGTCAATAGTGAGGCTGTGGTTCTGATGTCTGAAGCTATGGTTCTAACGGCCCCCCCACCCTCTCTGCCCGTCCAGAGACCCTGCAGCAGTGCTGCGACCTGTCCCAGTTGTGGTTCCGGGAGTTTTTCCTGGAACTGACCATGGGCCGCAGGATCCAGTTCCCCATCGAGATGTCCATGCCCTGGATCCTCACTGACCACATCCTGGACACTAAGGAGTCCTCCATGATGGAGTGAGCTTCACACACACCATCCCTTCCCCTAGGGCTTAGTTTACTTTTACAAAGTGTTGTTTGGAACAAACCAAAAGGCTTATAAAACTCCCAAAACACAGAGGGAAGAAACTTTGAGAAGGATCACAGAAGAGGGATCCCTCCTCCACATTCATTGACGCTTGGGAGGGAAATGGGTTCCAAATGGGCAGACGTATAATGGCGGTAGGGTGGAAAAAGTTAATGTTATCCGTATCTCTCTCTCTCTCCAGATATGTGCTGTACCCGTTGGACTTGTACAATGACAGTGCCCACTACGCCCTCACCAAGTTCAAGAAGCAGTTCCTCTACGATGAAATTGAGGCAGAGGTAAACATCCTGGGTATTTCCAACCTTAAGGGCCTTTTAAAGTAGAAACACAAAAAAAAAAAGATAAGATGACTAAGCAGCCAGGATTGTCTCTGTTTTCCTATTTTCTCATCCAAACAAATGCAAAGGAGAAAAACAGGAATGCGGTGGCTTCACATAGCTGAATAAAATTGTAAAGCAATTATGGTGTTAAGTTATCCAAGTGACCTTTTAATAAGCAGAACTTTCAAATACATGTCCTTCTCTTCCTGCTTATTCTCGCTCTAATGGGGCCACGTTTCATACAGAATATTTCCAACTAAAAGCTGAAATGTCTTCGCTCGTCCCAGGTCAACTTGTGTTTCGATCAATTTGTTTACAAATTGGCCGACCAGATCTTCGCCTACTACAAGATTCTAGCTGGAAGGTAATTCTAATATTGATTCCTTTCTTGTCAGTTGGTTTTTTATTTCAATAAACATTTAATGCTAGGGTAGGCAATTTATAACATTTCGAACATTTCTTAACTTAGTATTGAAAGTATTCTCAATATTTTATATTGTGATCATTTTCATTATCAAGTAGAATACTGTGACATTGTAGATACTAAAAAGTGTGTGTGTGTGTGTGTGTCTGTGTGTGTGTGTCTGTGTCTGTGTATGTCTAGTCTGCTCCTAGACAAGAGGCTGAGGACTGACTGTAAGAACCAGGGTGCAAACATCCCCTGGCCGGCGTCCAACCGCTACGAGACCCTACTGAAGCAACGGCATGTCCAGGTACTGCAATGATGTCTGACTGTCCAACTGTCTCCTTCACAGTCTTTCTCTCTCTCTCTCCCCCCCCCCTTCCATTGTTTTTATAACTCAGACACAGAATTTGTAATAAATCGATATATTGGCCTCACCAACATGTCTGACCCCTGACCCCTCCTCTCTTTCCAGCTGCTGGGCCGCTCCATCGACCTGAACCGCCTCATCACCCAGAGGGTGTCCGCTGCGCTCTACAAGTCCCTGGAACTCGCCATCAACCGCTTCGAGAGCGAGGACCTCACCTCCATCATGGTGAGCACATGGATGCCTCCAGCCGTACTTTACCACTCACAAATCATTGTAGAACCACTCACAAATCATTGTAGATTTGAATACATTCTCGTCAATATGTTTATGAATATATCTCAAATGTATTGGTATCTGGTGCTGTGTAGCTGAATGAGTAGTAGGGATGGACACTGCCAGGGTTAGGGGTTCCCCCCGGGGTCACCCCAGTATACACTCTCTGTATTCTAGGATGCTTTGGATGAGTATATATTTATATCTAATACAGACATATTCGGGTAGGAATTTGTTGAAATGTATGGGATAGAAGTGATCGAGGCGGTGACTAGATAGTAGTGATAGGACTGGAGTAGTGACGCAAAGGATAAAACATTTCAGCCAAACACGATTGGGAGTGTCTCAGGTTCTGTGTACATGTGTGTGGTTCTTCTCACTCCCGGGGGTTGTGTGTGTGTGTGTGTGGTTCTTCTCACTCCCGGGGGTTGTGTGTGTACGTGTGTGGTTCTTCTCACTCCTCCGGGGTTGTGTGTGTGTGTGTGTGTGTGTGTGTGTGTGTGTGTGTGTGTACAGGTGTGTGGTTCTTCTCACTCCTCCGGGGTTGTGTGTGTGTGTGTACAGGTGTGTGGTTCTTCTCACTCCCAGGGGTTGTGTGTGTGTGTGTGTGTGTGTGCGTGGTTCTTCTCACGACACCAGTGTTGTGTGTCCTGCTACAGGAACTGGAGGGTCTGCTGGACATCAACCGCATGACCCACAAGCTGCTGAGTAAGTTCCTGACGCTGGACTGCATGGACGCCATGTTCAGGGAGGCCAACCACAACGTGTCGGCGCCGTACGGCCGCATCACGCTGCACGTCTTCTGGGAGCTCAACTATGACTTCCTGCCCAACTACTGCTACAACGGATCCACCAACCGGTAGGCCGCTGGCTGCTCTGTTCTCAGGACACCTTCTAGGACCTTCTCTAAGAGCTCCCCACTGACCCCTGCATTTCCCCAGGTTCGTCCGCACCGTCCTGCCCTTCTCCCAGGAGTTCCAGAGAGACAAGCCCCCAAACGCCCAGCCCCAGTACCTGTACGGGTCAAAGGTCAGCAACAAACAAACAAACTTGAACCATTTGATAGGCTATTTATTTATTTGGCTATTTAGTCATTTAGCAGATACTTTTAACTAAAGTGACTTACAGTGAACTCAGATACATGTCATTAAGGAGCAGGTAGGGGTAAGACCGTACAGAGACCGATCATTAAGGAGCAGGTAGGGGTAAGACGCTACAGTGACTTGTCATTAAGGAGCAGGTAGGGGTAAGACGCTACAGTGACTTGTCATTAAGGAGCAGGTAGGGGTAAGACGCTACAGTGACTTGTCATTAAGGAGCAGGTAGGAGTAAGACGCTACAGTGACTTGTCATTAAGGAGCAGGTAGGGGTGAGATGATACAGTGACATGACATTAAGGAGCAGGTAGGGGTAAGACGCTACAGTGACTTGTCATTAAGGAGCAGGTAGGGGTAAGACGCTACAGTGACTTGTCATTAAGGAGCAGGTAGGAGTAAGACGCTACAGTGACTTGTCATTAAGGAGCAGGTAGGGGTGAGATGATACAGTGACATGACATTAAGGAGCAGGTAGGGGTAAGACGCTACAGTGACTTGTCATTAAGGAGCAGGTAGGGTTAGTGGTCATCTTGCTCTAGGATGCCTACAGGTGGACTGTTGACACTAGGGATCCCCAAGTAAAAGAAATTTGTATTACCCATCTATAATACATTGAAGTGATTTTCTTTACCAGTGCATAGTCAATTCAAACAATTGGAATCATACCTTGTAGTTGTGGATGGTGTTGCAATGCTGACTAACATTAAATAAAAAAAATAATGCATATTTATCTCAAACACCAATGGCAACTTTACCACAAGATATAATAGATAGATAGATAGATAGATTGAAGGATAAATAGATGGAAACATAGACAATATTTACAAATTATGACCCAGATGGATGGATGCATACAGATAGAGATATCACTGGATAGATATTTACACTTAATGTCATGAATGGATGGATGGATAGAGAGAATTAACATATTATGTAACCAGATAGATGGATGATATTAACATTGTGACACACTAGAGAGATTTTACCATATTATGACACTAGATGAATATTAACATATGACCCCGTACTAGATGGTTACTTCCACATAAGGAGGGTTCAGGGATAAAGCGATGACCTCATTGCAGTTAGGTCACACAGGCTCGCAGCCAGACAGCTTAGTGAAGCCTCTGATCTCCTGCTGGTGGAGGGGCTGGACCCCACGGTCCAACACGACGCCCCGGGACCCCCGCATGCCCAGGGACCCGAACAGAGGGTTCAGGATCACCGTACCGTGCTTGGCAGTGACATCATCATCGCCGCAGCCACCGTTGGCTCCACCCCCTGTGCCGTAGATAAATCCAGGTGTGTCTGGTCGTCCGTCGGTAGGGGCGTGTCCGTGGTGGGGGAGGGGACAGATGTTGTGCAGGCAGCCCCACAGCAGCACCCCGGAGATGAGGAGCAGCAGGAGGCTGCTGGCCATCCAGATGCCCATCACCATCTCCCAGCCTACTCCTCCTCCTCCTCCTGCACCTCCTCCTCCACCACCACTCTCCTGGGAGTCACCGCCCAGCGTGGAGAAAACCTGACACTGGTCCTTCACCGGGTTGGCCGCCTGGCACGTCACACACAGGAAGTAGGCGGTGTTGGGCAGGAGGTTGGCCACGTGGGCGCCGGTGCGGCTGGCGGGGATACGCTCCTCATGCTGGAAGCTCTTGCGCTTGTAGCCCACCTCCAGGCTGCTCCAGCGGGGGTCGTACATCATGCTGTAGAAGGTGTCCCGGCAGCCGCCGTACGCCGGCCAGCGCACGCGCGCCCCCGTGGCCGACACGTTGTACACCGTGATCGGCATGGCAATACGCCCACGCCAGCACCGGTTGGTTGCTTTGTTTTGTTTTGAAGTCCCAAGTGGAGAGAGTGTTACTCTTCTACAGATGCTGTTGTTTTCCCGAGACCAAAGACCAAATAATCAAAACAAAAGAAAAAGAGGATATTAGTCCTTATTTTTTAGTTGGAACTGCTCCGACATCAAGGATGCAACTGTTCTAGGCAGCAGTCTGTAGTATTCAATAAAGCTATAGAGTACTTGAGACGGTTGTGGAATATGAATATAGAATATTAAATATCCCTTCAACACATGAATACTAAAATCAGGGATAAAGATGTTCCCTAATCCCTAGCGACAGCAACATAAATCTGAAATAGAGACGTAGTAACCGTGGGGGACGGGTGACATGTGAAGGATTAGTGGTGACAAAGCCCAACGGGGGACGACGGTGAGGGAGGAGTGGGTGAGGAAGGGGCAGATGTTCAGTAAATGACGTGATGTAACTGCGGATGATTGGGTTCGTCTGGACACTCGGCGTGGATCTGACTGCCCACAGCCTCGCTGCCTCACGTGCTCCCTGAATCCCATGCGCAGGAATCTAAACACTGCTCAGGAAGGGCGGGATAGTCTAGTAGTGGTTAGGGTGTTCAGTCCAAACTGAAAGGTTATGGGTTCAAAGCCCAATCTCGACAGTCTACCTGTTGGCGTTTTTGAGCAAGATGACCCCTAACCCCATACCTGATCCTTAATGACGTGCTAAATAAAAAGAATCCCTCTTTTGCTTTAAAATGAAAGCCCAGAAGTTGGATCAAAGCGTAGTCTGTTACATGACTAAATGGTTAGAAATGACTGTTGCAACTGTTCCAAGATGAACAGGCTTTGGTTACACTGTGAGAGAAGACTTATAATGTTGTCTTAGATTGGTTGGTGTTGACTTCATTAGTGGATGGTGCCGGTTGGCTTATTTTCCAGGAAACTATTATCTGGTTCACTACGATAGCTGAAATGCACCAGATGGTTGTATTAATTAACTAAATGTATTCATTAACTAATTGTATTGTAATCTAATTGTATCGATGCCGCTATATGTCCTGTGCAGCTGGCTCACTGGCGATTATCCCATCACTGGCTGGAGACTTATGATGTCTAGCCAGTCATTTACAATTAGTCATTTAGCAGACTATGCTTTTATCCAAAGCGACTTACAAGCGAGGATGAGAACAATAAAATACAATCAAAATTAGAGTAGTTAAAAAGAATATTCTAAGTGCTGCACGACCTAGTTCCTAAAAATAACAACTGTACTTAGTTTCCTAGTTGCATAACAGTCATGAGAACATAACAAACATTTGAGCTGACATTTGTGGTTAGGATTACTTGGCCAGGCTTGATAAAGCCACACATACTTCACATTTCTTCATCCATTTCACATCTAACGTGTGCATCCCATCGCTAGTTGGCGGTAAACATAAGACCAGATAAAAGAGAGGGGGGGGGGGAGAAAGAGAGAGAGAGAGAGAGAATATGGGAAAGAGGGAGAGATCTTGAGAGGTAACAATAGCAACAAGCATCTACACATCAAAACGAAAGGGAAAGTCAAAACACCAGCACACTGACCTGGAGAACAGAATTGTTTCAGGACTGTTGTTTACTGCGCAGTTCAGTCTGCCTCCTCCAGTACTAGTCCAGTGGAGTGTCGTTGGAGTGTCTGCAGAGTGAGCTCTTCAGTGGATCTGTTGCGTTTCACTCACTGCTTCTGTGATGCCGCTGGAGAGCTCAAGAGCTCCATCTCTGAGCTCCGAGCTGCTGTGCCGCTGGCCTTCTGCTGGGGATTACCGGCCTAGCAACATCAGGAAGGGAGGGAGGGAGGGGGGGAGACAGGAGGAGGCTGGTCTTGGCATGCAACGAGGAGCGTATCTTGTGAAAATGTTTTTTTGTAAGTAGTGGCCGCCATTTCAATAGTCACCCTTCTGAATCATGAAGGTGGCTTTTGTAACCTGTTGTCTATACAATAGACATCATATAATATACAATACCATTTAATATCAACATTTCCTCAATGTTCGTACTTCTTTCAGTGTCTGAATGGTTTTGATCAAACATATAGTGTCTAATGACGTGACCTTCTCCTCCAGGCTCTGAACCTGGCCTACACCAGCATCTACGGTTTCTACCGGAACTTCCTGGGCCCGCCCCACATCAAGGCCATGTGCAGGTTGCTAGGATACCAGGGCATCGCCGTGGTGATGGAGGAACTCCTCAAGGTGGTCAAGAGCCTGGTGAGAGGAACGCCTTCACCCATCATTCAAAACACCATCTCGGGGGCTTTGGAGACCAAGTGGGGGCTGATAGGCATATGATGTCGCCGGAGATATTTGACTGATGATAGACTAATGATTAACGGTGTGTGGGGAAAGCAGATGCACATAAATGTAAGAAGTTGGGATTGTAAAAATAGGGTCACATGCCTAGAAAATTTGGGAACCACTTACATTTCTGATTTCCCCCCCAAAAGTATTTCAAGAGTCGTAGACAACAAAACGATTCATAATATACAATAATAAATTATAATTGAAGATAAACCACCATGAATACCTCCCTAAAGACCCACTGTGTGAGCTTGACCCGACCTGAACTTCCACTCCTCTTGATTAATGTATGTGTTGCTAACCCTCCTGTCTCCTGTGTAGCTCCAGGGAACCATCCTGCAGTATGTGAAGACCCTGATGGAGGTGATGCCCAAGATCTGCCGTCTCCCCCGCCACGAGTATGGCTCCCCAGGTGGGTCTCCAGCCTCACGCAGTAGAGTCACAAAACATCATACTGTGGTATTATAAGTATTGTAGTATAGGTTTTATAAATGTCATCGTCTTTTAAGAACTTCAAGAGAGAGAGAGAGAGAGAGAGAGAGAGAGAGAGAGAGAGAGAGAGAGAGAGAGAGAGAGAGAGAGAGAGAGAGAGAGAGAGAGAGAGAGAGAGAGAGAGAGAGAGAGAGAGAGAGAGAGAGAGAGAGAGAGAGAGAGAGAGAGAGAGAGAGAGAGAGAGAGAGAGAGAGAGAGAGAGAGAGAGAGATGAATGTTGTCTGGTGTGTTGATCCTGAGTCTCTATAGGAGTATAGATATATACATGTATGCACCGGTTCCCCAGGTATCCTGGAGTTCTTCCACCACCAGCTGAAGGACATTGTGGAGTATGCTGAGCTGAAGACCGTCTGCTTCCAGAACCTCCGGGAGGTGGGCAACGCCCTGCTCTTTTGCCAGCTCAGCGAGCAGAGCCTGGTACGTTCTACACCACCTATTATAATAACCCTGCATGGGGTTCACTGAAGAGGTAGAGGTGGGGAAAACTGTGTTTCTGTACACCAAGGGTTCTTATCGTTTTTAATTTCAGGGACCCAAAAGACAATAGAAAACTCAGACGTGATCCTTTCAAGGATTGGTGATCCTTGAAAGGATTACCAATTCGGGTGGGTTTTCTGAGTGAGTTCTGTGCACCAATCCTTGGATTGGTGATCCTTGAAAATATCACCAATTCTGGTGGGTTTTCTGAGTTCAGTGCGTTGTTAGGTGTCGACTCGCCTCCAACTGGATCGCGACCCATTTTGGGTCCCGACCCATAGTTTACGATACGCTGTCCTGGAAATGCATGGAGATTTGGATAGGAGAGAAGAGGGCTAAAGGTCAGGGGTGATGCAGGACTAAGAGAGTCTTAAAGCGTCACCTACTATGTAGATGACACGTGTCTTGTCCGAGGAATTTCATTGCTCAAAACTACAGTGTGTCTGTCTGTGTGTGTTGGTCCCTAGATAAAAGTACATCCCACTGGCAACACAATACAAGTTGATAGCACAAACAGGTTGGCTCCATCAACAGGTCAGCACATATTAGCAGACCAGATTAGCACAAAGCAATTGCTTTGTGAAACCGGTTTCCTAAAGTAACAGGCAAAGAGAAAGTTATGTGAAAGCGTCAAGGCTGAGGAGTGTAGAATTACATTTGCCTCAGGCCATTTACATTGTCACAAAATTGCAGTTAGGTCACAAAATTGATCTGATACATCTCCATGTATCAGATTACATTCTCTTTCCCTAACAACCACAGGCCACATTTACCTGCCCTTCAGTAGTTTTGCATTCACATCAGAGACAATAGGCTGAGATGTTTACATTGGGACACCAGTGCCCCCTTCAGTTAATAACCCGTATAACATCGTATAACGTCAAATGTTTAATACGAGTTTTTGTGTATTTCTTTGTCCAGGATACAGATTACATGTATACACAAATGTATGTAAAGTGTAGATTTACATCTGAATTTTTACTTTATTTTACAGTCCCAGGAGGAAGTTTGTGATTTGCTGCATGCTGCCCCATTCCAGAACATTCTACCCAGGGTCCACGTTAAAGGTAAAAACAAGATATTAAAAATAAACAATAAATTACTTTTCATAATTCAATATGATCATTACTCTATCTTTGCTATTGTAGCCATAACCTACAGTCAACGCAATACATATATTTGTTTAGTTTTCAAGTTGCCCTTAAAATTATGCCAATGCCATGTTCAAAATATTATTTGAAAACATATTTTTTTGTTTACCTACTAATTCATATTTTTTAATCGTAATGAACTTGTAAAATCCTTTCAATAAATGATAATTGTAATGATAATGAGTTCATCCCTAGTGTAAAATAATAACTGTACTGTTCCTTGTGCCAGAGGGTGAACGTCTGGACGCCAAGATGAAGCGCTTGGAGGCTAAATACACGGCGCTACACATGGTTCCACTGATAGAACGCCTTGGAACTCCACAGGTAGGTCATAATCACCACGGCCACCACCACCACCACCACCACCACCACCACCACCACCACCCATGACTCAATCACGATGCTGAACATATGGTGTGTCGCACTTGCAGCAAATCGCCATCGCCCGCGAAGGCGACCTCCTGACCAAGGAGCGCCTGTGCTGCGGCCTGTCCATGTTCGAGGTGATCCTGACCCGCGTCCGCACCTTCCTGGAGGACACCATCTGGCGCGGCCCGCTGCCCAGCAACGGTGTGATGCACATCGACGAGTGCGTGGAGTTCCACCGGCTGTGGAGCGCCATGCAGTTCGTCTACTGCATCCCCGTGGGCGCACACGAGTTCACCGTGGAGTAAGTCACGTTTGTTTTTAAGATCGTTCACTTTTCGTTAATGACAGAGGGATGACAAATGTAAATAAGAGTAAAAAAACAAACAATGAATACAAGCAATGGGTCATTCGGCGGAAATTCACCTGAGCGCTTTCGCGAGGAAGGGCCGAGTATATTCAGCCTATCTTTACAGAAAGACGCATCCTACTTATTCTTTATTTGCGTCATTAGCGCAGATTGTTTTTCGTTTCAGGGCTTTATCCCATCAAATGTTTATCCTTTGTACTTTCAAGTACAGGGATGTCCATGTCCAATGTCTATCTGTTCTTTGATATCTTAAAGGACTCACTAGTGACCCAGGGACCCAATTAGTTTTCCCTCCATACTCACTCTAGATGAGCAGGACTCACCAGAATATCTCTGTTCATACTTCGACCACAGATCAGAGAAACCTTTCCCTGTACTTTCCTTGTGACTGGTTTGTGGGCCAAACAAATCCAAGCACAGCATGCAAATATTTGCAAATAATTTAGCCTGTTTACGTGAAGAGTGAGGAGGTGTGTGTGAGTGCATGGTGGGAACATCTCATATAACCGAGATGCCGATAAGTGGTTTTGAATCTGGTTAAAACTTCCTAGCTATTAGGATTAGGCCAGGGATTCTAAACCTATCAGCGACGTGAGTAGGCTCCAGGGGCTACTTGTAAAGACTTTCACTTTGTTAACCCTGCAAAGCAAAAATGATGAAGTAATTACGCTGTTCATTAAAGTTAAGACCACAATAGAACACTGAGGCTACTACATTATTAATAATGTTTCTAAATCATAATAGTATAATACGTGTATAGGCTACTACAATATTAATAATGACAATAGTATAATATCACTTCCTAGACAACTACAATATTAATACTGAGACTAAATGACAAAAGTATATTAGTTCCTAGGCGAATACATTATTAATAATGATATTAAATGATAATAGTATAATATTCAAAGGAAAACGTGTAGATGAAGGGATACTTGAGCCGTACTGATTGAGCGGTAGGGATACAGGAGACCGACATGATAATGGGACGATGGGCTAAAATTTTAGGTGATTGTGTGTGTGTTTCAGGCAGTGCTTCTGGGACTGCCTTCACTGGGATAGTATTGTAAGTGGTTGTGTGTGTGTTTCAGGCAGTGTTTCGGAGATGGCCTGCACTGGGCCGGCTGTATGATAATAGCCCTGCTGGGTCAACAGAGACGCTTTGACATCCTGGACTTCAGCTACCACCTTCTCAAAGTGCAGAAGCACGACGGAAAGGATGACATTATCAAAAGTGTGGTGAGTCAACAGGAAGTGGTGTCATTATAGGTTGCATGACTTGGCTCGTCTTTGAGTAGCTTTGTTTACCAAGAATCAACAGTTGACCAGGGAACATTTTATATACCTTCAGGCCAGCGGTAAACTAATTAATTTACTATACATGTTATTCACCGGTGTACCTGTCCCCATTCCTATGAGCGACATCATTTACATTTATCAGGAAGCTACTATTACTTGGTGAAACTTTCATGTTCAGAAAGCAATGCCAAATATTCAGGTCAGCTGTCCAATCAGCATTGACATGGATGTCAACAGTTAAAGAGCCTGAAAGAAGCATTTCTCAACCAATGCCAACCCCCCCCCCCCTTTTAGCCCCTGAAGAAGATGGTGGACAGAATCCGGAAGTTCCAGATCATCAACGACGAGATCTTTGGCATCCTGAACAAATACCTGAAGTCTGGAGACGGAGAGAACATGCCTGTGGAGCATGTGCGCTGCTTCCAGCCCCCCATCCACCAATCACTGGCCAGCAACTGAGCTACCACAGCCACCAATAAACCAATCGCTGCCCAGCAATTGGTCCACATCCACCAATCAAACAATCGCGGGCCAGCAACTGTGGTTCCACATTTAATCACTGGTCAACAACTGAGGATCCACAACCAATCGCTGGCGTCCAATAGATATTCCACACCCACCAGTAGAAAGCGGACCAGTAAAGCTTGTTCTGATGACCACAACTTCCTTTCCTGAGCAGCGACAGACCACCACAAAGTAGGGTCACATTTTATGTCCGACTTTTTTTTGTATTCACTCGTGCCTTATTAAAAATGACTAGCTATATATTCTTTTGTTTTATACATGTTGGGAAAGCAGATGAGGAGTTAATTACTTTTATCAAATATTTAAGGGTTTGCGTGGTGGAAGTTAAATTGGTAAGGGTGACCTGTTTTTAGTGGGGGTTGAACGTAAATTGTATTTTCTATATTGCTAAACTTGCATGCTGAACTTAACATTTTAAAAGGACGCCTGATAACAGCATTCGTAGCCAGGGTCAGCATTTATTCACAGTGCCTTGTGTCTAAAATGTTTTATTAATTTTAAATTAATAAATATGTAACAAATCCATTGGTTGATTTTTGCACGCTTTTTATGTAAACATTACAAAAAAATGGACCACTGTGTCATCCAACGTAAAAAGATGGTACCGTTTCCAAGTATGAAATTAATCTCAATGTCCGCTCCATAAATAACTCTGTAAATCAGCAGGACCTCAACTTTTTAAAGTTGATGGATAATAGAAAGCACCCCAGTGCATGGGTATGTAGTACACACACAACAAGAAAACCTGGTATACAGAGCTACACAGGAATGAAACCAAGTCCAAACGCTATACTAATGTTATGATATGAAAAACTTAAGGCAAATTAAATCAAAATACAATCGATTGGTCCATCCAAAACACTGTGCCCCCGCTCCTTCCCTCCCTCAGATTGTCTCAGTCTCCCACCCCGTTGCCTTGGAAACCGAGTCAGTAGTAGTAATAATAATAGTAGAAGTAGTAGTAGAAGTAGTAGTAGTAGTAGTAGAGTCCCTTCCAGACGTCCTTACGAGGAGTTAATGGCGCCGTTCCTCCGCGAGATGCTGTCGAAGGACGAGCTTATCTCCCGGCTGTCCAGGTCCTCCGTGGTCTCCTGCAGGAGTTCATAGCTGCAGCCGTGCGGCCCCACGCCGTTGGCGGCCGAGAACCCGGCCCCGCCCCGCTCGTCCTTGCGAATGGACACGGCCAGCGCCGCCAGGCTGACGTTCACGTCCTTGAAGGCGTGCAGCAGGAAGATGCCCACGATGATGGTGAGGAAGCCGCTCAGCGTGCCGATGACGTCGGCGGTGCCCATGTGCTCCCACTCCTTGAAGAGGATGGCGGAGCAGGTGAGCACCGAAGTAGTGAAGAACACATAGTAGATGGGCGTCACCAGCGACGTGTTGAAGATGTCCAGAGCCTTGTTCAGGTAGTTGATCTGCGTGCTGACGCAGGCCACCAGGCTCAGCAGCAGGATCCAAGCCAGGGGGTTGCTCATCACTGGCTGCCCCGCGATGAACTCTTTGATGGCGATGCCCAGGCCCTTGACACAGGAGACTGACAGCGCCCCGATCACCGAGCAGATGGTGATGTAGACCAGGATGTTGGTCTGACCCTGGCGCGGGCCCACCACGCAGATGAAGATCAGAGCCACGATGATCACCAGCGTGGCGAACACCAGGAAGCCTGTGGGACACACAACCACCGATGGGTTATCAACCACAGCGGATGATGGCACATGGTATGAAAACATTTAATGTCTCAATCTATAGAAATAATCTGGACTTAAAAAGGGTCCCTATTTTTTAAGTAGACGAATTACAGAGTATTCTGGGAGTTACAGTTTAATGAAATAGTTTTAGAACCTACAGTGGTGTCAATGGACTATGATGGGGAAGATAAATAAGTTGTGTGTAATTTTGGGCATTGAAAGGTTAAAAAAAAAAAGTGGTGAGAGACCAAGCAAGAGATGGGAAGGGAGATAGAGAGAGACATCAGGACTCTAACCTGGATCCACCAGCTTGACTGCCATGTGCTGCAGACTACTGATCTCCTCCTCCTTGGGAGCGTGGATCACCATGGTGGTGGAGCCCAGGATGCTGAGCACGCAGCCCAGCTTACCGTGCAGGTTCAACCGCTCTGTCAGGAAATATGACGACAGCACCGCGCTGAAACCACAACACACCCTCAGTGTCTTATCTCCCAGGGATCAGCTTTTAGTAGATCAGACTCAAAGGGTTCATTGCCATGGAAAACAAATTGTCCATACCAAAGCACATCGCACTACCACACCACCAACACAGAACAAACCTAACTTTTTTGTAACTTCTCCAATTTTGTTTTGTGGTTTTTATTGTTCCCTCGCAAGATGCTTTGGATAGAAGGTTAGTCTGCTAAATGACTACATGTAAACACCTCCTCCTCCAGAGATGGACGGATATCATTAGCCAGGATGTTTTTTTACCTGACGAGTACGCTGAGCGCTCCCAGGGGGGTGACCAGAGTGGCAGGAGCAAACGCATAGGCAGCGAAGTTAGCTGCCTCCCCAGCCCCCACTGCACACACAAAACACATGAATGACATTAGCCTCGTAGCCTGCAAGCATGAGAATGGAGGCAGTGTTGTGTTTCAGTCTGCTATGGCTTGAATTGTGTTCACACTGTAGGAATCACATGTTAACTCTTTATTCTATGTTGACCGAAGTATTGAGAGTATCATGTTTCCCAAAACCTCAAATGACAATGGTTCTGAAGAAAATATAAATATACCACATAAAATCCTGCTGATACATGTGATGCATAAGAAACAGAGATTCCGTAGGATTAGTGATTGGCAAAGAGAACACACAGGGCCTCTCTGCGCAGAGGTCACTTACTTGACAGTAACCCAGCCCACCAAAGCCACTCCTTGAGATATGCATGACCTCCTTGGCCTGAAGAACAAACTATGCATTAGAACAAGTGATGAAACCACAAAGATGATGCATTACAGTGGTGTAGAGGCTACAACAGACATAGTATTACAGTATAGGCTACAACATAGTATTAAAGTAGTGTTGAGGCTACAACAGACAGTATTACAGTGGTGTAGAGGCTACAACATACATAGTGTTACAGTGGTGTAGAGGTAACAGTTTTACAGTTGTAGAAGCTAAAAGACTTTGTTCTAATCTTTGTTTTTTTCGTACCCATCGTGCTTTGAGATTGGTCCCCATGAAAGGTGAATTATGAATTGAATTTAATATTATTAACAGACTGTAGTATTACAGTATTGTATGTGCTACAAGAGACCGTATTCTTTCATAAGATAAGGGTACACCAGATAGTATTACAGTAGTGTGTAAGAATTAAACTTTCCTAATATAGTACATAATATAGTAGTACTGTGTGATCTTTAATTGATAAGTCTAAATGTATCTCATGTTAACTGTATAAACTGCAGTAGTTCCCCATCTGCCTGTGGTCGATGGTTGCTCAGAAGCCGACAGATATGTCAATGTTCCCTTCCTTGCTGGAGAAGGACCCTTGAAGCTTGCACCCTTTGTTGATCTTCAATCAAAATTCCTATGACCAACACCCCACATGTAAGGTAACTTCCACCTCCGAACTTATCACGGTTCTTTGTTTAACTGATACACCAGTCATGTCGGGTTTTCTATCGTACTAGAAATGACTACGCCTATATTCCATTTAGTAATCTATCAGACTCCAATAACCCCTCTACTGAGTATCAGGCTTGGTATCTCCCCATGACCTCATAAAACGCCCAAGGCTACAACCAAATGTTGTTATCCTGCCTTCAACCGCCGGCCTTTTGTCACAGCCCTGCCAGGGTCAGATGACGGCATTCACGTTAATAATTACTAGGGGTAATAAAAGCACATTGCGCGTGACTAAATTTAACCGACGACGACTCATCCCGCCGCACCTTTCATCACACAAGGCCTCATCTCGCCTTGAACTGGGTAAGCCTGAAATTGTGGTTTTGTTTCAGGCGCCCGGCTGGTTGAACGCCACAGCCTCCCTGTTGTTTCACAAGCTGAGCACGGAGTGTCTGATCCCCTGTTTACCAATGCTGACAGACCGGGTTTGGGTTTGACAAATCACTCACTGTAAAGTCGATGTTTATTTTACACTGTGCAGGTCATTCACAATAGGCAAATAGGCATTCACACAGGGAAAGTGTGTGGACACAACAACCAGTCCGTCTAGCGCAGGTAGACACGAGGTGTACAGCAACAAACACACTTAAAGAACAAACCATGTTGCCTGGCTAAAGCTACAGAAACCCTACATTTGTAGCTGCTCTACATTGTAGACCTAGTTAGATCAACAACAATGAAAAGTATGTACCTGGTAAAACAACAGGAAGGACATACCGGTTTCTACTTATGGTAAGTATGCAGCACCTGTCCTATCGTTATGGACCTGGGTAAATGTACTGAACCCAATACCTGCTCAATGATAATTTAATCTACAGTACAGTTGTGCCTGTTATACCTCGTAGATCCAGGTGAACGGACGGTAAGGGCGGTGTTACCTGCTCGCATCGACCCCTTCTTGGCCAGCCGTAGCAGTCCCTTCTTCTTGAGGATGAAGCTTCCTCCGATGAAAATGCTGGAGCTAACAGCCAAACCGAGGCCGATGTAAAAGTCATACTTTCCCCGTTCCTCAACCATGGTGAGGTTGGATGAGCTGTTTTGTTTTGTCACATTTACCACCGAACACTGCAGTCGCTGGCCAATGGAACAGTTGTGGCCAGCCCAAATGCCTAGGAATTAAAACACACTATTTCAGGTTCTTCATCCACCGATAAAAAACAAATTAATACAGAAGTAGGCTAGTTTCAGGTGTGTCCTACCATCTCCACAAGATACATTACAAAATGCATACCCCTGATGCAATGTTTTGGAGTATAGCTCCATCAGGACGGATAATTCTCAAAAATAGAAGCTCTTCAACAGAACAGAGTGATATAAGCTCCACAACAGTTCAGTGGGCAACAGCAGTGAAGCTCCCATAGACGCAATGAATGCATTTCCGCCGATGGCTATTGTAAAAAGGTTCGCTCATACAAATATCTCCACATCTCTTTTCTCAAGACATGAATCCAGGAAGTGACAGGTCAGGTTAGCGTGCTAGCCCGTGTTAGGCTAACTCTCCTAGGTTACCACCTCCCTGTCGAAGTTGGAACTGTCTTCATACTTAGTTGGGTACTGACACACGCAGCCTAAAAGATGGACGTCCGTATATAAAAGCAACGGCCACCACACTTGGCTCCTGCATTATCAATATATATTCGTCATACAATACATACATTCTTTGTGAATAATTTGTAAATATTTCCGTTAGCTGAGAGCTAGCTGGCTGGATAACGACGCTAGTGAACCAAAGCGTGGTAACCACATTAAAATCGCCTCATTTGGAAGCAGTGACAATGTCATATTGTATGTATTATAGCTACCTATCCAGTATTGGTCTGTGTGTCCCACGGCAGGCTGGTAACGGTACAGGTAGAGGTTAGCGTATTGCTAGCCTATTTCCGAGCGCTGAGCTTCATATCACATACTGCACTCTACACTCCTCGGCCCGGCTGACTGCTCTGCGCTGCACCCTCTGTGCTTCCTCTGGCGAACGCCACTCAGCACTATCCTATGGAATTGCCCCCACCCTTCCGTGGCCCTCTGCAGGCTCAAGTACACTGATTTCACAACGTTGGGACTGCCTCTCACACGGATAGTCTGGTAATAAATGCATTATTTGTCCAAAAAAATTACAGATAATAAAAATAAATACATAAATTAACTATCAAATAGTATCAAACATTAGATTTGTTTATTTGTTAAAGTGCTTGTACATGTCAGTATTTGCATTTAATAATAACAATGAAAAGAAGACAGGAAAAAAGCATAGCAGTATTCTACAGTATAGTTGCTTACTACTTGTTTATTTATCACATTATTCACAGTAAATAACTAGTATATCAGGACTGGATTGCAGTGAAAGGAATTTGTGTATTAATGTGATAAAAAATGGGTTCAAAACTAATAGTAAATTCAGGTGAACACATTAAGCTGACAATCCCAAGCAAAAAATAATAAAAACGAATGGAATTTGCATGTTATAATTTGAATGAAAGGTGCACACACGTGTGTTCATAACAAGAACTGTCACTTCACACTTGTTCTTTGGTTAGGCATTTTACAAGTCCATCAATGAAAACGCTTCAAAAGTTGTATTCAATTGTTCTTTATAAATAATCATTCTACTTTCTGTCTGTCCTCGCCCTTCGTCCACATCAGCACGGCCTCATGGGATACTCTCAGGAGCACCACCCCGACGAACACGGTGGCCAGGGCGCAGACCATGGCCAGGCTGTCCACCACCGTCAGCACCCTCCACTCCTTGAAGAGCAGAGCCGACGCCAGCAGCACGGAGCAGGTGAACGCCACATAGTAGACAGCCTCGAACATGTTGCAGCTGAACCGCTCCAGGGCTTTGTTGATGAAGAGGAACTGGGTGATCACGCTGGCAGACAGTGTTCCCAGTAAGCCCAAGAAAAGGACCAGAGCCCTGGGGCTTCCCCCACTGAAGAAGGCCTCCTCTGCCACCAGGCCCAGTGCCTTGCTGCTGGGCACGGTGAAGCTGCCAAGCAGAGAGCAGATGGACACGTACACCATGATGTTGGAGCTGCCGTGCACCGGGGCCACCCAGACGATCAGACCAATCAGCAGCAGGAGCACCAGGAAGGAGTAGCACACAAACACTGGAGGGGAGAGGAACGTTCTAGTTAGTGGTGGGAAGTCTTGGCACCATGTAGAGTAAACATGACATCATCTCTGACCTAAAGCTCCAGCAATCGTTTATCTTCAGTTTGATGCTTTACTTTACAGCAAGGTAACTGCTTGTATTGTGGGGCAGGATAGTGTAGTTTAAGTTTAGTCTAAAGGGTGTTTCTACCTGTAGGCATCCCTGATCAAGATGCCCTAACCCCTACCTGCTGTCCCTACAAAATAGTAGTTTTGGATAAAAGTGTTTGCTTAGTCACTAATTAGTATGAACATAAATGTTACTAGAAATGTTAAAATGTAATCCTCAATCCTGGGAAAAGGACACACTGCATACTTACAACACTACATTAGTCCTGTAAAGAGCAAGGCAATATCACTGCCAGGGTTAGGGGTTTGATTCCCACTGGGGCCACCCATGCCAAGACGTTATGCACTCACTGTATTGTAAGTTGATAAAGGCATCCACCAAATGGCATATATATTATATTATGCATCACAGTATGTAAACAACACTCCAAGGTCTTTCGATTGGCAGCACCAGACCTGGGTCTAGAAGGCTTTCCTCCAGCTGGGTTCTGAAAGAGATTGGCTGGGCCTGGGGGGCGTGGATGATCAGAACCACGGTGCCGCAGCAGCACAGCACACAGCCCAGCTGGCCCAGTAGCTCCAGACGCTCCCGCAGAACCCACCAGGACAGCACAGCCCTGCAACACACACACACACACACACACACACACACACACACACACACACACACACACACACACACACACACACACACACACACACACACACAGAGTTATGGGTCAAACCCAAATGCATGAAGCCTCACCTGTAGGCATCCTACAGTAAGGCTAAACAGAAAACCCATGCATTTATAACATAATAAGTAAATGGTAAACACGCACATGCTCCAATTACAGAAGCATCGACATCCTGATAACAGACAGGGCCAGCTCAGCCCCTACTCACCCCAACAACCCTCCCTACTCACCCGAACAACACTCCTAGGGCTCCTAAGGGAGTGACGATCAAAGCAGGTGCCGCATTGTAGGCCAAGAAATTCCCAATTTGGCCCACAATCACTTTAAGAAGTTCAAACACAAGCACATCAGATGATATGTTGGATAAGTTTTATCAGTAATTTCAATAATTTAACATCATCGTGTATATAAAAACAATCATCTATGACCCGGGATGAACCTCCAAATAGTATGTAGGACGGCAGCACCTCCTAGCATATCTTTCGATAAGGATTGGAGTTCTGGAGTTGCATTTCCAGACTTGGGCGATAGAGAGCACTATACTCACTAGAGAGGGTGCCGCTCCACCACACCGCATCCTTCAGATACGAATTGCCTATAAGAGACAAAAACACGAGCGCTTTAATGGCAATGAACCTATGGCCTCTGAATAAAATCTTTTTTATCAACTTAAACGTTATGTTATTATGGAACCTGTTCCAGTTCCTGTTGTCAGACGTTTTTCTCAATATACCTTTAGCTTGGGCACGTAACATCCCCTTTTTCTGGAGCACAAATGTTGAACCATTGATCAAACTCGATATCACTGCTATCATTATCCCGGCGACAGGGAGAGGGATGTCCGACTCAAAGGCCATTTTACAGTATCCCAAAGTAGCACGATACCTGTCGTGTAACCTAGTTCAAACGTGAAGAAATGCAAATACTACTCCGCGACCCATCATTTCTGAATACACAAACAATCGATGGTGTACACAAACACCAACACAAGATCAGCCTTAAAAATGTGTCAATTCAGATAATGTCCTATTCAGACGCTGACTAGACTGCTACGTATGCAGTCACATGTACAGCTCAACCAGTGAACGGTCGTGCAGTTATCACCTCCGACGAATCACCTTCGTCACTGACGGCCATATCTCTATGGCCGGGTGGACTTGGTCAGAGCATTTCATTCAATGCGTTTTGGTCAAGTCTAGGCGTGATAACATTACTCGTTTCTATTGTACAACACCAATGGTTTGTATTGTTGTTCTGCTTAATAATAAAATAATATGTAATATATCAAACACACACACACACACACACACACACACACACACACACACAGAGGACAACATCCTAAAATGTATTTTCAATATACTTTCCCACCAACGCTACTAGACTCGCAAGCTCCACCACACCCGTAGCGGCAACAAGAGAAACATCTACTGAACCCGCCCCCAGGTCCCGCCCATATTAAAGAGAAGCGCTCGGTTTATACTGTCCTGTGTCAGCGGGCGCAGTTCGGTGTTCAGCAAGAGGACCACCTCGAACTGAAAACCGCTCTCGGTATTATACAATGTCATAAAGCAGTCGCAATAAACCCATCGCCTCGTGACGTCATTTGTTTCTATGCCTCGTGCTTCGGCCCCAGAGCTGTCAATCAAGTTCAACATGAACGACTTTCTTAATGCACCAAAGCGGCCGAAGGAACGAGAATAGCATAAGGAAAACATTTTAAGGTACTGTATTCATTATATTTTCTACGTGTTTATATTTTATTTGCAGCTTATCTGCAGTCGTGCAAGGGTTGCATCCTACACCACTGAGTGTCATACTGCATATTGGATGCTGAGAACAGATCTAGCATAGCCACCGTTTCATCAACCTTAGCTATGGCCCTAGCTGGTTAGCCACCAGGCTAACCATATATGTATACCGAGAGAGTTAGCCACCAGGCTAACCTTAGCTGTGTTCCAAGCTAGTTAGCCACAAGGCTAACCATAGCTGTGTGCCCAGCTGTACCCAGCTGGTTAGCCACCAGGCTAGCTGTGTTGCTCTGTTATTGGGGGTGCATGATGCTGTGTCAGGGTGATTTCACTAGAAGATGTACATGTTAACATATGACAGTCTCCTGTGTATCACGAGCACTGACAGCTCGCTAATTTTACAGTAGTCCATCTCCACTGTGTTGTGCAGTTGAACCACCAATGTCTCTTTAATTCACTTTATGTTTTCTAGAACAGACTGCTAGCAGAGGGCCGACCCTATTACACTTTTAACTCGTTAGCAGACTTCTGTGCTATACTTATTATCCATTTAGCTGATTAAGGTTAACTTACAGCCCGTCCACATTCACGTGACCACATTTCAGCCAACAGAGTTTAACATGACAAGTGATACAGTTGATCAGGAGACCTAAGCTAACGCTAGCTGATGTGCTGTTGCTGTACACTTCACATGTAATTCATACGTAGCAACATACAACGCTGTGATCGAGTCAATTCTTTCCATGGATAGTTTAATCTCATTGACTAGCAACGTGAGCACGTCAATGCATGCGTGCGAATGGAGGACATTAAGTCAGTTGGAGCGAGTAAAGGGTGCTCCGTGTAGAGGGGGCTCCCACTAAAGGGTGCTCCGTCTTGCAGGTTGGCTGCGCGTGCAGCCAGGGGCGGACGGGACAAGATGCCTACTCCATCGTTCACCCTCGACGCTCAGCTAAGATTTCATGACAAATGGCTGAAGATCGACCTCCAGGTAAGTCGGTGAACGTGGTGGTGCTAAAACGCCGTCGGTGTTTACTACAGTAGGTCTCCTTGTGTTGACATAACATGACAACCAGGGTTGGCCTAGGCGTACTGCTGAAACATCTGACCCATATGGATAGACTTAGAGGTCTCGTGTGATGGTGCAGACGCCCGAATGTGTTCAAGAATATCGGGATGTAGTGTATTGCACAAGGAGTTTGTTTGCTTGTTGCATTATTAGCGTGTCAGTTTCATCACGCGTAGTTTACCATGAAGCTGGGCTGAAGGACTCCCTGTTCCCCTAACTGTGACGGGTCTAGTGACTGTATCAGTGTCAGATGCATGTCTTAGGTTTAGGTTTATTTTTGTATGAATTTAACTGCAGAAGCTCTCGACCAAGCTCAAAAAACAGGTCTGTTGAATCTTACTTATGTTATTTTATTGTATTTTGATACACATATTTTAAGGTGGATATAATGTGTGATTTAAAAGGTTGCCTATTTAAGGATTGTATGTAAATAACAAATACATTTTCATTGGCTCACGAGAAAATCGATTCAAAAGGCCCTTTAAATGTCAATAAATAAAGTAGTTATTGTATTATATTTATTTTGTACAATAGCGAGTGAAGCTTTTATTGGTTAATAACTGTGTGTGTGTGTGTGTGTGTGTGTGTGTGTGTGTGTGTGTGTGTGTGTGTGTGTGTGTAGAGGGCCTTCTCTCCAGAGGGCCTGAGCGAGATGTGGAATGAGATGGTGAAAGATGAGGAGATCACCTTCACAGGAGAGGAGTCGGCACACACCGGTACGAGGCTGCCAACCTCACCCTCTCTTGCTAAAGTCTGCTTGGGGTTCCACCTAGGAGCAGTAGCTCACAGATGCTGCACACAGTTGGAGGCTTGTGGGGAAGTGAATTAATGAATGTCAGAATGAAGAAGTTAAAGGGCCTCTATTTTACCACCAGGTATTATGTTGATTGGCCATTACAAGCCATTCCAAAATCTATCTGTTGGTAACATTACACGTGCGATTGTCCAACCCAGATGTATGATGGATAGATCAGCCTACCAGTTGGCACAGTCCACTGGGTTACGCTGACAGCTGGAGCTATCCATCATGCATCTGGGTGGTCACTCACTTGTGATTTCCCTTCATGGTAGACCTTGAAATGACTTGTAATAGCCGATCAACATCACACCTGGTGGTAAGGGGACCTTTTTAATTAATAATTTGTGTTAATATCGATGTTGTCATGGTGTTCCCTAGAAGACTGCACCGACTGCTTTGGGGCACAGAAGAAGGATGACTCAAACGATAAAGAGAAGAAAGAGGAGGAGGAGGCGTCCACAGCCGTGCATCACTCCATCATTGAAACGTGGGACTGGGGCAGACAGCCGGGTGAGTTACAACACACTGGGCTCCAATACAACCATATTAATCTTCTCAATGGTGGTGATTTGTATCAGCGCAATAGTAATCCTTTGTTACAATGTTATATGTATACAACATTTGACTTTCGTAATTGGGATGAGAGGAGATGTGCGAGAACAATATAGGGATGGATTACAACAAGATTAGAATTTTCAGTTTGATTATACTAATTTCTCTAATAAGGGATCTTGTGAGTATTATTTAACAAATGATTTGTCCTTGAGTCTATGAGCAGATATGGTCATTGTAAAAGTCTATACTTAAATCATTTCATTATGAAAATATCACATAATGTATTCCCAATGGCTGGGCCTCTGGATGAGATGTACTCATGTTGCGGTTGACTGTGTGTTCACTTTGTGTGTGTCTGTAGTGTCTCCTGAATGACTCAACCTTAATGGTGAACTAGTTTGGTGTTCCCTGGTGTTGCTAGTCTGACTCTAGCTAGGTACGAGCAAGCTTGTTGTCGTTCTGGCACGTGAGCTGTAGTCGATCTGTCGAGAGGAGCTGTGGTGTGGAGGTCAGAGCGGTTATTTATACCCCAACAGAGTCTAGTGGCAATCTGGACAGCTCCTGTAATGTAGCCTGTAGCGTAGCGTCTTTAGCATGGCCTGCGTTGTTTACTAGCTGAGCTGGAGATGGGTGGGACAGATTCGTGTTGGGCCAGAGATAAGCATTCAGGGCCAGGGATGGTGGTGGGTGGGGGCCAAGATGAAGGCAATGGGTTCCAGGAGAGGTGTATGTACTTGTATTTCATATTTCTTAGCAAGGCCCCCTACTATGTGTGAACTACGTGTACACACCATTTATTATTATACATATCACACACATCGTCACAAATTAAATAAAAAATTATCACAATGGTCACTATTGCCCCAAAAATAGCATGCATAGATGTAATGAACCTCAACATTTTTCAGCAATGGATGGATATCAAATGTCATAATCATTGTAATCATACACTGTCCTCAGATGAGCTCTCATAATATCTAGGGTGTCCTCGGCTTTGGTTGTTGTTCATACCAGATTTAGAGTAGAACTCTGTGTGTGTGTGTGTGTGTGTGTGTGTGTGTGTGTGTGTGTGTGTGTGTGTGTGTGTGTGTGTGTGTGTGTGTGTGTGTGTGTGTGTGTGTGTGTGTGTGTGTGTGTGTGTGTGTGATGTCCCAGCATTTTATAAGAGGTAGTCAGTAGTACCTTTTTAACTTTAGTAAACCATTGAGTCTTCAGTCTTGGCTCTATCTCTTTATTCGCTTCAGTTAATGAAATACCAGCACACAGTGTCTGGCTGGAATACATATCAGTCCTTACAGCACAGCGGGGTCAGCTGACTGAAGTGGATTTCAGATCTACTATTTCAGCGCCCCCCCACTCGCTGGTGCTGAGAATGGCTTGGTGCTGAGAATGGCTCTTTGTGATGTAATATCTGAGATCCAGCGAGAACTACAAAGGCCACAAGAAATCCGAGCCAGGCTTGTAAAGGGCACCTCAATACTTTTCATACCACAGCCATATTCATACTGTATATGTATTGTGTATTTGTGCATCACCCAGGTGGGTGCTACACAATGGTAGTGGATGAGGTGTGATATCCCCCTTACATTCAGACACACACTTACTCACTTGTGACTTAAAAAGCGCTATATCAATGCAATTCATTAATACAAATTATTATATTCTAAATATTTACTTTCATTTTCAATATGATTATAAAATCCAGTATATACACAACGTTTGAACATCCCCGTTTCTTCATGCAGTACAAATTGTAAAAATATAATAATCACAAAGGTATGTACATGAATTAAATGGTATGCATATACCATACCATGCTAGTCATCCACGGTAGTCTAATGCAGGGCCCCAGATTTGGTAAAATAAGCCTGTTTTTATCAGTGTTAGAAAACCTGAACCTTTCCAAATGTTATATCAAGCATGTCTTATCCACATTTCCTATTTTGCAGTAGAATGAAATTAATTATCATTCATACAGTTTAACTTAGACTGGAATAAATTACAGTCATCCATTATCCAATGATGTCGCTCAACTATCAACTAGCGTAGGGTAAAAATGATCCATGTTGACTCTGGAGATTAAACAACAACATGACTGCTGAGACTGTGCCGTGAAACCCCTCAGGCGGGTTCTTATTTACCCTCTTCTAAGCTCATGCTGTTGTAACATGTTTAACTGCGCTTGTGGGAGAATCTTACTATACCCTTAGAAGGATTATAATCAATATCTTCCCTTGTATGCCAAATAAATGAGATAAGCGTGGAAAAACACAGTCTTCTGAAGAGACTCTTGCTTCTTAGAAAGGTCATCTGATGTTCTGTGCCACCAGTATGTACTCAGGCCTGGGACACAAGGCAGTATCACCCGGAGAGATTCTGGGTTTGTTCAGATAGACAAAGCATATATACGGTTTGTTCAGGGACAGATTACGCCCCTGGCGTGAAGAGTCTGTACATTTGTTTTCAGGGCTTTAATAACAAGATATGTGAAAGGCACATGCATGACAGTGTCTGATACAAAGGAAGAGAATGTCCAGACGAGGACATTGATAAGTTAGATGATGATACATGGCACAAATCCCAGAATAATGAACATGACGGAAGTTGTTTGGTGGTGAAGTCATGTATGGGCATTGTTTCATATGATTTATTATCTGGCTATGGTGATGTATTTTGCATTTAAATGTTAACCAATGCTCATAATTGTGTGTGTGTTTCTGCGTGCCTGTGTGTGCATCTAGATGAGAAGGAGCTGAAGGACTGTCTGATGGTGCTGGTGGACGACCAGCAGAAGCTGTCGGTGCAGATGGCCAAGAGCACGCTGTCGGCCCAGCGTCTGCGCCAGCGGCTGGTCATCCTGGAGCGCTACCTCATCTCCCTCAGCCACAGCATGATGGAGGAGAAGTACAAGGCCCGCTGGAAGACCCCGCCCACACCCCCTCCGCCCACCACAGACAACAAGAGGTAAGCTTCATCTAATATCATGGATCATTTGGTCCACCTCCGTTTGAAAAACACCACCAAATGTAATATGTATATTTTTCACTATATTTGCGTTCCGTTCACTGAAATGTTTCTAATGTCATAATAATAATGATTATGAATATTTTATTAACGTGTAATTTGTAATGTGATGAATGTCCGACCACTGCAACGGTATTTTTGGTGTCTTGTAAACCCATGAGGGTTGGTGTTTTTTTATTATTTATTAAAGGTCTCCTATTTTACTACCAGGTGTGATGTTGATAAGCCATTGCAAGCCATTTAAAAATGAACCTGTTTGTGACATCACAAAAGGGGGTGTGACGTCACAACTGCTTGTAAAGTACAGGCCCTTTTAATAATACAAATAATTTACTTCGAACCACTTGGTATTTGAAAGGTAGAGGTGCTTTGTATGATTTCCTTAAGTTCATACGGATGTAATGAGCTGACCGTAAGAAGGATCTGTATTAGTGGCGCATGGCCTAGGACAACATAGCCAGTAACATGAAGAGTAATGTGTGTGTTTCTGTGTGTCTGTAGCCCTCGTCCCCCGGCCAGTAAAGGTGTGGAGGGCCTGGCCAGAGTGGGTTCCAGAGCGGCACTCTCCTTCGCCTTCGCTTTCCTCCGCAGAGCCTGGAGATCAGGTGAGCACACAGGGGATTGGCTGGAGGTCAATAGAGCAGAGAGGTGATTGGCTGGAGCTCAGGTAAACACGAATGTGATTGGTCGATGGTTCAGTGAACAAAGAGCAACAATAGGCAGGGAGGTTAGGTGAACAGAAAGGCTAACTGAAAACATACTTTGATTGACAGCTTTATTCTCTAAGACACGTTGCACCATATCATCCTGCTGTTGTCGTCCACAGTAAAAAGCTTGAGCTGGGCAACACTGTCTGTCCTCACATTCTGCTGATGGGGCTCGGTTGGGTGGTGGTGGTGTGGTGCTTATTCCCTTCAGGGGGATGGAGGGAGCATGTGACTGAAGCAGGGAACCAGCGCTTCTATGCATTCCATCAGATAATCCCTCCGATCTGTACCCCATCTAAAGAAAGCCCCAATGGCTAAAGATAACCAAGTCAACTCTTTTATCAGAGTATTACCAGTTGGAGCAGAACATGTCACCATAATGAAATAACCAAACTTTTTAATAGCTTAGAGTTCTGTGGTCCCACACTAACCTACTATGTCATTTCTATTTTTATGTTTGTAAACTATCTTTCAAAAAATATTCACTAATGTCGTGAAATATAACACATCTTCATTAGGGGATGATTAAGTCCTAAGGCCCACAGTAAATATGAATAAAATATTATCTAGATCACTAAGTGTAACTGATTCTGGTCCTCCAAATTTTAATATTTTCTCAAACTATCAATATTTTGTATTTGTATTTATGCAATAGCTACTTCACATTGAGAACCCGGTCATGCTAGTTTAGCATGCAGGGATGCTCCGTTTGAATGGGTTGTTAATGTGAGACTGAGGCCAGCAGAGTTACAGGCAGTGAATGGGTGTAGGAGGCCTTGGTCTCTCTTTCCTGGCTGTAAGATTCTGGTAACCTGAGCTCCTTGGTCAGGTGCTGTTGAGCCCCAGATCAACAACAGTTCTGGTCTGGCAGAATTCCTGGAACACAGAGTGGGCTGCTCTCCCTGTGTGACCTGGCATGGAGAGGGTTATGTGAATACATAGTGACAATACGGTGCATGAGGATGCTGCAGAGGATTTGAGGGTTGTATTTAAAAAAAAACACGGATTTACCGAGTTATTTCAAATGTATTGGAAGGTTATCCACTTGAGGTGAATCATCTTGAAGAGATCAAAGTACATTTAGATTGTACTGGCTAAATGTATTGATGTGTTTTGACTGTTTTCAGTTGTTCTATTCCTAGGGGCTTTGCTTAGCTCTTAGCTTGAACGTATGATATGTTCTATAATCAGGGCTAGAGCTCTTCTTAGGCAATCAAAAGAGGTTGCCAGTTGAATAACAATGCTTCTCTTTGCACAAAGAGCTGCGGTCTCCTTGAACAAGTCATTCAATCTTTAACTGGTCCCCCCCCCCCAAAAATCGAATGGTTGCATGACTGAACAGCTGCCTGCGTGTGTGAGAGTGTGTACGAAAGTGGCGAGTGTCTGTGAATGTGTTTAAGTGTGTGAATGTGAGGCATTAACTGTTAAGCAATTTGACCTTGAGTCGCTATGAAAGGCCGCGCCGGTCAAAAGCGTGCTCTATAAACACAGTCTGTTTCTGATCTAAAGCACCAAAGCGCTCCTTTATAAAACCCCAGTCCAGTCTTTATTTAACCCATGGTTGTGGTGGTCCAGGGGATGATGCGGACCTGTGCAGCGAGCTGCTCCAGGAGTCTCTGGATGCGCTGCGAGCCCTGCCCGAGGCCACGCTGTTCGACGAGGGCACCGTCTCCTCCGTGTGGCTGGAGGTGGTCGAACGGGCCGCCAAGTTCCTCAGGTGAGGTGCTGCAGCATACTCCCCCGTGCTTCACCTACAGCATGCTACAATATACCTCTGCATACTTCGCCATACTTTAGCATACTTCAAAATACTTTTTTAATTTAGTCATTGTGATGATATGTGTGTAACCTGTGTGTTATGTGTTCTGCTGCGGTCTTTCGGGGAACCAGTGATGTCCATGGAAGTGCCAGTGCCAAAGGCAACATTCCCCTGCAGGACCAGCACCTTGCTCTGGCTATACTGCTGGAGCTGGCTGTCCAGAGGGGGACCCTCAGGTAGGGCTCTGTTCTACCCTGGTACTTAAAGGGCCCCTGTTTCACCACCAGGTGCCATGTTGAGATGATGATGAGCCTTTTCAAAGTACAAGCCATTTCAAAATTGAACCCTTTGTGATGTCACAAGTAGGAGCAGACACTCCCTCTTCTGATGTGAGCCATTATAAGCCGTTTCAAAATCGACCGCTTTTGTGACATCACAACTGGAGTGGAGTGTCCACTCCCGCCTGTGACGTGACCTCTTCCAGCCCGATGCTACATAGATATGCCCACATTGTGATGCCACACAAATATATGGCGAGGGACATCACCTGGCTCTAATCCGAACCAATCAGGACTGGAGAATACGCAGTTGTTGTCATGTTGCCCAATTGACAGCACTCCCTATTAGGGCAACTCTTTAACGATACTTCCTCTGGGTCCTAACGTCCTCCAGCCAGCTGCTGTCTGCGGTGCTGCTACTGCTGCGTCTGTGGGGCAACGGGACGCGGGAGATGGACAACGAGCGCTCCACGCAGGGCACCAGCGCCCCACTGCTGCCCCTCCTCCAGCGCTTCCAGAACATTCACAACAGCAAGGAGGAGCCCATACCTGACGACCAGCCAGAGGTACACAGCAACACAGGATAGTGTAGCGGTGAAGGTGAAAGGTTCTGTTTTGATTTGGACTAAACCATGTGCTATAAATGATTCAGTGGTAAATAGTGACCCATTGGAGTTTTTGTTTTGGTTAATTCTGTTTAATTTGAAGATTTTTTTCCTTACGTTGGTTGGGGAGATTCAAGGGACCCCTGGTGCCAAAGAGTTATTAGAAACACTTTCCTGTATAAGATTGGATTCTGTTCTGAGATACAGTATCTGTATACAAACAAACAACTGAGGAGGTGACATAAACCAACAGGTTTAGTTAACAAAGTCACCAAGTGTAACTTCTTCTGAACTCCACGGAGGTGGTCTAATCTAGATCATTCTGGGTCCTACCTCAGATCCTGACGGCCCCCCTGAGCCCCAACGAGTGCTTCCTGCGCTACCTGACGCTGCCCCAGGACAACGAGCTAGCCATCGACCTGCGCCAGACCGCCGTGGTCATCATGGCCCACCTGGACCGCCTGGCCGCGCCCTGCAGCCCCCCCCACTGCAGCTCACCCACCTCGCACAAGGTCTGCACTGTACCTACAACGCTGGGTATCATGCCCGCAATGCATTGCTTCACGTCCTGATTTCTCTGTCTAAAACTGTTGATTGCAGAATTGGAGATAAAACTGTAGCCTCAAATATGTGGTTAATATTATTGAACTCAACAATAATAATAAAAACACAGACTGCAACATTAACTCTGTTTCTGTGAAAAACAATGCACAAAAGTTTGACTATTGTTTTTGTGCTAAATAAGCAATCAGGGTCTGTGTTTTTGTAGTCAGATAGCAATACTCTGCAGCTCTAGTGCTGCGGTGTCCCTTCCTGTCTGTTATCGGTTCTGCTCCCCCGCCCATGTGACTGGAGAAACCTGTTATTAGAGTGAACATGTAAACAAGAACATGAAGTGATCTTTACTTGTAAAGAAGGATATCCAATCTTATCTCATTTAAATACTAATATGGGTTAAAGTGTTGTCTCTCCTCACAAGGTAAACTGTATCTGTTACAAACTTTATAATCATAATGATACCCAATAATAAATATTAAATAATTTACAATAAATGATACACAATATAATACACAATTATTCACTATGATACAGAATACACAACAATACCCACCAATACACAAGATTCATCCTCATAATAATAAATCATAAGCATCATCCTCATAACAACAACCACAGCCCCATCTAACCTTCCGTATTGTCCATGTGCCCCAGGGAACCCTGCAGGAGGTGATTGCCTGGGGCCTGCTGGGCTGGAAGCTGTATGCTAACGTGAACGGACCCATCCAGTGCAAGGCCCTGTCCAGCGTGGGAGTGGCCCAGATCGTGTGCTCGGAGAAGGGGTTCCTCATCCTGTCCAGCAGCGGTGCCGTCTACACCCAGAACTACAAGAGCACCACTCTGGTCCGTTCAGCCCCCTGTTGATTAGTGTTCTTATTGTTGAGTTTCATGAGGGCTGCCTTGTATAAAATGCACTGGACACATGACTGTAGTGTCGTTATCACAAAGGCTCTCTTTCAGAGTTTGTTGGCTATGGATATTGATGTTTATTGAACTGAGAATAAAATGCTGAAATTAAAGGGCAAACGTGAGAAACATACATGGACATGGCGTACCGCATATCAAATCACAGCAACCATGACACGTATCAAAACACAACAATGGCACATATCAAAACACATGGTGATTGATGCGTATCATAAAGCATCGATGACGGGACATCAAAATACAACAACGATGAGACGTATTAAAACACGATGGCGCATATCAAGACCCAACAGATAAGACATATCAAACATACTTTTGTTGGCAATTGTTTTACCATTTCATCTGGGTATATAGCTGTATAAAAAAAGAAAAGAATGAATGCTTCTATCCTCATTCTGGAGTCCTATATTGCATTCTGGATGGCAGCAGGAAAATCTACTCTTTTGTTTCGTCATTTGGCATATTTTGTTATAGAAAATCTTCCCATGTCAGCAGTCTGTTAAGTCTCTAAATGAATTCATCCATTCATTAGTTAATGACCTAATTAAATTATGTTTCCCAGGCCCCTATGCTGGTGCACACGCTGAGCTCCAGGAAGATGTTGAAGCTGGCTGCCCATCCAGACGGCCAGCACTACCTGGCCCTGTCGTCCAATGGAGAGGTCTTCTCCTGGGGCTGTGGGGACGGAGGACGACTGGGACATGGAGACACCACGTAAGGAACGAGCATGGAAAGGAAATGCCATGTCTTAATGTTAAAGGACTCGAACATCAGCTAATGGAAATTTCGATACCGAGTTACGATACTGTTCGATTTATTCTCTGCCTTTTTTGTCATTGCTTGTGTGGAACAACAGCTCTTATAGGCAGGGTAGTCTAATGGCTAGTGTGTTTTACTCCCAGCCTAAAGGTTCTGGGTTCCAACCCCAATGTCGCCATTCTACCTGTAGGCATCCTTGAGCAAGATGACCCCTACCTGTTCCTTAATAACGGGTATCATCTGAGCCATTACAAGCCATTTCAAAATAGATCCTTTCGTAACAAATGGCAGTATCCACTCAACAACTCAGCTCAAAAGGGAACTTGTTCCCATCTGTATATATACAACCCATGGGTTGCCAAGCAACAACACGCCACCGTGGTCACTGTGGTAACGGTCGTCATGGTTCCAGGTACCTGGAGGAGCCGGCCATGATCGCAGCGTTCAACGGGAAGCAGGCGGGGAAGCAGGTGGTGCAGATCGCCTGCGGGAGCACCTACAGCGCCGCCATCACGGCTGACGGGGAGCTCTTCACCTGGGGCCGCGGGAACTACGGACGCCTGGGCCACGGTGAGCCCCGTCGCACGCTTTCACTTTCTGGATCACGTGACGATATGGCCAAAAATGGTATCTGAATATGTGACAAATCCTCCGCAACCTCAGTGGTTTATTTGTTAACCATACCAAGTATAATGAGCAGTTAAATGAAATGTGGAGAGAACAAGGAAGCTAAGAAACAACTAATAAGCAATGAACAACAAGGAGGAAGAAAACACAGAAAAAGCATCATATAATTACAAAATAGAATTAATACACAAAGTTGATTAAGCATAGAATGTTATAGGTCCTAACCATGAGTTTCTTGTTGGCTGGCTGTCCAGGCTCCAGTGAGGACCAGACCACCCCCATGCTGGTGACGGCTCTGAAAGGTCTGAAGGTTCTGGACGTGGCGTGTGGAAGTGGTGATGCCCAAACGCTGGCGGTGACAGAGAACGGTGAGAAAAACAACACCAAGTACTAATGGGAGAAGGTCAACCTGATAGGAATGAATAGATGATGAATTCAAGCTAGGGTAGGCTATTTAGAGAAACCAGCCAGAGTAAGCTAGAAAGTATCCAACTGAAGAAATCCCAACCCTCCCTTCCGGCCTCCCTCCAAAGCCACTCCTCCAAGACACGGACTAGCTCGCTAGCGTTAGCATTAGGTCTGCCTAGCCTTGTAGAAGACTCCGGTCATGCGCAATGAGGGCACGGGCAGAGTGAGCGCAGGTAGCTGGGTAGACAGACAGGTAGGCCATCCAATAATTTCATTCGGGGCCGAATGAAATTATTGGACAGGCTTATTACAGCCCTGCGACAGCCACAGATACGAGATTATTTACTTTTTTTTCTCCTCATCCTCTCAACTCTCACCCTGAGACAAACGTTTGTTCAATAATACATCGATAGTTCATCTACTTCCTGTATCATCTTATTACCCTGAGACAAACGTTGGTTCATTAAGACATAGTTAGTTCATCTACTTCCTGTGTGGTCCCAGGCCAGGTGTGGTCGTGGGGGGACGGGGACTACGGTAAGCTGGGTCGTGGAGGCAGTGATGGCTGCAAGACCCCTAAGCTAGTGGAGAAGCTGCAGGACCTGGACATCGAGAAGGTGTGCTGCGGCAGTCAGTTCTCCGTGGCGCTCACCAAGGAAGGCCAGGTGTACACCTGGGGGAAGGGAGACAACCAGCGCCTGGGCCACGGCACCGACGAACACGTCCGCTACCCCAAGCTACTGGACAGTTTACATGGTACGCTTTACTACATTTAGTCGTTCAAGCAGACACTTTCATCCAAAGTGACAACAAGGGAGGCTGAGAAGTTATAGTGTGTAAACTTAAAAAAAAAACTGAACGGGACAGAGTAGCTCGACCAATCAGGAACAAATGCGAGGTTGGTGAAACATTGTATTTATTATTATATATATATTTTTTTAATTCGTTTTAACAGTTACAGTTGATATCACAAATCAACATGCTTTCACAGACACATGGCATTGAGTCGTGCTGTGGAGTCTGCAGTGTCTACAACATGCTACAGCTACTTTGTGGTTTGCTGCCATCTGTTGTTTAAAATCGGACCCATGAGGAAATTAAACATTTGTTTTTTCTCTTTGAGTATACATTTGATTGACGCAAGTTCAAGTTTATTTTAAAATGCACTTTTCCCAACCAATTGAAAATATCTTCGGATCCTGTGCCTCAACACGCACACCTACTACTGTCTTCCAGGCCTTCCAGGCATATCAATGTAATGCAGGCCCATGAGCAGTGCTTAGTTGTCTGACCCATGTCCTCTTATCTTCAGGGAAGAAGGTGGTGGACGTGGCGGTGGGCTCCACACACTGCCTGGCCCTGACGGACGACGGGGAGGTCCACAGCTGGGGTAGCAACGACAAGATGCAGCACTTTGACACGCTGTTCTCCAACAAGAAGCAGCCCAAGGCTCTGCCCGGCCTCAACTCCAAGCACATCGTGGGCATCTCCTGTGGACCTGGCCAGGTAGGAAGTCAGCCTCTACAGACATGTAGACACACAGCCTCTACAGACCTAAAGACACACAGCCTCTACGGACCTTTATACACACAGCCTCTACAGACAGCTTCCACAGCCCTATAGACACACAACCTCTACAAATAGCCTCTACAGACCTTTACATACACATCCTCTACAGACAGCCTCTACAGACCTATAGACATACAGCCTCCACAGATAGCCTCTACAGACCTATAGACACACAGCCTCTACAGACGGCCTCTGCAGACCTATAGACATACAGCCTCCACAGATAGCCTCTACAGACCTTTACATACACATCCTCTACAGACAGCCTCTACAGACCTATAGACACACAGCCTCCACAGATAGCCTCTACAGACGGCCTCTACAGACCTATAGACATACAGCCTCCACAGATAGCCTCTACAGACCTTTACATACACATCCTCCACAGACAGCCTCTACAGACTTATAGACATACAGCCTCCACTGATAGCCTCTACAGACTTATAGACATACAGCCTCCACTGATAGCCTCTACAGACCTATAGACACACAGCCTCCACAGATAGCCTCTACAGACGGCCTCTACAGACCTATAGACATACAGCCTCTACAGACAGCCAATACAGACGACCTCTACAGACCTATAGACACACAGCCTGTATCTCTCTGTCTGATGAATTCATAGCATTGTATTGAAATGATGTTGAATGAATGATCTTGTTGTCATGCAGAGCTTCGCGTGGTCGTCGTGCTCTGAGTGGTCGGTGGGCCAGCGCGTGCCTTTCGTGGTGGATGTGTGCCCTATGACCTTTGAGCAGCTGGACCTGCTCCTGCGACAGGTCAGCGAGGGCATGGACGGCAGCTCTGATTGGCCGCCGCCTCAGGAGAAGGAATGCATGGTGGTGGCCGCCCTCAACCTCCTGCGCCTACAGGTACGACCCTGGCGATGACATCATATAACATGATGCAAGATGACCCCTAACCTCTTCCTGCTCATTAATGACTCTATCTGTATTCAATGTCAGTCTGTTTGGTTAAAACAAAGCTTCTGCAAAATTAATAACTAGTAGATTTACAGGAGGGGACATGAGCCCTTACAGGAATGGCTCATGGGAGTGCAATAGGTGACATGAAATAATTGCAAAATATCAATGATTTAAATGTTCGGAAAAGCAAAAAAGTTTTCCTTTTGTTGCTGTAGCAACTCTGCACTCAGTCCAGTGTTCTTGTATTTTTGAAAACTTGCTTGTGTAGCACTTTTTTGTAGTTGCTTTTCTAATTGTTCCCAGCCTCAACTGTCAGTCCCTTTTAGATAAACATTTCACAAAATGTTTGTGAAATGAATAGAAAAATGGAAACGATAGGTAGAGTACACAATAAACCCTGTCTTTAAACTGTTTCTCATTTGTGTGTCTGTGTGTGTGTGTGTGTGTGTGTGTGTGTGTGTGTGTGTGTGTGTGGGTGTGTGGGTGTGTGGGTGTGTGGGTGTGTGCGTGCGTCTCTCCTCTAGCTCCACGCGGCCATCAGTAACCAGGTGGACCCTGAGGAGCTGGGCCTGGGGCTGGGCAGTGGGCTGCTGAACAACCTCAAGCAGACGGTGGTGATGCTGGCCAGCAACGCGGGGGTGCTGAACACGGTGCAGGCCGCGGCCCAGGCCGTCCTCCAGAGTGGCTGGTCCGTCCTGCTCCCCACCGCCGAGGAGAGAGCCAGGGCCCTGTCCTCCCTGCTGCCCAATGCTGGTGAGTGGAGAGGATAGTAGACCTTGGTGGCCTTAGGGGTAGTGTTGGTGGCGGTGGTGGTGATGGTTATAGCTAAAGGAATATATTTACTATTACTATAAGTTCAGATGAGAAAGGAGATAAGAAGTATTTCAACTTATCAAATGTATCTCAACTTATCTTATTTCATATTATTTGATCTCCTATCTCATCTCATATTGACATATCTCAGCTCTCCAATCGAGTAGTAATAGAAGACTATCTCATATTCTATCAACCTATCTTATTTTAAAATATCTCGGCTCATCTTAAATAAAAAGGATATGATCATGGGGGGAAAACACAGAGAATGGGATTGTGACTGTTCAACTCAGTTTGTCCCTGACGTGTCTCCGTAGCGTCTGGTAATGAGATGAGTGTGAGCCCCGGGCGTCGCTTCATGATCGACCTGCTGGTCAGCAGCCTGATGGCCGACGGGGGCCTAGAGTCTGCCCTCAACGCCGCCATCACAGCAGAGATACAGGTACACACCACAGCTTTTCATGACCGAAACAGGGGCTCTGTTCATTTGGCTTGCAAAAGTTTATATTTATTTAAGCAGCATGCAACATAATTGTCAGCATGCAGTCATTACACTCTAAGTAAATGATGGCGGGAGTGAACATCAGATAAAGATAGAAACACAAAAAGAGGATGTTATGATTAACAATACAAACCAACATGCATTATCCTCTTAGATGATCAGTCAGCTATGTAACTGACATCATCATATCCTCCATCCCCTTCTCCTTCCTCAACCCCATCCTCCCTATTTCACCAAAACATCGCCCTCCCTTTTTATTTCTACATCAGGACATCGAGGCCAAGAAGGAGGCGCAGAAGGAGAAGGAGATAGACGAGCAGGAGGCCAACGCCTCCACCATGCAGCGCTGCCGTACCCTGCTGGACAAAGACCTCATAAACACCGGCATCTACGAGTCGGCCGGCAAGCAGAGTCTGCCGCTGGTGCAGCTGGTCCAGCAGCTCCTCAGGTACCGTTCACGACCAAGCTAAGTATCTGTTTGACAATGCGTGGCCGTATATCAGCCTAACCAGACCTAGGTTAGGTGGCTGTTACCTCTGTGACCAGGGTAAGGTTCACGATAATTAGGAATCAGAAGGAATGGGAAGCCTGGTTATGCCAACACATGGAAGTACATCCTCCATTGGCCTTCCAGTACGTCTGTGGTCCAGTACATCTGTAGCCTCCATGCCACAGAGCATCCCCCTCCCTGGGTACCTTTAGGTCTCTCCAGCAGACTAACCCAGGGTGTGTGTGTGTGGGTCCTGGTTTCTCCTCCACCACAGGAACATGGCGTCCCAGACCATCTCCAGGCTGAAGGACGTAGCCCGCCGTATCTCCAGCTGCCAGGAGGCGGAGCAGGTGAGCAAGGAGCGCTCGGCCTCGCTGGACCTGCTGCTGCGCTTCCAGAGGCTGCTGGTCAGCAAGCTGTACCTGGGGGTCAACGGCACTGAGACCCTCAACGGATACAGTAAGACCCTCCCAACACCTCTCTCTGTCCTTTCTGTTTGGATGTCCTGTATACAATCACTGTAGGATGTGGAATATAGAACATGATTCAATCTTCTGTCTCTCCTGCCTCTTCACTCTGTGGAAGTCTGTATTAATAATATTATCCCCCTGATGGTTCCATGAATCCTAGTGAGTCGATTACGTGATCATTAAGATCATTAAGAGTTCTGAGGTGTAAACATTTTTGTGTGCGTATTTTGTAGTTTTCAGTGTTTTTTTTTAACCACGATGTGTGTGCGTGCCGCAGACCCAGAGCTGCTGGGCGTGGGGTCTCTGCTAAAGAAGTACATCTCCCTGCTGTGTACTCACATGGGGGACATCCTGCCCGTCGCCACCAGCATCGCCTCCACCGGACACAGACACTTTGCTGAGGTGTCCCGGGTCATCGAAGGAGATCTGACCGGTACTTTACCTTTCATTCATTCATTTATATACCCATTCATCCATTCAGGAGTGTATTCATTCATAAACGCTATGTGCTATTTTGTGGACACAGTTATACAAAGCATCTTAAAATACTAAGAGTGCATAGATTCTTAGAAGGGCTTCCAGTGGGAATTGAACCCCTAACCCTGGCAGTGTGAAGCCATGCTTTACCAGTTAAAACAGCACTCATTCATTTATTTATGTATGCTTTTACCTGCTTTGTAAGATCTCTATTTAGTTAAGCTTATGTATTTATTGGCTCTGTAAGACTGTATGCGTTGTTACTAAAGACTATTTGCTCATTTAGCAGAACCAAGAACATTTTGGCTGGGAGTCAAACTCCTGGCTCTGTAAGCCTGTATGCATTTCCACATTATGAGCAGCATTGTTTGCATGCATTAGCACAACACCAGGAAAAACCCAACACCAGGCGGGTGTTAATGTTAATGGACTGGGCCTAACAGCAAGCCCCAGGCCCCTAACATTAGCCTGGTGCTGTGTTTTTCTAAGCGTGCTGCTCCCAGAGCTGGTGGTGTCCGTAGTGCTGGTTAACTAACGTTAACATTATTGTGTTGTATCTAGGCGTGCTGCTTCCTGAGCTGGTGGTGTCCGTAGTGCTGGTTAACTAACGTTAACATTATTGTGTTGTATCTAGGCGTGCTGCTTCCTGAGCTGGTGGTGTCCGTGGTGCTCCTCCTCACCATGGACGCGGGGCTGCTGCAGGAGACGGGCTCCATCCCCCTGCTGGCGGGGTTGCTGGAGCCCCTGGACCGCTACAACCACCTGGCCCCCGGACATGAGAGGGACGACCACGAGGACCTGGCCTGGCCCGGCATCATGGGTAAAGCAGAGGGGTCCGTGGTCACAGAGCTGTGGGAGGGGGGATGTTGTTGTCAGGGCAACGTGATGATTGATGAGACTATCACAGAGAGGAGGGAGTTGTCAGGGTAACGTGATGGTTGATGAGACTATCACAGTGGGGAGGGAGTTGTCAGGGTAACGTGATGAGACTATCACAGTGGGGCAGGGGGTTGTCAGGGTAACATGATGGGTGATAAGACTATCACAGTGGGGCAGGGGGTTGTCAGGGTAACATGATGGGTGATAAGACTGTCACAGTGGGGAGGGAGTTGTTAGGGTAATGGGAAGTGTGGTGAGATATAGTGGAGATTTTACTTTCACATTTATTAATACAGTCAAACTTAAAGTCGAACATCCAAAATACGATATTATTATGTACTTTAAGACATGCAAAGAATCCAAAGAAAATGTCAAGATGATGTCACAACGGTCTATAGATTAATTGGACACTAGGTGTTGTGTAACTAGCTTGGATCAAGTGTGTATGTGTTGTAGTAACTAGCTTGGAACGTCTTGGAAAGCGACAGTGTGTGTTTGAATGTTACAAGCTTGGCTCCTATGTGTGCTATACTATCTGTTTTGGAGTATGTGTGTTGTATAGCAACTGTGGAGCAGTGTGTGTTTGAATGTAACTAGCGTGGCTCTGCAGTGTGTTGTATTGTAACTGGAGCAGCGTGTGTTTGAATGTAACTAGCGTGGCTCTGCAGTGTGTTGTATAGTAACTGGAGCAGCGTGTGTTTGAATATAACTAGCGTGGCTCTGCAGTGTGTTGTATAGTAACTGGAGCAGCGTGTGTTTGTATGTAACTAGCGTGGCTCTGCAGTGTGTTGCATTGTAACTGGAGCAGTGTGTGTTTGAATGTAACTAGCGTGGCTCTGCAGTGTGTTGTATAGTAACTGGAGCAGCGTGTGTTTGAATGTAACTAGCGTGGCTCTGCTGTGGCAGGCTCGTTCTTTACAGGTCAGAGCTCCAAGAACAACGAGGAGGTGTCCCTCATCCGCAAGGCCGACCTGGAGAACCACAACAAAGATGGCGGCTTCTGGACGGTCATCGACGGCAAGGTGTACGACATCAAGGACTTCCAGGCCCAGTCTCAGTCGCTGGCCGGGAACAGCATCCTGGGTAATTTAGATGCATCAATAATCATCATGTAGATGTCATCAAATGTAAGGAAATTACATTTTTAGAAAGTTTACACATTATGTTTGAGCTGGACTATACTTGGCTTCTGATTCTTCATGGAATTTCTCTGAAGATCTTCTAGTATTGCCATGATACAATTTTACAATCAGTTAACATAATTATGCAATCTAATCTAAAGGCTATCGTGATACAATCTTAATGTGGTCACTTTTGACCACTGTGGTAATGAAACATTTAGTATGATGTCACTAATGGTTAAAAGGTGCAATGATGTCACTCTGACGTTATGACGGGATTCATTAAGTATCTTATCTTTGCTAGTCACATTTTGCTGGGGAGGACCCAGTGACAGACATTAGTCTTTTAAAATGACTTTTAAAGTGGTCTGATGTGACCTTTTTAAAAGGTCATTCAACACCGTCATGACATCACTCTGACATCATCCATGCGTTTTCCTGGTTGCAGCCCAGTTTGCCACGGAGGACCCTGTGGTTGCGTTGGACGCGGCGCTGCAGTTTGAAGACACCAGGGAGTCCATGCAGGCCTTCTGCGTGGGCCAGTACATGGAGGTATGGAGCCACTCAGCTCCAGCTTCTCCTGGAGTCTGTACTGGGCTGGATATCACTAGACTGGGGGACATTTGGATATGAGACTGGACATTTTGTTGATTGTATAAATTTTTTGTAGAGTTTTTAAAATGACATTCCTAGGTCTGTCCATAACATTAATGCAGTAAAGATTGAGTTTGTACTTTTTTTCTCTTGGTTTTGAAGGCGAAAATACCCTCAAACTAAATTCGAAAGCCATAGTGATGAAATGCCTCTATGACATCACCAATACATTTAAACTAAATACGTCCAATTATATCTACTTGATATACTCCAGGTGTGTCCAGCCCAGGACATGATTTAGTGCAATAGTTTGATCAGCTCTAGTATAGTAGGGCTCTTCCTCTGTGGTGTGATGACATGCTCCTCTTCAGCCCAACCAGGAGACGGTGACCACACCGGACCTCAGCAGTCTGTCGTCCCCCCTCATCGACACGGAGAGGAACCTGGGCCTCTTGCTGGGCCTCCATGCCTCCTTCCTCACCATGAGCACCCCCCTCTCCACCATCGAGATAGAGTGTGCCAGTAAGACCACCTCAATCGACCACCCAACACTTCCCTAGTGTGGCCAAATTCCCACTTAATGTTGGACCATTGACGTAATTTCTTCAGAATTGGACCATCGCAAATCCTGGACCAATGATGTCAATAGTCCAACTTTTCTACGCAAACGGAGTTGATGTTGCAGAATGGGATTTTTTTCACAACACACGTGTGAAGCACTACTCTGTTATCCAATGCGACTTAAGTCAAATGCATGCTGAATTAAAATAGCTTCAGACACCCTGCAAACTATTTTGTTTGTCTGTTCTATCCCGGGTAGCCTCAACATGTTGTTTCTGCCCCTCTCCCAGAGTGGCTCCAGTCGTCCATCTTCTCCGGGGGTCTGCAGACGAGCCAGATCCACTACAACTACAACGAGGAGAAGGATGAGGACCACTGCACCTCCCCCGGGACCACCTCCCCGGACAAGGCCAAGCTGTACTCCCGCAGGCTGACCCTCAGCGACCACGCCCAGCCCTTCCTTCAGGCCATCGCCGACAACAACACCCCCGACCACACCGTCAAGGTCAGGGGTCGCTGGTTTAGAACATAACCTCATCCTTAAGGTCATAGGTCACTGCTTTAAACCATGACCTCATCCTCTGGGTCAGAGGACACTGCTTTAGAACATGACCTTATCATTGAGGTCAGGGGCCACTGCTTTAGAACATGACCTCACCCTGGAGGTCAGAGGTCACTTTAGGGGCCCGGGTCCAAAACATTATCTGGAGGTTCACAAATGCCCCCTGAAATCTAAAAAGACCTGATATGATTAATTAATTAATGCTGAATTGATGATTATTTTAAAGAAAAGAGCCCTAGGTTTAAAGACAATTTCAACTGAATGTTATTTTTCATTTAACTGCGTTAAAAAAAAGTATGTACGTATTTTATGGATAGTACATTGAAGGAGAGATGGAAAAACAGCATAGGAAGGTAGCAACCAAACCTATGTAGCACTAGCGGGTTGAGCCACTGAACCACCCTTGAACTCAGATGGGACCATAAGTCCAGAGTGTCTTACTTTGGGTTGCGTTCTGTCTGTTCCCTTGCAGGACTTCCTGTGCCAAATCGAGCGGTGCTGTAAGCAGTACCACCTGATCACCCCCATCACCTTCCCCCTCGAGCACCCCGTGGAGGAGGTGGGCCGGCTGCTGCTCTGCTGCCTGCTCAAGCACCAGGACCTCGGTAACTTAGCAACCCTGCATCCCTGGGAGACATCACACTGGCAACAAGGAACTAGGAGCTAAAATTAAAACAACTATAGACAAAAGCGATTTACCATTGAAGGTCATCGTAATAGGATGGAAAGATAGTCATTTATTAATCCCAGACGGGAAATATTCCTATATCATATTTGTATCAATAAAAATACTTGTATCAATAAAAATGAAGAAATACAAGATGCAAAAATAAATGTTAACATTATCGACAGTTTAGAAAGACATTATTGACATTATATGCTACATAATGGATTATTGTAACTATATACAGTACATTATTGACCATTGTACATAAGCGAAAAAACAAAGAAGAAATTGCCATGCATGTACTTGATCTCCCTTGTTTCTGACGGTCTGAGTTCATGGATTGCTTCGTGTTTCCGTCGCAGGGCATGTTGCTCTCTCGTTGGTCCACCAGTGTGCCTTGGGTGTGGACCAGACAAAGCAGCGGTCCATGCCTAAATGTGTGATCGACGTCTGCCGTATGGTGTACCAGGCCAAGTGTTCCCTCATCAAGGTATGGATATCATTCCATCAGGTACCTTACCAGTTGAGCCAGACATAAATATGTAACGTAGAGTATGGGAGTTACATCACAGGGCCAAGGGGTTCCATTTCCGCTGGGGGGTTACCCGTGTTAAGAAAGTAAATAACCACTCACAATATTGTAAAACGCTTTGGATCTCGCCACATATGTAAACAATAGCATCACAACATTTTTACAACACAAAAAAAAACATTGAATGGCCATACAAGTTCTTTACACAACAGTGCCGTTGTTTACATTCATGGTGAGGCGTGACTCAAGGGAATAATCTAGACAAATGATATTGGTAACGGATGTTTCAGCGAAGCCAGGAGAGACGGGGACAGTGATTGAATCCCCCAGACCGATATGGTCCTAGGAAAATCGTGTGTGTCGTGATTCTCGCCTCAGACCCACCAGGAGCAGGGGCGCTCCTACAAGGAGGTGTGCGCGCCGGTGATCGAGCGTCTCCGCTTCCTGTTCAACGAGCTGCGTCCGGCGGCGAGCAACGACCTGTCCATCGTGTCCAAGCTGAAGCTGCTCAGCTCCCAGCCGCGCTGGAAGAAGATCACCCAGAAACTCATCAGGGACCGCCGGAAAAAGAGAGGTGGGTATTATTGTTATTATCGTGAAGTGTGCTAACCGACAGCAAATCACATTGTAAATGGTATCGCTGCACCGATATGAAAAATCGATACCGATATTTATAAGCTACTACAGGTCATTGCCGAAATTCTGATATTTATTTTGTCATTGTAGCACACAAACACAACACACATTTTTTATTTAGGTATAAAATATTTCATTTTGGCCGTGCCAAATGAGTAAAAAAATATGTTGGTGCATCCCTAATAAACATGTTATAATTACATATATTTAGACAAAAAATACGTTTAAAATCAAATGCTTAAACCGTAATAATACATCCAAATGCATACCTTTTTAACATTCACATTACAATGAGTCTAATTAGTGGTCTATAGCTAATAGAATAAAGTGTATTGTGTTTTATTGTGTTCTATTGTGTTTTTTTTTCTCTGATTGGCAGTGCCTAAGAAGTCAGAGTCAGCTGACGTAGAGCAGCCAAAGATAGAGAATGAAGGGACCAATGAGGAGGAGCTTAATGTCACTGTTGGCCCCGCCCCCGCTGACAGGAAGACGTCTACTAGCAAACCAAAGGTTTTCAGCCTTTATTATACATAGTCAAACAAATGTCAATCATTCTTTTTGAAGGAATTAAAAAAATCATAGACTGTCTTACTCTTTTTCTGTTTTCCTTCTTTTCTTTCTCTCCTTTATTTTATTCTACTTAAATTCTTTCTTTTCTTTCCTTTCGTCTTATACATTTTTTCTCTTTCTTTTTCCTTTGAATTATTTATAAAAAACAACTATTATATATTTAATTGAATGATGTTTTTCCCTGTGGCTGCAGCAGGACAAGTGGCAGCCCATACTGAGCTCCGTGTCCGGGGTTCAGAAGTACCGCTGGCTGAAGCACGGCCCCCCCCACGGCCTCTACTCCCAGTCCAGCCTCATGGCCACGCTGGTGGAATTCGCCCTCAAGGAGGAGCCCCTGGATGTGGAGAAGATGAGGAAGTGTCTGCTGAAACAGGTCAGACTAACATCCATCCCTCTTCTGTGGCCCTTCCCAAGGTTTTTCCTTGTCCTTTGGAGGGCTTGGCGTTTGGGGGTGTCGTATAATGTGGAGCCCCTTGAGACTGTAACTGTGATGAAGGGCTATACGAATAAAGTTGACTTGACTTGAAGAACCTGAGGGATGTTTCAACGACTAGCAAAGAATCATTAACAACCAGGGAATGTTATATGTATAGTTTAGCCTTTATAAATCAGCGTGTCTAAGTATACAATCTTCCTGGGTTGGCAACACGACAAAGCAATTTATCTTGTTTTGTTTAGAAGAAACGCAGGTAGGGGACTACAGATGTAAATTGGCCTGTTGGCTAACTCTGACACGTTAACATTTAAGTGTGAACTAAAATGTTGCTTAATGTGTACTGTCCCTGCCAAATACATCTTCAATAAAAATCAAATAAATAAATAGGCTGACTCAACGTCCAGAAAGCGGCGGACGATGTGTGTTCTATCTAAGCCAGATGTTTGGTATGTGTTGTGGTCCACAGCTGGAGCGGGCGGAGGTCAGGCTGGAAGGCATCGACACCATGCTGAGGCTGGCCTCCAAGAGCTTCCTGCTGCCCTCGGTGCAGTACGCCATGCTGTGTGGCTGGCAGCGCGTCATCCCAGAGGGCACCAACATCGGGTACGCGGTCGTCACGGTTACTGAGGAGGCCATAGATGGGGATAGTGGCTGCGTGGGTGGGTGGGTGGGTTTGTGTAGTAACGGCTGTAGTGAATGGATCTTGACGTGTAATTGCTTGTAGTATTGTTCACAATGTCCACGACTAAAGGAATGCGTCCCTGGCGTGTTGGATGTGAATGTCCTGTAACGCTGCGTTTCGTGCCCCAGAGAGCCGCTGTGCGACTGCCTGAAGGACGTGGACCTGATCCCGCCCTTCAACCGCATGCTGCTGGAGGTGACCTTCGGGAAGCTGTACTCCTGGGCCATCCACAACGTCCGCAACATCCTGCTGGAGGCCGGGGCCCGCTTCAAGGAGCTGGGTCAGTGGCTACTCACGCCTAGAGGATATGATAGGAGTCCTGTAGAGAGCTATTCTAGGGGTCATTTGAAATTCATAATGTACACTTTGTTAGTAGACATAATGGCTGCGTCAAGTTGATTCTTTCTTCATTTCTATCGTCTTCTATTTCGCACACTTTCATTCTTTCTCTTCTCTTTTGCTCTCCATCTTATTCTCTTTTAATCCCCTTTGCTTTATCTCTCTATTTAATTCTCTCTGTCCTTACCTCCCTCTAAATCTCTCTCCCCCTCTTTGACTTTGTTTTTTCTCCCTCTTTGTCCCTCCTCCAGGGGTCCAGCCGGTTCCCCTCCAGACCATCACCAATGAGAACCCGGCAGGGCCCAGCCTGGGCACGGTCCCCCAGGCCCGGTTCCTCCTGGCCATGGTCCACATGCTGACCCTGAAGCACGGGGCCAACAGCCTCAGTCTGCTGCTCAACTCTGGGACCCTGGCCCTCACCCAGAGCATCCTCAGACTCATTGGTAAGAACTCCTACGGACCGCTACACAAGTTCATGATATCTGCATAATCGATTGAAGTCTCTTTGGATAATGGCAATAAATGACTGCTAAATGGAATGATAGTAGTGGTTGTGGTGTCTCGATCCCCGATGTTCAGACTGAACATCGAGGCACTCTGGCGCTGTTTTAATGACATGTTTCCATGGTTAAATGTGGCTGGGAAATGACTGATACACAGTGATAGACTGATTTAAAGCAAACATAAATGGGTGTTAAAAGGCAATAAGTATATAGGATAGAGATTCTACTGTATTGAGTGATTTTACGGTTGTATTTCAAGGGGGTCTTGGTTGACTTATAACCAGGTTAACCCAGACCAATCCGATATAGCAGGATCCCTCCGATGACTAAGGGCTTTATCGTTGCATGCCCAGGTCCCAGTACAGACAGCAACGAGGAGGACCTGAGTCTGTGTGCTCATGGGGGCTCGGCCACCGTCCTGGAGGAGTGCAGGAAGGAGGCCACACCCGCTCCCTTGCCCGCCGCCGGACCAGAGCTGGCCGCCCTCATGAAGATCGGCACCAGGGTCATGAGAGGCCTGGACTGGAAGTGGGGAGACCAGGTACACCACCCTGACCCTAACCCCCTGACCCTAACCCTGAGTATCATCTTCAGTAAAGAAACGTTCATGTTTAATTTCCTTCTACTTGACTGGCCTAGTGAGATCAGGAAAATGTAATTCATCATTTAAAGACCACAGAAATTAAATCAACAAACTATATTATCATAACTAAAATCATAATAATATCAAATCTATGTAGAATCGATTATAATACATTTATAATAGCGGTCTATATCTGTGAGCTCTGGTGCTCCGTGTTTAACCTGTGTTAAAGGTAGGTTAGGTAGCAGGACATCTGTACTGAAGCTAGGTATCTTCCTGTTGGTTCTGACCCTGGCCTTTGTATCCATGTGACCAGGACGGTCCGGCCCCCGGCCTGGGCCGGGTCATCGGGGAGCTGGGGGAGGACGGCTGGATCCGGGTGCAGTGGGACACCAGCAGCACCAACTCCTACCGCATGGGCAAGGAGGGCAAGTACGACCTGAAGCTGGCCGAGCCGGCGCCCGCCTCCCAGCCCGCCGCGGAGGACTCGGACACGGAGGACGACACAGGTACGTCCTCACCTAGAAACAACACACTCTTTAATCAATAGAACGGTTACCACAACATCTGTAGAATTATCACATATGTAGAATCATCACATCGCTCTCAGTACTCTCATAACATTTAGTAGAATTGGTTTTTTTTCCTGAGGAGATGATTTCACAATGATTTTTGATGATGATATCTAGTCATCTGGCAGACGCTTTTATCCAAAGCAACTTAACAGGTAGAGGTTAGGGCGTCTTGGGTCAGGGTAGACTGGGTACAGGTAGACTGCGGACATGGGGCATTGGCTGGGAGTCGAACACCCTAGCCGCTACCCTTCCCTAATTCTAGGCATAAGGGATCTATCCTAAAATACACCATGAAGAAAGAATCACAAGTATTCTAACACCAGGTTCACCAGCCTCTCCTCTGGTTTTTGCCAACCCATCTCTGCTTGAACAGCCTAACTATCACGTCAAACTGATGAAATCAGCTGGAACGTAAATACAGGGATACAGGACTTTTACTTTGTAAACCCTGTCACTGTCCACCACCTTTCAACCTCCTGCTGTGTGTGTGTGTGTGTGTGTGTGTGTGTGTGTGTGTGTGTGTGTGTGTGTGTGTGTGTCTGTACATCCAGAGGGGGAGCCTCTGGAGCGTAGCAGCCACCCCACAGCCATGATGCTGACCAGCACGGTAAACCTGCTGAAGACCCTGTCCCTGTCGGCCGGGATCTATGCCGAGGTGCTGCAGACCGACGCCATCCGCACACTCTGTGGCCTGCTGCGCATGCTGGTGGCCAGCGGGGCCAATGACAAGTCAGGTTAGCTGGTCACGTGACTTGCATAGCTTGGTGAATGGAAATGAAGCAACATTGAGGAGGGCAGATGATGCAATGTGTTGTAATTTAAAAAAAAAACATGGATTTCTGTCTGTCTCTCTTTTACAAACACATAATACACACAAGCTCATCTCTTTTGGCCCAAGCATTTGAAAGCTAGTACAATATTGATAATGTAAAACGACTTAATTATTATTAGGTATGTATTTACTTATTTATTATCAGTATCAGTATATATATAATCTGGAAGAATAAAAAATGAAATAAATTCTGGCCTCAAATTGAAATTCACATTAAATCTGAATCTCTATTGGATCTGTGTCTGTTTGTGCTCTCTGTATGACCTTCCCGTCCTTCCCGTCTGTCTCACCTACCTCTCCATCTCTCCCACCTGTCTGCAGGTGTCCACGCCCACCGCCTGGTGTCCCTAGAGCAGCACCGCAGCTGGAGCACGCTGGGCTTCATCCGCAGCATCGCCCTGCTGCCCCAGATGTGCAGCACGCTCAGCACCTCCGCCTGGATTGGCCTGCTCATACGCATCGTGGAGGGACACCAGTCCTTCAACGCCGTCACGCTGCAGAGACAGGTAGGCTGCCGTCGCTGCTGTAGCTCTGTAACCCCCACCAGAGGTGTGCACATCTCTAATTAGAGCTGTGTATCTCTTGTTGGAGCTCTCAATCTGACTTTTACCCAACTCTAATTGAAAAACCATTTTGTTCGCATGAGGTGCTATATGAATTGAATGTATGTATTGTATGTACAGATTTAAAACACACACAAATGGTTTTGAATCTGGGATGAAAGATGATTGTGAAAGACATGCTAGGATGACATTGCTGCTCTGATGCTAGCATCTATAGAGCTATGAACCCAGTTTTAATACAAAGATCTGGCAACACTGGATAATATAGTGTGTCCACTTACAAACAAGTTATTTCACTACACTACTCTGAACCTTTTGTGTAACTTTCCCTAATATGCATGAGGTGATCCTTCAGGAGAAAGTGCGTATTCTTCAGTTTGAGCAGATGTGGGCAGCCCAGGGTTCATTACTCACCCTCGGGCCTCTGGGGGCTGAGTGTTGTACCATCCACCCAGCCGGCACCCAAGCCCCACTACCACTCTTATTTTAGCAGCACTGACGTCTGGGCAAACAATTATGCACAGAGAAAGTGCTGAAAGGTCATTACTGCAGCTCGGCCCATTATTAAAAATCTTTGTCTCAAACGGATGACGTTCTTTGAGTTAGTTTCTTGTGTTTGTTTTTTCTCTTCTCTCCAGATCTTGGCGCTGCGTCTGCTGCAGGCGGTGCTGCCCTCCTGGGACCGGCTGGAGCGCTCCCAGGACATGAAGTTCCTGGTGGAGAAGCTGTTTGACTTCCTGGGCAGCTTGCTCAGCACTTGCTCCTCGGACCTGCCCCTGCTGCGAGGTACCACACCCTGGAAGACTGTCTGGGAATAATACAATTATGTGCTCAGATCTAATGCACTCATTATAATAATGAATCATAATGAGTTTGGGAATTGGGTGATACCAAAGTGTGTGTCTGTGTGCGAGTCTTTACTAGACCTTCTGTTTTTTTTTATTAAAGGGCTTTCATTAAAATACCCCTGTTGAAACCCCAGGTGTGATTTTAATGAAGGTTTATTATCACTGCTTGTGGTAAAATAGCACTCTAAATATTGACTGTTGTCCTAAATGTGCAATTAAAAAAATGCTTTAAATTATATTTATAGAAACATATACAGTATTCTACAGTATTTATTTATTTAACCAAATCATGCCAGTAGACATCTTGCGTTCCCATTGGGCCGCAGGTCACTGACTTCCTGTTACCTCACACAGACGGTTCGATGCGCAGAAAGAAGTCCCGCCCCCAGGCCTCCCTGACAGCCACTCACAGCAGCACGCTGGCGGAGGAGATTGTGGCCGTCCTGCGCACGCTGCATTCTCTGGGCCAATGGAGCGGTCTGATCAACGAATACATTAACTCCCAGCTCAGCTCCATCGGAGACGTCATGGCAGGACGCCATTCTGAAGCGGTGAGAGGCGACATCATCACACCAGTGTCATGCGGTTCTGTTTGGTGGATACGTTCAGTTTAGACCAATTTCTTTACAAATGTAGTCATTTATCTGACATTTGTGAGATGCTTTTATCCAAAGCAACATAGAGTTATCAGCTCATCAAGGAGTACGTAGGAGTTTGGCATGCTAAGAGTAAGATGCCTAACTGCCTGCTTGCTTCTGGTAGACAATAGACGTTGCGTATCGAAGGCTGTAACTTTTGGCTGGTCGTCGGAACACTCTGGACACTGTGCTGTCCTGCCCCCGACATGAGTAAACGTGGTCGTGTGTTTTCAAAGATGACACGACATTAAACGGCGTTGTATTTTTGAGAATGTTTCCTAAAACAAACAGATTTCAGTCCGTGAAAGTCTACTCTCTCCTCCTGGCTCCCGGCAGTCCTTCCTGGAGGAGTACTTCCCTGACTCGGAGGGTCCGCGGGTGGGCAGTCTCATGGCAGTGTTGGCGGTGATCGGCGGCATCGACGGGCGCCTGCGGCTGGGCGGTCAGGTGGTCCACGAGGAGTACGGCGAGGGCACGGTCACCCGCATCACGCCCAAGGGACGCATCACGGTCCAGTTCCACGACATGCGGACGTGCAGGGTGTGCCTGCTGAGCCAGCTCAGACCGGTACGTCCCAAATGTATCCTTCCGCCTCCTCCCATCTCATCACATGCTTCTACTGGTTCACCTCCTCCATAGATACAAAATTTTCATGTTTTAATAAAAAAAACAATAAGAATCTAAAACATCAAAATATGAGGGTAAGACTTAAAACATCATCATAAAAAGTGAACTAAAACATTAATAAAACATGAGGATATAAAGTTGAACTAAAGTAAAATAAAAGGCATAAATGTAAAAACATAAATAAAACATGAGAACCAATCATTTATGTGTTACATGCAATACCTAACTGTTGTCTCTCTCCTCTGGCCCCCAGCTGCCGGTGATATCGTTCAGTGTGCACAACCTGCCCTTCACAGAGCCCATGCTGGCCGTGTGGGCCCAGCTGGTCAGCCTGGCAGGCAGCCGCATGGAGAAACACCGGCTGAAGAAGTCCCTGAGCCGCGGACTCACAGGTACACCCCATAATAATCACATTAGACTGATGTTATAGCTGGTCACAGGTCCACCTCATAATAATCACATTAGACTGATGTTATAGCTGGTCACAGGTCCACCCCATAATAATCACATTAGACTGATGTTATAGCTGGTCACAGGTACACCCCATAATAATCACATTAGACTGATGTTATAGCTGGTCACAGGTACACCCCATAATAATCACATTAGACTGATGTTATAGCTGGTCACAGGTACACCCCATAATAATCACATTAGACTGATGTTATAGCTGGTCACAGGTACACCCCATAATAATCACATTAGACTGATGTTATAGCTGGTCACAGGTACACCCCATAATAATCACATTAGACTGATGTTATAGCTGGTCACAGGTCCACCCCATAATAATCACATTAGACTGATGTTATAGCTGGTCACAGGTACACCCCATAATAATCACATTAGACTGATGTTATAGCTGGTCACAGGTACACCCCATAATAATCACATTAGACTGATGTTATAGCTGGTCACAGGTACACCCCATAATAATCACATTAGACTGATGTTATAGCTGGTCACAGGTACACCCCATAATAATCACATTAGACTGATGTTATAGCTGGTCATAGGTCCACCCTATACTAAACACACAACCTAGTGATCAATACACATGTCTCTCTCTACAGTGGACCAGGTAGACCTTCACCTGCTGGTTCAGTAGTGGTCTAGCTATTGGTCCATTAACCTGGTGATCAATACACATGTCTCTCTACAGCGGACCAGGTGGACCTTCACCTGCTGCGCTGCCAGCAGCTGAGGCTGTACATCCTGAAGGCCTCGCGGGCGCTGCTCTGCCACCAGGACAAGCTCCGCCTCATCCTGGCCCAGCCCGCCGTGCTTGACCCTGGACCCACCCCCAACGGTACTACACACCCTCGCAACCGCACCCAAATCCCAGAAACCCTTTTGAAACGTACACACACCACCCCGCATGCTGTTGAAACGCAGAGCGTTGGCAGATTATTCTGCCAACGGTTATATTAGAGTATAACTGGCTTATGACGGAGGTTCATTGACACACAAACTCGCCCTTGAATATCAAATTTGACCGTGACAATTTGATACATGAACATGTGAATACTCCTTGGGGTGTTTGTTGTGAGTTCATTCACAGTGAGTTCATTCACAGGGAGTTTATTCATCAGTGTAAATGTACTGAGCGACTGAAGAAGATTGACAGGTATGACTAAGAGTGTAACGCTTAAGTTCACCGTGGTCAGTTTGAGAGAAGTGGGTCTCAGGTGGATCTAGCCCGTTAAGGCCTCACCTGTCCTGTCCGTGGTGACCCACCTGTACCTCCACGGCCCTAACGAGAGGCTGGCTCTGGAAGCCAACACCTGTTCTCACCTTGGGGCTTCACACACATACACCTGCTATGCAGCGTGGCAGACAGACACACACAGAAGCACTCAAACACACATGCAGACACACACACATGCAGCTGTTTTGGCTCTGTTTTGGCAGCGTAGCGAACGTCACCAGTGCCCTATCTTTAGTCTGGTGCGGTCCCTTTACTTTGCCTTCTGGGTGTTTGGTCTAGCATTCTTTTTATAACTCATGTCTATTTTCCCTCCTGTCCCCAGAGGAGCCGGTGGCGACCTCCCCAGACGTGGGGGACCTGTCCCCAGAGGGACCCCTGCCGCCCCTCATCCTGCTCCAGCAGCTGCTGTCCGCCGCCACCCAGCCCTCCCCCATCAAAGCCATCTTTGACAGGACAGAGCTGGAGGTCAGGAGGGACGCTTTAGATCCATTTGAATGATGGTGGTGGAGGTGGTGGTGCTGGCGGCTTTTGGGTGCTGGTGTGAGAAGTTGTGGATGTATGGCTGTGTGCGTGTGGATTGAAAGTTGATCTCTTTGTACCTACAAGCTGCATCTTTGCTTGGTCTGTGTGTATATACTCTATATTTGTTTTTATATGTATATGATAAACCTATAGACTGCAGCTCTGTGTGTGTATATCTCAATATAAATATATATCTTCCTACATGCTGTATCTCTGGCAATGTGTGCATGTAAATACTTTGGTTTCCTACACTATATTTGTAAATATTATTTTTGCTTATATTAGGATACCAATATTCTGCAGTGCTGCCAGTGTGCATGTATAGTTAGTTTATATGTTAGCTATGTGTATATAGATCTCTATCTCCAGGCTGCAGCTCTAACAGTGTATGTTTATACATTTGATATCTGAGTTTGAAATATATGTACTCGTACATATCGCTATCTCCAGGCTGCAGCGCTGGCGGTGTGCCAGTACCTGGCGGTGGAGTCCACCCACCCATCCTCCCCTCTGTTCGAGGAGAGCAGCTCCAGCGAGGCCTCCACCCCGGTCACCGTGCAGCAGGTCCGCCCCCCCCGCCTGAAGAAGCAGAAGGCCTCCCCGGTGCCGCCGCTGCCCATCGTCCTGCAGCTCATGGAGATGGGCTTCCAGAGGAAACATGTGGAGGTGGCCCTGAAGACCCTGTCTGGCACCACCGCCTCGGGAGTCCCCGGTACTGTAGCAGAGCGCCACACACCTCCTATTTGTAGTATGGATGCCGGAGGTTTGACCGTCTTAAGGATAGAAGAGAACATTTGATGCATGCATCTCTGCTTTGCATTCTCCGTAACGTGATGAGATGGACCTTGTTAATCCCACAAGGAAAACGAGGGTCTCACAGCCGAAAGCACAGGACACTAGTAGAACTAAAAGGAGATACAACTTTTTAAATAAGTATAAAAACTACAATAAAGATACAGAAAATATATCCATATACACAATAAGTGTAGGAGAGATTTAGATGTAAAAACTAGTGACATATATTGACAGAAGTCTTGATATAGATCATATTCTCAGTAGACCTGACCTCTGTAGCCCTAATTTAAACTCTACTGTCAGTAGTCCTGAATATTGATTATATTGTCAGCAGTCCTGACTGAGAGTCTATTGTCCAGGTGTTGAGGCGTTGGTGGGCTGGCTGTTGGACCACCCTGACGTCCATGGCAACGAGCTGTCAGACGCAGACACCATGTCGGACGAGTTTTCGGATGAGGAGGTGTTGGAGGAGCTAGAGGAGGCGGAGCCTACCTTCACTGTGGTATGTAATTTGCTGCCTCATCACTGACATAAAACTGGAGCCACCTTACCTTTTTTCACCATTAGATTGCAGCAAACTCAGAGAAATGCTGTAGCGTATAGTTGCTCTCTAATAGCTGGTTTGTGTTTGAATGGGGTTTGCCTGTCCGTCTGTATGTCCAGCCATCGGGAGCCGTGGTGACGGAGAGCCAGACGTTCAAGAAGAGGTCTGACTTCCAGAGTAACGACGACTATGCCGTGTATGTGAGGGAAAACATTCAGGTAAACCCAGCGCTCTCTAAAACGCCATCGTCTTTTCAGACCTCTCTCATCCCCATTCTGTTTCCTGTTCATTAAGGATGTTGGCCTTTTTTAATGTGTAGAAGGAATCGGATGTTGGAATGCTAAGCAAAAAAATGCTACCGAAATGCTAGAATGTTTGTAATGCATCTTAAAAAAGTCATAATAATGTTGATAACAGTAATAATATTAATTCCAAGCTTGTGGACAGTGTTGGAGTTTGACATTGTATTTGGTCTGGTATCCCTTTCTTGATCAGAGTTAATGTCCCACTTTGGTGGTCTATGTATATCACTTGTGACACCCATTCCAACACCTGTTCTGACCCCCCCAGCATGACTCCCACTGTGAAACCGAGTCCAGTCTGACACCCATTCTGTATTCAAACTAAATATGAGACCCAGTCTGACGGTTGACTGTCTCTCTGTGTAGGTGGGCATGATGGTGAAGTGCTGCAGAACGTATGAGGAGGTGTACGAAGGAGACGTGGGCAAGGTGATCAAGCTGGACAGAGATGGACTCCATGACCTCAACGTGCAGTGTGACTGGCAGCAGAAGGGCGGGACTTACTGGGTCCGCTACATCCACACAGAGCTTGTTGGTGAGCACACCATATAGTATGTCCATTATAAACTCACTGAAAGGGACGGGCCGCTATTTTACCACCAGGCGGTATTTTCAAAGGTTACGCTGATCTATTCATCATACATCTGGGCAGACACTTCCACTTGTGATGTCACAAATGGGTATATTTTGAAATGGCTGGTAATTATTAAATGAATAGTTCTACATTGTAGTTCTACTTCTGTTTGGCTGAAATGGGTGCAAGGTGATGACATCCAGTACAAATTTCAAACTTTTTCTCTCGCCCAGGTTTTCCGCCACAGAGCTCTCCGTCTCATATAAAGATTGGTGACAAGGTGAGGGTGAAGCCCACTGTCACCACGCCAAAGTACAAGTGGGGCTCCGTCATCCACCGGAGTGTTGGGGTGGTGAAAGGTAACCTTTTGTTTTTACTAGTCTGAACTCTGTTTTGGATTTCTGGTTTGGTTTGGTTTAGCATTCACTGCTAATGCTAAAATGTTGCAGTAAACTTGTTTGCTTTAGCTTCCGATCCTAATCCTAATCCATGCAGGTAAACAGGAACTGCTTTAGCTTTCATTACAGATTTGGTTTAGCGTCATTGCTAATGCTCACCTGAAGTAGATTTGAACATCAACTGTCTTACTTTAGCATTTAGTGCTTCTGGTCAGTTTAGTTTTCAGTTCTAATGCTAACTGGTTTGGTTTAGCTATCAGTGTTAATGCATACTTTGAGTAGTAAACAGGAACTGTTTTGCTTCAGTGTTCAGTGCTAATGCTAACTGGTTGGCTTTAGGTATCAGTGCTAATGCTAACTGGTTTGCTGTAGCTTTCAGTGCCAATGGGAAGGACGTGATTGTGGACTTCCCCCAGCAGTCCCACTGGACCGGGCTGCTGTCTGAGATGGAGTTGGTGCCCAGTGTTCACCCTGGAGTCAGGTCAGTCCCTGAACCGGACCAACTCATTTTAAGGGGAACTGTCACACATAGACTACTGCTTCATCACTGTCTGCAACAACAGAATTCCAAAAAGTTGGATCATTGACGTCATTGGTCCAGGATTTGCCTTCTCCATTGGTCCGAGTCCATTGTATGAAGCAGCACTCTGTGATTACCATATAGCCAAGCATGACTGTTTCCATTTCAGCGGATCAATAAATTACATTGGGAACCCATTGTTCAGTGGCTTCAGTTTAATATAAATTGAGCTGGACCACTTCGTTGTGTTCAGGTGCGACGGCTGCCAGATGTTCCCCATCAACGGCCCGCGCTTCAAATGCAGGAACTGTGATGACTTCGACTACTGTGACAGCTGCTTCAAGACCAGCAAGCACAACACCCGGCACTCCTTTGGTCGCATCAACGAGCCAGGTGGGTGCACACATTTAGAATTTACTCATTTAATATTTAGACATGATGTAATATAGGCAGGAGCGTCTAGGGTGTTTGATACTAGGTCTGATCCCTAATGTCTACCCGTCTACCTGTAGGCATTCTTGAGCCAAGATTCCCCAACCCATACCTGGTCTTTAATGACTTCTAATGTATCTTAAATAATGAATGAAGTTCACACTAAACACTTATTATTTAGTCATTTAGCAGATGGAGAATCTTGCTTAAGGACGCATGCAGGTGAACTGTGGTCATCCGAGTTTGAACTCAGATCCTCTCGGCTGGAGCTCAAACACCTAGTTTAGCCTAGTGGTGAGGGCGCTTGACGCCCAGGCGTAAGGTTCTGTGTTGAAACCCCAAGCACCCTAACCACCAGACAACCCATCCCCATCTAGACTATTCAGCCATTTAATGGAATAAATATAGTTCTTCAGGGTGTACCTGTGCATCCCTCTCCCACCAGGCCAGTCTCCAGCGTTCTGCGGGCGCTCGGGGAAGCAGCAGAAGAAGGCCCACAGCAGCCAGAGGGAGCTGCTGATAGATGAGTGGTCGAGGGCCGTGAAGAGCCTCAGTGTTTCCTCGTCCGTGAACCAGGCCTCGCGCCTCATCGACAGCAGCGACCAGTGCTGGCAGTCCTCTGGCTCCCAGGGCAAGGTGGGTCCTCTACCTTTATCCATTGATTACTATGGGGTAGTGAATCAAACATGAATCAAAATCAAAAGCTGGGCTAGCTACTCATTGGTCAGGATCGATGACATCACTTGACAACAATTGGTCGGTTTCTCTTTTGTTTCCCTGCAGCATTGGATTCGTCTGGAGCTGTTCCCAGATGTCCTGGTCCACCGGCTGAAGCTGGTTGTGGACCCAGCAGACAGCAGCTACATGCCCTCCCTGGTGGTTGTGTCAGGTAGAGAAGATAATAGTCTGGTGGCTAATGTGTTTGACTCCCAGCCAAAAGTTGGTTAGATCCCCCAATGTCCACAGTCTTACCTGTATGCATCTTTGAGTAAGGCATAAGGAATCATTAGACATTGTTTGTATATACAGGACCCTTATGAGACCTTTCAAACCCTTTTAAATATCTAGCTGAGTCAGCAATCTCCTGAAACCCCATATGCATCATGTGACCTCAAGTGGGGTCCCGGGCCCAAGGTTGGGAAACACTGTGTGGCTCATCGCTAAGGTTCACCACACTGCTAATGATGTATAATACCATTAACGTAATGCATTAACTGTTGATTCATTTATGTTATTCATGTGTAGGCGGCAGCTCTCTGAACAATCTGATTGAGTTGAAGACGATCAACATCAACCCCACAGACACCGCTGTGCCTCTGCTCACCGACTGCACTGAGGTGAGTAAGCTAAGCGTCATTATCTTGGCTTGATTATGTTTGGTTAGTAAGCTTAGCGTCATTATCTCTGGTAAGTTTGCTTAGCTTCAATAGCCCTGGTAACTTAGGTTAGCTTAATTAGTTTAGCTTTGTTAGCATACCTTCGTTTTGTTATGCTAGTTAGCTTAGCTAGATTAGATTACTTGCAATGTGTCAGATTCGTTAGCTTAGCTTCATTATCTTATTTTCATTAGCTTAGCTTCAGGATATTAGCTTAGCTAGGTGAGCCTTCAGGTACATAAAAAATTGCTATGATGTATTGCAGAATGTAAATTGTGATGGTTTATATTACACATGTCTATCTGCTCTCTCTACAGTACCAATTTAGAGATTAGGAATTGATTATAGATTGATGCTGTTATATTATGTATGTTTTCAAATGTGTATTGTGATGGTGATCTCTCTACAGTACCACCGCTACATAGAGATTGCCATCAAGCAGTGCCGTAGCTCCGGCATCGACTGCAAGGTCCATGGCCTGAGCATTGTGGGGCGGATCCGAGCGGAGGATGAAGACCTAGCTACCGTGCCCTTCCTCGCCTCCGACAACGAGGAAGAGGAGGAGGACAAGGCTGCTACTGGGAGGTGAGGTGGACCCCTTAGAAATATTAACAAAGAATATACAGAAAATAGTGGAACCCTAGATTCAGTAATACATTATAGACAGTTTATGCTAAAAAAATGTAACTACATTGACCATTATACATAAGGTCTTACCAAAAAGTATCACTAAGTGTAAATATGCCATTTGGTCATGTGTCCTCAGCCTGGCTCGTAAGAAGTCTTCAGGGCTGGAGTCAGCTGCCACCATCAGGACCAAAGTGTTTGTCTGGGGTCTGAATGACAAGGACCAGCTGGGCGGCCTCAAAGGATCCAAGGTACTGCGTTTTACACTGTGAAATATTAATAACATTATAATAATAAAAAGGTAATCATAAAACTAAAATCAATCAATGTATGAGCCTACTAGGAGGAGGGCTGGAAAGTGTATTTGCTTGGGTGTTTGACTCCCAACCTTAAGGTTTTTTGGTTTGTTTCCCCAATGTACTTGAGCAAGATGCCCTAAGCCCCACCTGCTCCTTAATGACATGTTTCTGGGGATGAAATGAAATTGTGGGGTGTAGCAGGTGCCCTTTAGAATTACTTTTGGTGATTACATATATTATACTGTGACCTAGTTGAATTTTCTAATTCACAGACGAGAGAACTCTTGGATCGCTCCTCTCCTCATCTGAATCCTGTGTGTTTTTCTTTTTGCTCCTCCATAGATCAAGGTGCCTTCGTTCTCCGAGACCCTATCTGGCCTGAACGTGGTCCAGGTGGCAGGAGGTTCCAAGAGTCTGTTTGCAGGTGAGGGGGCAGACAGCTCAGGTATATGTGCTACTTACCCTGCTGAGAGTGCACACTGGAAACTCTGAAACTGGAGCAGGGATCTGAAACAGGGAAGGGAACCCCTCCTGTTTGTTCTTCTGCTGCGTGTGTAGAACGGTTAGAATCACTACACTAAAAGTGTGCCATCTAAAAACACCACTGACATCAATATCTATCAGTGTAAGATAATATAATATTTATATTAATAATAACTTTTTAAAGAATTTAATTAATCCCGGAGAAAAAATGTTGGACAGGACAGTATTACAATTAAAAAGAATTATAAAATGCTAAAATCTACAAATAATCCATCTAAATACCCAGTCCAAGTAGTATTGGTACTATATAGCATATATTATATCATAATATATCCCTGGTCCAGCCTCTACGGCGAACCCCTTCCATGGATGAAATGAATGACATCACAGTGAGACCAATGATGTCCTCGTGCTCCCTCCCCAGTGACGGTGGAGGGCAAGGTGCACGCATGCGGTGAAGCCACCAACGGCAGGCTGGGCCTGGGCTTGTCCAGTGGCACGGTGCCCATCCCGCGCCAGATCGCCGCCCTCAGCAACTACGTGGTGAAGAAGGTGGCGGTGCACTCGGGCGGCCGCCACGCCATGGCCCTGACCGTGGACGGGAAGGTCTTCTCCTGGGGCGAGGGCGACGACGGCAAGCTGGGACACTTCAGCAGGATGTAAGCCAATCACAAGTCAGATACGCCTGGTCATGTGACCACCATTTTATTTGTAATAGTAATACATTTTATTAGCATGGTAATATGCTGAGTACCTTAACATGCCAAGTAAGGTTCTTGGCATTTTATGGTAATTGGAAGGATGTGCCTCATAAATATAGAGTACATAAAAAATGGGGGGATGTTTTATTTTTATAAAGTAGTACATTCAGGTTATAGTCTGCCATGTTGCCCCACTGCCAACATTACTTCTTTTTTTTGGGTGTGTTTTTCTCGTACTACTAACCTACTCAGAGGAAAGGTGGCTATACTAACTGGGCTTACAAAAAATGTGTGTCTCCCAGGAACTGTGACAAGCCGCGGCTGATCGAGGCCCTGAAGACCAAGCGGATCCGGGACATCGCCTGCGGCAGCTCCCACAGCTCCGCCATCACCTCCAGCGGGGAGCTGTACAGCTGGGGCCTGGGGGAGTACGGGAGACTGGGCCACGGGGACAACACCACCCAGCTCAGACCCAAACTGGTACGTCTGGAAGGCTTGCTAGCACCGTGTTAGCACCTTGTTAGCGCTGTGTTAGTAGCTATGTTATTCTATGATCTTTTTTTATGCTGAAGTAATAATGAACAGCAACCTTGACAAAAAACGCAGATGTTTTTATCAATCCTCATTTGATCATCATACTTTTCTCTACTTACGCTTTTCCACGGTCATCTGAGGCATTTGTACAGTACCCTGCTGATTGTTAGCTACATCCTTGAACATAACTTGATTGTGTAACACCAGCTCACAAAATATAAAACCTATCAAAAAACCGACTTTGCAAGCACAGAAAAACAGCAGAAGACATCTGTGTTCAAGCAACAGCTACAGAGCTTTCAGTGTAAAGGACATTAGCGTGCAACGGTAGCTGTTTGACAGGCAGGGCAGAGGTAGTCAACACAGTGCCGACAAATGTCCTCCCAAATGAATCCTGACTAAAACCCAGCCGCCTTCACTCCTCTAACGTTCCTGTTCCTCATCATCTAACGTTCCACATCCTCTAATGTTCCCGTTTCTCACCCTCTAACGTTCCTGTTCCTAATCCTCCAACGTTCCTCTTCCTTGTCCTGCAGGTCAAAGTTCTCCTTGGACACCGGGTGGTCCAGGTGGCTTGTGGGAGTCGAGACGCCCAGACCCTGGCCCTCACTGATGAAGGTAGCTCCTCAAATACTGAACAAAATGTTCAAACATACCTTTTTAGCTTTTTTAATTAAGCAGTTTGTAATGTTCTGTTTGTGTTCAAATTGAAGTTTTTGTTAAATAAATGAGTTTAATTTAAACTCATTTATACAAATGTATTAATTTATTTATACAAATGAAATCGATTTTTATTGACTTTGTGTTTTGCACGAATAGCAAAAGTTTGATTGATTTGATTTCACCTCTGGGTTCTGGTTCTCCTCCCCAGGCTTGGTGTTCTCCTGGGGCGACGGGGACTTCGGTAAGCTGGGCCGCGGCGGCAGCGAGGGCTGTAATATCCCCCAGAACATAGAGCGGCTCAACGGACAGGGCGTGTGCCAGATCGAGTGCGGGGCTCAGTTCTCTCTCGCGCTCACCAAGTCCGGAGTCGTTTGGACCTGGTAAGATGGCCGCCCAACTGTCACTGTCACAGTCCAACCAAACACACTTTTACCAAACACCTTAATCAGTGACAAACGAGTTACATCCAGCCACAGGTATAAAATAAGATGCCACTTTATTGAGCCCATGCGGGAAATTTGGTGGCCAAGCTGAAAGTAGTAGAACGACAGTAATATAATTCAGAAGAGATAATAATTGAAAACAATGAACCTACAAAAATATACAGAAAATGTGTCTGTATACACAAGTATAAGAGTTATTAATAGTAGTTTAATATGGTCCATAGTTGTTAGTTTACACAACAGACATCACTGTAGCGTGACTGCTGGGACTCTCACAGTCAAATGTTGTGTTTCCAACCAGGGGGAAGGGAGACTACTTCCGGCTGGGTCACGGGACTGACGTGCACGTGCGTAAGCCCCAGATGGTGGAGGGTCTGAGGGGGAAGAAGATCGTGCACGTGGCGGTCGGGGCTCTGCACTGTCTGGCCGTCACCGAGACGGGACAGGTGTGTAGGGGCATGAACACATCCTCTATGCATGCAGTTTATCTCCTGTCATAGTCCTGGCGTGCTTGTGTGTGTGTGGTGTGTGTGTGTGGGGGTCATACATAACATATGTCTTTATAGTTGAAGTCTGCGCGCGCTTCATAAATCAACATGTAGGTGTGCACTCCATATATCTGTTATAGTGGAAGTGTGTGTGTGCTCCATGTATCTCGTGTGTCTGTGTCTACGCTCTGTATTTCTTTTATATATATTTATTGCGCCTCTTTTGACCTTCAGGGCTAAACGTCTTTCATCCTGTTTAAAACTCAGTACTCAGCACTATGTGAAGCATCGTCATCTCCTCTGGTGTGTCTCGCCTGCTTAATAGATGGCTCTCAGAGGGCTGGGTGTTAATATTAAGGGGTTATATAAACCACACACATCCCACACCCTCAGTGAAACCCAAGTTTAGTGTCCAGCTGTATAAATATGCATTTCTAGGAAAAAAAACACGAAATCCAACATTTGTATAGAATTATCTGGTAAAATAAGATGGTTGTTTTTTAATCCCAGACCGGAAATTGAGGTGTCACAGCACAAAGAACAGGACAGTAGTAGAAATGAAGATATAAATGAAGAGAAAAAAAAACCACAACAAATATATATATGTACACTGCAAGTAGTAGCACATACGAGGAGTAGTTAAATAAACAAAACATTTCGGTATGTCAAATGCGTGACACTCCTATGAAGAGAGGTGATTGGAGGGATCAATCGTCATAATGAATGACAATGTCGTTGCTGTACTGTCAGGTGTATGCGTGGGGCGACAACGACCACGGGCAGCAGGGCAACGGGACCACGACGGTGAACCGGAAGCCCACCCTGGTGCAGGGACTGGAGGGCCAGAAGATCACCCGCGTGGCCTGTGGCTCCTCCCACAGCGTGGCCTGGACCACTGTGGATGTGACCACGCCGTCCGTCCATGAACCTGTCCTATTCCAGACCGCCAGGGACTCCCTGGGAGCCTCCTACCTGGGTAAGCACTAACCGCTCGTTAACCAATCAGAACACACCCATCTCCTTCGTGGGTAAGCACTATCAACTCGTTAACCAATCAGAACTCCCGCCTCCTACCTGGGCAATGGAGGATTAGTTTGGTTAGAATTGGCTGTGGTTAATGAGGCAACCCAGGTAGAAGGTGTGTTCTGATTGGCTGTGGTTAACAAATGGTTACCGAGGTAAAGAAGTGTGTTCCGATTGGCTAAAGGAGTTGAATCTAACAACTCCTTTAGAGCCTTTATCTTCTGGTACAACCTGAAGTTGACCTCTTGCGTTTTGAGCCAGCTTGACGGTGTGTATGGGTCGGTTGTGGTTCTGCAGGGGTCCCGTCGGACAGCGACTCATCCTCCGTCAGCAACAAGATGAGTGGGCAGAGCAGCGCCAAGGCCAACCGCCCCTCGCTGGCCAAAATCCTGCTGTCTCTGGACGGTAACCTGGCCAAGCAGCAGGCCCTGTCCCATGTCCTCTCAGCCCTGCAGATCATGTATGCCAGGTAAGACCTCCCCTGCGCTCAGCAAAAAACGGGTTCACTCGTAGAGACGGTCGGTGTCTCTGGAGGTTGGAGCAGCACCACAGATTATCAACTGACTTCTGTTTTGTTGTTTTTAGCTGTTGTCTTTGGAACTTCCTTTGTTGTGAGGCATTCTTCTAAAATATATTGTGTGCAAATACAGCATCTCACATTATACACCTAAGTAACATGATTCATGACATATAATGCAGTTTCTATTATACACCTAAGTACCATGATTCATGACATACAAAGCAGCTCCTATTATACCCCTAGGCACCACGATTAATTACATATAAAGCTTCTCCAATTATACACCTAAGTACCACAATTCATGACGTATAAAGCAGCTCCTATTGTACACGTAAGTACAACAATTAATTTCAACAAAAAAAAATCTGTACTCATTTCTGTAACTACCTTTTGTCGTCACTAAATATAGAATAAAGATAATACATGTATAATTTCATGGTAAAAGTCCCACCACACACCTTCCAAGACCCGTGACTCTGAAGCAAGCCTGTTGCGGCATTGTCATAGCAACGCCATCGTCATTATTTTGTTTCTCCTTTCTTCCCACCAGGGATGCTGTGGTGGGTGCCCTGATGCCGGCCTGCATGATGCTTCCAGTGGAGTGTCCCTCCAGCTCCCCCGTGCCACCCTCCGACACCTCCTCCTCGTCGGGCATGAGCGATGACGAAGGCTCCCCGGTTCCCCAGGAGAGCGAGGAGCGGCTGAGCCCAAACCCGTGGCAGGAGCGGAGGGGAGAGGTGAGGGAGCGCCTACCGGGGTCTTGGTCCTCTAGGAGAGCATGGGGAATGGCTCTTAGAGCGAGCGTCATCTCTGTACTGTGATGAAACTAAAAGCTGGAACAAGACATGGGAGATTGAGAATATGATTTGATTCTTTGGGAATCCTCACAACTCAGTCGAAAAAAAAATCAAGCCTTCTTGTACAAGAAAGCATTTTGTGCTAAAAGGAAAAGTGTACTTTTCATATAAGTAAACTTATTACACACATTAGTACACAATAAGTACCAAAATGTTTTTTGTAGGTTAATCTAAAATATATTTGTGAATCTGAAACCCATTGTTTCATTATTATTGTGTGTGTGTGTCTGAGAAGGGTCCGTCCTCGGAGGATGCGGTTACCCCGTCGTCGGCGGTCACTCCCTCTGCCTCGGGCGCCTCGTCGCGACCCTTCATCCCCGTCACCGACGACCCCGGCGCCGCCAGCATTATCGCCGAGACCATGACCAAGACAAAAGAGGTAAGCCATGGGCTGGCTCGTTCGCTGACGTAATGTCTATCAGCGTATTTTCCATTGTTAGGGTACTTGGAATGTTGGGCTACTCGGAATGTTGGGCTGAGTAGCTAGAATAAAGTAAGAATTCTAAAAGTTGGCTTTGAATGAGAAAAATGTTATCCCAAATTCAAACTCAAGTGAATCACAATTACATTTCTACCTCATTGGGAGCATATTTCAAGGTAGACATGTCGCCGCATGTGCATTTTCTGAAGAAAATGCGTGTGGTTGCATGAGCCAACTCGTCATGTGCGCAATATTCCGTGAGCATGCTGTCATGCTAATGCTAGCGAGGCTAATGAGCGAGCATGCCAAGTTTCAAGTCCCTGGGCCGCTTTGAAGCGGACTTGTGATTGATCGAATAATGGGGCTGATCGTTTTTGTTTAATTGCGAGTTTTGGCGCCCCCTTCCTTCAAAGAGGTACTTTACTTTTCGGAGACCTGCTTACGCGCGGTTTCTATACGTGTGCCAACTTTGACAACTCTGCGTTGTTCGCCTTTGGAGAATGGTTGAAGTCAGCGTTTATTCCCATTGAATTCCATTATAAAAAATAGCTCGGTGAGCACCTGCAACAGTAGTTTTTTTTTAATTGACCTTGTGACGTCATTTTGTTGGCTATCAAAACAAAACTTTCCACATTACCTAAGGGGGAGGTCCTTGATGGGCACACCAACTTCCAGGCCTCTGGGCTTCTCTGAAGCGGACATGGTATTGGTTGAATAATAGCGACTCAATTCGCATAAATCTGCCATAACTCAGCCATTTGTAAAACAATCGAAATCAAAATAATACCATAAGGTCGGGCAGTATTAAGGAGTATGCGTACCAAATGTTGGGTCATTCTGGTTTACGGCTCGGTTTCGACGATTTTTTTCAAGGTTTTCCAAAACTTTCAAGGTACACGGAAATCTATCCCGACGTACCTCATGGGTCCTTGAGGCAAAAAGATTCAGCATGTCAAATAAGGCACAGATACAAAGTTTCAGAGTTTTTTATAAAACAGGGCGCGGTTCGTGGCCGGTAAGGTTTGACCACGAGTTATAGCGCCCCCTGTGGTCATAGCGGGACAAAACCTTTTGAAGACCTCCTCACTTCTGGTCTACATATGCCTATTTCATTTGACAACTCCCAGGTTTTGAGGTTTGGAGTGGTTGATTTTAGCGTTTTTGCCCCATTCACTTTCCATATTAAATATGAATAATAATAAAAAATGCAATGGTTGGTCTCTAAAAGTAGTAGCCCACTGCACTGATATATGCTTTTTGGTAGTGGTTTGGTAAAAATACCTCAAACTGTAGGAGTAGATAATTACCAAGAATCAGCGGAAGAAAAATAATAAGACAATAGTGTGGCTTGCTTTGCAACCACATTAATAAGACACATGATTTCAATAGTGTGCCTTGCTTTGCAACAACACTAAATATGTGTTGTAGCCGAACCAGGCTGCGCTGCTCTGGGTTACACAATTTGGTCCGGGGTCATTGACTGATCTGGCCCTGATAAGTGGTTTATCCCTCGTAATGCACCAAAGCATACCCACACCCACATCCTGCCGTCCATAGGATTAACTTTGTTCACTTCACTAACCAAATGGACCTCAAAGCTGTTAATGAAACAGCAAGATACACCTCAAGACATCGCTAAAAGTGAATCGACTGATCGACCGAAAACCGTCTGACAACGAAGTTTATTAACTTTTAGAAAGTTAATAGAAGCAAAACACCCTGGACAGTGGTTTCCTGTGGAGACACTGATTCCACGTTCGTGTTGGTGCCAAGAGATGACTGCAGTTTTGTTCAGGTGCAGAACACTCGCTAGCCTGATCCTAACCTATCCAAACATCACCGAATCGGAGAGTTGGTCAATGGAGAGGGTCAGCAGAGGTCTGACCCGTCCAGTGAACCAACAACGACGCCAGTCCAAAGTCTCCAGTGCGCATGAGCCTGCTGATCGCTGAAAGCGTCACCAAGTAAACGCTAACCTAGTCTCTCATGCGAGCCAATGCAAACTTAACTCACAGGTTAGGGAAAGCTGCTCAATCAAGGTTTAATAGTAATGAGGTTTAGGGTTTAATACGGTCAATAGAGATAGGGTTTAATACGGGCAATAGAGTAGGTGTTTAATATGGTCAATAGCGTTAGGGCTTAATACTGTCAATAGAGTTGAAGCTGTGTGTTTTATTAAGATACGTTTTGTCTGTTTGTTTACCCCTCCATCATTTATAAGTTTCTTTATTGTGTAAATACATTTCATTTTAATCTGATCGATGGATTGTGGAATCACTGTTTTTGGACAATAACTTCGACTTTAGATGGATTCAATTGCCAAGGTTAATTCATCTTTCTAGTATAATCGAATACCTAATATTAGTTATATTCTTCCTACTTCAAGTAGGAAAATAATCAAAGTTAAGTTTAGATCAGTTGAAGCCACGTCATCACGCTACAGTGTTCTAGATGGTTTTTAAGTGTTTATGTGTCCCCTCTCCCCCCCCCCCCCCCCCCCCCCCTGCTGCTGCAGGACTCTGAGAACCAGAGCAAGGTGGTTGGTCCAGAGCCCCAGTACCTGGATGAGTTCACCACCCTGCTGGTCCCTGACGACACGCGGGTCATGGTGGACGTGCTGAAGTTGGCCGTGTCCCACCGCTCTGGGGACAAGGGCCGGGACGTGCTCTCCGCCGTGCTCTCCGGCATGGGTACCGCCTACCCACAGGTCAGCCAATCAGAACACACACACACACTTACCTGGGTGACTGCTCGTTCACCACAGCCAATCAGAACTCTCCTCTTACCTGGGTAACCGCTTGTTAACCACAGCCATCGGAACACACCTCCTACCTTGGTAACCTCACCGGGGGCCACCCTCGCTCTCAGGGTATGGGTTTTGATAAAGGCGTCCACCTATTGGTATTTATATATCTGTATTATGTGTTTTGTGTGTGGACAGGTGGCGGACATGCTGCTGGAGCTGTGTGTGACGGAGCTGGAAGACGTAGCCACAGACTCCCAGAGCGGACGCCTCTCCTCCCAGCCTGTGGTGGTGGAGAGCAGCCACCCATACACAGACGACACCTCCACCAGCGGCACTGTTAAAATCCCAGGTACATCATCTTTACCACCAGCTAAACTAACTCACTGTTTTGCCTCCTCTTCTCCTTAATCACTCTGTGGCCATCTTGATTTTAAAATGACTCCGGGGGGGGGTTGATTGCTAGGTAGCAAGGGAATAGTTGAAAATGGCCTAGAAGACCGAGGTCCGGGAAATGGCAAGGTGATCTGTAACTTCATCACTGTTAGCCTCAAAGGGCTTCACAGGCCACATTTTTACACCCCCTATCCCCGGGCCCATCTAAAGGACAATGAAAAACTCCCTGCCTGAACACTGAAGAGGGACCCCTCCTTCCAGGGATGGTGAGAAGTGCAATATGTGCCAAAATGTGTATATATAATGGTAGCATGGCAAGGGTCACAATCAAAAGAAAGCTGAAGTCAGATTAAAATCAATCATGAATGTGAGTTAGTCTGATTATCTTGCACAATGAAAGACAAAGTCTTCCTTTCATGGCCGTTCATTCATCTTTACCACACTCGACTGTGTTTGTCCCCGTAGGAGCGGAGGGTCTGAGGGTGGAATTTGACCGCCAGTGCTCCACGGAGCGGCGCCACGACCCCCTGACCATCATGGATGGAGCCAACAGGATTGTGTCTGTGCGCTCAGGTGAACGCAGATTACAGATTAACCATGTCCAGGGGTCATCTAGAGGAACCACCAGCACAGGGGTCAGCACAGGGTCAACCACCTGATGCTGAGCTCCACTGGAGCCTGCAGACCTAGGACTGTTGGCGGCAAAACATTGTGTGTGTGTGTATGTGTGTGCGTGCGTGTGTATGTGCGTGCATGCATGTTTGTGTGTCAATGTGAATGTGTGTGTGTGTTTGTCTATGTATATGTATCTCTGTGTGTGGAAGTGTATCTGTGTGTGTGTGTCTATTGTTGTGTATGTGTGTCTGGCTGTGTGTGTGTATGTGTGTTTCTCTATGCGTTTCTCTGTGCGTATGTGTTTCTGCGTATGTGCATGTATTCATGTTTCTCTGTATGTGTGTGTGTGTGTGCAGGCAGGGAGTGGTGTGATTGGTCCAGTGAGCTGAGGATCCCTGGAGACGAACTCAAGTGGAAGTTCACCAGCGACGGCTCGGTCAACGGCTGGGGCTGGCGCTACACCGTCTATCCCATAATGCCTGCCGCAGGTGAGGCCATAGCAACCACCATTACCATCTCCTCCCATGCGTCACTTTGAGCTCTAGTGCTCTCATAGAGTGAATAGAAAGTAGAGAGAGTTTCTGTGTTGACTCCACTTGCACAGCAGGTCGTTTCCTGTGTGACGCAAGTCTTTTGTTTAGTAAAGCATTACTCTGGCAATGGATTATTTGATGTTCTTTCAGTCTGAGAATGGCGTGCATACAAATATACTTATAATAACAAGAGCCCTGCGAAATATGGACGATAATTGTAAATCAAACAATATGTAGTTATTTTTTGCTGCCGAAAAATTATAGACGCCAAATGATGTCCAGATGTTTACTGTCTGTGCCCGTCAGAGGTTACCCAAGCTAACATCCTCCATGTCCTCTCTGTCCCAGGACCCAAGGACCTTCTGTCGGACCGCTGCATCCTCTCCTGTCCCTCCATGGACCTGGTCACCTGCCTGCTGGACTTCAGGTTCAACTTTGCCTCCAACCGCAGCATCGTGCCCCGGCTGGCTGCCTCCCTGGCCGCCTGCGCCCAGCTCAGTGCCCTGGGTGGGTAGACCCTCTCGCCCACTGTCCGCATCTACCACAACACTCACCCCTCCTTCTCCCTTCACCCTGACCCCCCCACCGGGTGCGCGTTGTCCAGAACCCTCACTCCCAACCCCTCATCCAAACCTCCCTGTCCACATGATCACTGATGTATTTCAAAATTATTACGTAAACATTTATATCACATGTATATCACAGAAGAGCAGATCTCATGTATAGAAGTATCCTAAATATTGCGTGTATACATACATAATTACATGTTTATTACATATACAACAAATGTAATCACTCACTATAATATAAACTGACAGTACACACAAATTATTTATTCACAATTATTTATATCGTGTCGTGAGAGCTTGGACCCTAGAGTAAATGTTGATTAACTATTAAAGCTAGGGTAGGCAATTTGGAGAAACTGGCTTGATTAAGCTAGATTAAAAGAAAAAAGAAAAACCTACCTTTAGGCCTCCCTCCAAAGCCAAACCTGGGACTAGCTTGATAGCTTCAGCAATAGGTCTGCCTAGCTTTGTGGCAGACTCTGGTCATGCGCATTGAGTGCACAGGCAAAGTGCGGGCAGGTAACTGGGTAGGTAGGTAGACGGACAGGTAGGCCATCCGATAATCGCATTCGGCCTGAATGAAATGATCGGACGGGCTTATTACAGGCCTGTGATAGCCACAGATACCACATTTAGATTTTAGATTTATTGATTGCTGTCGGGATGAAACGAGAATTTCAACACATGATAAAAAAATGCTTCCAAGATAAATGTCCTTCCCCAGCTTTAATAAACTGCTAACAACCAGTATGTATGTGTGTGTGTGTGTGTTGGGCTCCAGCGGCGAGCCACAGGATGTGGGCTCTGCAGCGTCTAAGGAAGCTGCTGACCACCGAGTATGGCCAGTCCATCAACATCAACCGCCTGCTGGGGGATGGAGAGGGGGAGGCCCGCACCATGGTGAGCCCTGGAACCACTTGTGTGTGGGCCACAATAAAAAACAAAAAATGTCTATTGTATTTTTGGGATATGCTTACAAAAACACAAAAGCAAGTAATTTGTCTGTTTCATTTTATCATTAGGATGAAATAAAATATGCCATTTTAGTCATCATGCTTTTTTACATGGAGCCCTGACATGGCAATATAAAAAGATGTATTGCCTCATTTACTACACTAAATATTGGGTGGGTCCTGGGCCAGACATCCCTCCACAGGTGGGTCACGGCATGAAGAGGTTTGTGAAACCCTGCTCTAGAACTTCATGGGTTGCGCTATGGTTTTAAACATTGTTATGTAATGTATGTGTGTGTGTGGATTTTCAGAGTTTTACGGGGAGTGCGCTGGCCGCCCTGGTCAAGGGTCTCCCCGAGGCGCTCCAGAGGCAGTATGAGTACGAGGACCCCATTGTCAGGGGCGGGAAGCAGCTGCTGCACAGCCCCTTCTTCAAGGTACACTCCTAGCCTGGGGCTCTTTAGCTTAGCAGTAGCTACAGTAACCATGAACCTTCTTCAAAGTACACTCCTAGCCTGCTGCTCTTTTAGCTTAGCAGTAGCAACAGTTACCATGAACCTCCAAGGTACACTCCTAGCCTGCTGCTCTTTAGCTTAGCATCAGTAGCATGTGGTTAACCAGGAACAAGCTCACTGCTTTCAGTTTTCCACTCATTTTGACTTGGATGTTTTCTTTATTTTCTTCTATATTGTTTTCACGACTTTAGTCTTGATGTTGAAATTATTTAATTATCAGTAGAGCACTTTTCCTACTAAAAGCTGCTCACAAATAATGTAGTAAAATCAGAAGGTATTATTTGATAATGTTAATAATTTTGTTATTGTAGTTGCTAAATTATCATTATCATTGTTGTGATAATCATCGTTAATCATGGCGTGTTCCAGGTGCTGGCGGCCCTGGCGTGTGACCTGGAGCTAGACACCCTGCCGTGCTGTGCGGAGACCCATAAGTGGGCGTGGTTCCGCCGGTACTGCACCGCCTCCAGGGTGGCTGTGGCCCTGGACAAACGGTCTGCCCTACCTAGACCCTTCCTGGACGAGGTAGGGGACACGCTTGTCTTATCAATGTCTCTGTCTCTATCGATGGATCTGTCTCTCTGTCTCTCTGTCTCCGTCTGCCTCAGTTTTCAATCTTTCACTCTCTTTGATGGGTCTCTACCCCCCTCTCCCGCCTCTCTCTCCCTCATACATAAATCTTCTAATCCATACCATGACCGTCTCCCCCTCCTTAACCCCTTCTCTTCCCTCTCCCCTCCTTCTCTCCCATGGGACCCCCGTCGCCCCACGCTGGCCCTCCCTGCAGGTGACCAAGAAGATCTGTGAGCTGATGGCGGACCACGAGACCATGAGCGGCCTCCACGAGAAGCACGACGTGTTCCGCAGGGAGCAGGACGAGCAGCTGGTCCAGTGGATGAACCGCCGGCCCGACGACTGGACCCTGTCGGCCGGGGGCAGCGGCACCATCTACGGCTGGGGCCACAACCACCGAGGTCAGCTAGGGGGCATCGAGGGGGCAAAGGTCAAAGTGCCCACCCCCACCGAGGCGCTGGCCACGCTGCGACCCGTCCAGCTCATCGGTGGCGAGCAGACGCTGTTCGCCGTCACGGCCGACGGGAAGGTCGGAATCTTTGTACTTTATTATTAGATAGTATGGTTCAACTAAAGGTTTAAATTTGTTTACTTTTTTATTAGATAATATGATGAAACTAAAGGTATGCTATGTATACTTTTTAATTAGATAGTATGGTTAACCTAAAGGATTACATTTTTATAAATTTTTATTAGATCATATGAAACTAAAGGTCTACCTATTTATACGTTTGTATTAGATGGTAGGATTAAACCGATTTAAAGGTTGAGGCTCTGACTATTGACATTTGTATTAAATAACCGAATCAATGAATACCCCAATACCACGTTAAAGAATTAGTTCTTTTCAAACAAAGTATATTCCAGTCCAAACATGGAAAATACCAGTGTGAATATGACTCTTTACTTTTAATTATTTATACCAGTTTAAAGTGAATAAACTGATACCAGGTTAAATGTTTAACCTCTCGACTCTACATTATGATTTATTCCAGTTTAAATAACATGACAATAATTCTAAAAGAACTCAAACCACCCCACAATATAAATACATAAGACAAGATACGATAGCACTTTATTCATCACAGACAGGAAATATGGCTGTCACGGCAGAAAGTACAGGACAGTAATACGATTGAAGTAATCGGTTTTATTCATTAAAATCCCTCAGCCAACATTACATTCCTAACATCATAAATATATCTCCCCAGCTGTATGCGACGGGCTACGGCGCAGGCGGCCGGCTGGGTATCGGGGGTACAGAGTCTGTGTCCACGCCCACCCTGCTGGAGTCCATCCAGCACGTGTTCATCAGGAAGGTGGCGGTCAACTCTGGGGGGAAGCACTGCCTGGCCCTGTCCTCCGAGGGGGAGGTCTACTCCTGGGGGGAGGCCGAGGACGGCAAGCTGGGCCACGGCAACCGCAGGTGAGGAGGACCAGGACCACAACCACTGTTGTTACAGGGGGTTACGGGTGTTACCGGGGGTTAACCGTTGTTACCGGCGGTTACTGCTATTACTATCTGAGATCTAACTATCTGAGGTCTGACCCCTTGATGTCCCTGTCCCGTCCTCCCCCAGCCCGTGTGATCGACCTCGGGTAATCGAGTCCCTGCGGGGCGTGGAGGTGGTGGACATCGCGGCCGGGGGAGCTCACAGCGCCTGCATCACATCCAGCGGAGAGCTCTACACCTGGGGCAAGGGTCGCTACGGCAGGCTGGGCCACGGGGACAGCGAGGACCAGCTCAAACCCAAACTGGTGTGTGGTTATCTGACTCTGGTAGTCTAGCACAGCCCACTTGTTGACCAGTACCATTGTTGTGGAACTTGAGGAAGTAAGAAATAGTTGTGGAAATAGTAGTAGTTAGTAATAGTTGATATGTGATTTTAACTTTTAACTGCACTACCAATAATACAAAATAAAAACGCCTTTTCAGTTGATGTTTTTAAACATCATAGTGCATAAAGTTGTGCAGCACTTGAACTTTTCTTGTCACTCCCTTTTTTTAATCCAAAGCTACTTACGAGCGAGGCTGAGCACCACCAAAGCTACCTGGTTTCTATAGAAACAACTGGACAGAGTGTAGGGTGCTTATGTTAATCAGTAAGATAAGGGTAGTAAAAGGACATTATTATATATATATAGTGCATAATAGTTTGATATGGAACAGTGTATAACCCTATGGGTATAATTCTAAGTCTATGACTATGTCTATAATTGTATGTCTATACCTTTATGTGTATAACTTTATGCGTATGTTCCAGGTGGACGCTCTGCAGGGTCACCGGGTCATGGACGTGGCGTGTGGTAGCGGTGATGCACAGACGCTGTGTCTGACAGACGAGGACATGGTCTGGTCCTGGGGGGACGGGGATTATGGGAAACTAGGGCGAGGGGGCAGCGACGGCTGCAAGGTGCCCATGAAGGTAGGTACCCATGCCCCCCCACATCTCATGAGTGTTTAGTGGTCCTGTCTCCTATGGAATCATCCCCTAACCCTACCATTGTTGATGTGAGATGCTTTTGACTAAAGCGTCCAACGAATTGCATGTATAATATAGTCTTCAAGGGTTGCAAGTCGCTTTGGATGAAAGTGTCTGCTAGATGACCAATGCTAAATGATGGGATCTTTGACCTATGTTTTAATTGGTGACCTCATGACCTTGCAGATTGACTCACTGACGGGTCTGGGCGTGGTCAAGGTGGAGTGTGGCTCCCAGTTCTCTGTGGCCCTCACCAAGTCTGGGGCGGTGTACACCTGGTACGTATAGAGTTATATTGTGTATATATATATTTATACATGTATTCATATAAGTCCAACCTTTAATTATCTGTTTATTTCCAATTTAAAACACCAACAGAGTATATACTGTCATACGGTATTCCATTACATAAAACTATTCAGTAATAAAATACTGAATACTGCAAAACTACTCAGTGGACATGAACTTATGTCAACAAACTGGACCTTTTTTTAAATGTTCTCTCATAAAAAGGCAGTGTATCACCACTGTGTTTTTTTAATTCATTTTATCTTTGAATACGAAGTGGTGATATTTTACAACAACAGCACAGCAGTTTACTGATAAAGTAATGCTAGGTTGACTTGTAAACATATTATTCAACCAAAGAGTACCAGCCACACGTAAACACACCGGTAGTCCACCATTGTTTGTATGTTTCTGGTACAACAATTCCCATGTGTAAATCCGAGGTCATGATGTCATCATGTTGGCATATGAACACTCAGAAAACAAGAGTTTTGAAAAATCTCCACCCTGGAAGGAGTTTTTCAAAAGCTTTGTTTTCAGTGACCTGAAACACCGTTTTGATGTGGACAAGAGCCCAAAAACGCAGAGAAAATACCCAGATACGTGTGGACCAGGCCTTAGTATCCTCCAGTCTCTCATGGTAGAGGATGTTGCCAAGGGGTCATGTGACCCTGGCGAGAGAGCAGGTCATTTGAAATATGTGTGTGTGTGTTTGGTAAAGGGGGAAGGGGGACTACCACCGTCTCGGTCACGGCTCCGACGACCACGTCCGCCGGCCCCGCCAGGTCCAGGGGCTGCAGGGGAAGAAGGTCATTGCCATAGCAACGGGGTCACTGCACTGCGTGTGCTGCACGGAGGATGGTAAGGGATGAACTGCTGTGTAATTGTTGTCTGTTGTCACTAATGTACTATTTAGGATTTAATAAAGGCTTTAATCTGAAGCAATTTACAGTAGAAATAAATGTAAATACAGGTCATTGAGGAGCAGGTAGGGGTCAGGGGAAATCGTACTCAGGGATGCATACAGGTAGACTGCGGACATTGGGCATCGAACCCAGTACCATTTGACTGGATGTCAAGCACCCCGACCACTAGACTATCCTGCCCCTATTCATATTGGTGTCAATGAAAAATGCAGTTTTTCCTACATTCTTCCATTTACTCAAATGCCTTCCCATGATGCATTAGTTTGTACTCTTCCAAGCGCTGTGTAGAAAGCTGTGTGGTGTGGTTTGCGCTCAGGAGAAGTGTACACGTGGGGCGACAATGACGAGGGCCAGCTAGGCGACGGGACAACCAACGCCATCCAGAGGCCGCGGCTGGTGGCTGCGCTACAGGGCAAGAAGATCAACCGGGTGGCCTGTGGGTCGGCTCACACCCTGGCCTGGTCCACCAGCAAGCCGACCAACGCTGGCAAGCTGCCCTCTCAGGTACCCAGACACAAAACACTCTCCCTACCGCTGTTACCCTGTAAAATCTTCTCCTCACACTAGATGGCAGTAACACTGCGACAACAACACATCTCCCACTACACCTCCACTAGGTGTAGTCGAGCTAGCTAGGAGTGTGCTAGCTAGGATACGTTTCTATTTAGCAGCTAATCCCTGCTTTGCTACCACCGTCCTGTACCTGTACTCTGCTAGCTAGATAGCTAGCGGCTTACCACTGTGTGTCTGTGTGTGTTGTCTCCAGGTTCCTATGGAGTACAATCACCTGCAGGAGATCCCCATCCTGGGCCTGAGGAACCGGCTGCTGCTGCTGCACCACATCTCAGAGCTCTTCTGCCCCTGCATCCCAATGTTTCACCTGGAGGGCCGGCTGGGCCAGGTGGGCCACGGACCCTCGGTGGGCTTCGACACGCTAAGGGGCATCCTCATCTCCCAGGGCAAGGTGAGAGGGTGGGCTAGGTGATCATAGGGTTGTGGGGATGGTAGAGGGTAGTGTGTGTGTGTGTGTGTGTGTGTGTGTGTGTGTGTGTGTGTGTGTGTGTGTGTGTGTGTGTGTGTGTGTGTTCGGGGTGGAGGGGGGAATGGGGTGCTGGTGATGATACTGATGGTAGGGGAGTGATGATGTATAATGGGGATTGTAGGTGTGGTGGTGATACTGATGGTAGGGGTGATGATGTATAATAGGGATCGTAGGTGCGGTGATATATAATGGCGATCGTAGAGGTGGTTGTGGAGGGGATATGAGATATTTATAGTGCATTTATACATTCGTTCTTATTTGATCAACTGGATTATGTTTTTTGGTCGCAACTCAACAATGAAACGTGTACTGGTACCCCTACTACTATTGTCCACACTAAGCTGTGTGGTAAACCACAGCATCTCACACCTGCCTGGCTTTGTTCACACTTCCTAGAGAACTCACGCAGGGCTTGTATCAGCCTGTAACCGTGATGCTGTGTTTCCATGACAACAGGAAGCAGCCTTCAGGAAGGTGGTGCAGGCCACCATGGTGAGAGACAGGCAGCATGGGCCGGTGGTGGAGCTCAACAGAATACAGGTAGACACCCTCCTTATGCTTCTATCGTCTCTTTTAAACCTGTATAGCACCGTTTAAAAGCACATGTTGCATTCCCTCTCCTGTCCATAAAGGTGTAACACCCCATACCTATAGTTATTGAAAACACAACCTCTCATATCTCATCCCATGACCACATTCAAGTCGCCTTTGGTCTCCTCTCTCGCTCTCGCGCTCGCTCTCTCTCGCTCTCTCTCGCTCTCTCTCGCTCTCGCTCCTCTTCTTCCCTATTCTTCCCCCTCTCTCCCACACACTACTCATGCTGCTCCCCCCCCCCCCCCCCCCCCCCCCCCCCTCCTTACTGTAGGCCGTTTGTTTCTGTTCTGGGTCACATTATGTTTCTGTCATGAGGGAATTTGGTGTGTGATGTACTCTCGGCTCTCTGGCCTCTCTGCACCCTTTCCTGCTCGGGACAGTAGAATACTGGACCCCTCCTCCCCTCCCGTAGGCCCCCCAGCAGCTTTGCACTCTAGTGTGGTGCATGCAGCCGTCACACCCAGTAGTTAATCCACAGCATTGTCTTTCTCTTTCTGTCTCTCTCTGCATCACTTTTCATCTCTCTCTTGCTTTCCATGTTTCTTTTTTCCTTTCTTATTTATTGTGTTTCTGGCTTGCATGTCTCCCTCCCTCCCTCCCCCTCCCTCCTTCCCTTTGAGGGCGAGAGAGCTACATCACAAATCAACCCCCTCGCTCATTTTTCTCTTTCTCTTCTCCTTCTGCCTTTTTCTCTTTCTATTTCTCTTCTCCTTCTCCTTGAAGGCCGAGAGCCATAGATCACACAAGTCATAATTTCCTCTCTCCCTCCCCTGTAGGTGAAGCGGTCTCGTAGTAAAGGGGGTCTGGCGGGCCCTGACGGCACCAAGTCTGTGTTTGGTCAGATGTGCTCCAAGATGAGCTCCTTCAGTCCTGACAGCCTGCTGCTCCCCCACCGCGTCTGGAAGGTCAAGTTCGTGGGTAGGTGTCCACCCTGGAGGGGATGGCAGGGGTCCTGGCGGGGGTCCTGAACTAGCAGTGAAGCTGGGAGGTCACAATTTTGTCAGAACATTTCTGGTGTTCTTTTTATTTTGTCGTTGTTTTCACATTATACAAAATTATACAAAACACACATTATGTACCATAATGTGTGACCAAAAATATATATAAGTTTGACCGATTTTTTTTGGCATCTGCAGGGATTTTATGGCAACACATTTTCGAATTGCCTTTTTTCTCTGTCATTAAGATTTAGTAGATGTTCATCTCGGTGAAGGCGTAGGCAACCTGATCTCACCTCACTAACCTTTTCCTCCTCTCCCTCATCCTCCTTTGTCCTCTCTTCCTCCAGGTGAGTCTGTGGATGATTGTGGCGGAGGCTACAGTGAGTCCATCGCTGAGATGTGTGAGGAGCTACAGAACGGCCTCACACCTCTCCTCATCGTCACGCCCAACGGACGCGACGAGTCCGGCGCCAACCGAGACTGCTTCCTGCTCAACCCCGCTGCCAAGTCCCCGCTGCACATGAACATGTTTCGTTTCCTAGGTAACCTAAACCTGTAATCCACCGCCTGCGCACATTTTATACAACCACTTTCTAGTGATGAAATAACCATTGAATGGAAGTGTAAGTGTAGCTAGCTACACAGGAAGTCTACAATAAGTTTAGCTATAGCTACACAGCTAGCTAGACAGGCAGGAAGTTTAGTCAAAAACACGGGAAGTGGACTGGACCCGTGGCTAGCTGTGTAGCAAGCTACACAAGAAGTCGACAGGAAGTTTAGCTAGCGACACAGGAAGTGGACAGGAAGTGTAGTTTGCTACACCGTAAGTGAGCAGGAAGTGTAAAAGAAAGTTTAGCTAGTTATACATGAAGTGTAGCTATTTATGCAGCTAGCTTTACTATCCGTACATTGAAAGCATAACAAGTGAAGAGACTAGAACATGAGGATGCTTTAATGAATGTCTCTTATGAATATATTCATTACCTTTCTTTAATGAATGTCTTTAATGAGTGTCTTAATTACATTTCTTTAATGAATGTCTGTATTTAATATCTTTAATGAATGTCTGGGTCTGTGCAGGTGTGCTCCTGGGCATCGCCATCCGCACAGGCAGCCCTCTGAGTCTGAACCTGGCGGAGCCAGTGTGGAAACAGCTGGCTGGGATGAACCTCACCATCGCAGACCTCAGCGAGGTAGGCTACCCTTAACTTGTACCCACTACTACCCACTACACTACTAACTGGTACCACCGACTACATAAAGGACACAGGCTAGTCTGTTCTACCTCTTCATAAACAAGTTTATAACTTCTCTACTCTATTGTTAGTATCAGTAGTATTGATGCTATACCACTTTAGTGCTTGGTATGATACAATACGAGGCTACTTGGAAAAACGTTGGGAAGAAAATACCACCTTCCCCCGTAAACTCCCTCAGCTTAGATGTTTACGTAACTTTATGAAAGTGCTCAAGCCTCCTTATCTGTTAAATAAGAGGTATTCTGTAAAGGACACATTCCTGCCCAGATTACAACCTAAAGCTGCTCTTTGAGTACCAGCAGCAACCCTCACGGTCGCAGAGCTCTGCTCAATGCTCATTGCTGATTGGCCTTTAAGCTAGGGTCGGACATTTGGAGAAACAAGAATAGCCCCAGACTCAAGCTCTCTTTAAAGGAGCTTTATGTAAGAAATGTGCTGTACTGCAAATGTGCTGTCCTGAATCATACAATGACCATGATATGTGATCAGAGATTAAGGAAACATGCTCAGAATACTGGCTTCGCCGACAACGATGCTACAGCCAGTATGATCTCCTTTAAATGTCCGTTGTGGGTCGGAACGGTTGTTTTTGTGTTTGCCTGTGTGTTATGATTTACTATTCTCAGTACCCAGGGTTGCCAAATATGAAACAAATTGGAACACAAACACAGCGTGCTGCAGCCATGGAAGCAAGCAAACGAACTGGATAAACTGAGATTGTACTAGATTTTACCCAACCTAAAAAGCCTCGTCCTCTTTTGAAAAAGCTCCATGTTCAGAGCTGTGCTAAAACACGGGTAAATCTTGGAATTGCATTTGAAAGATGGAGACTGCTGAGAGCCCAGAAGGATTAAAAGACGGGTTTATAATTTGCAAACAATAAATGAATTGCAAATGTTCATTTATGTTGCAAATAGCTGATCAAGTAACAGTGTAGGACTTGTCGTTACTTGTCATTGTAAAAAAAAATATATAATATATAAAAATAACTTCTATTTATCTGTAAAATTTTTCAAACTTTGAAATTACACAATCAACAAAAAAACTAGTCTCAAAGAATTATGTTGCACTCGGCTCGTCTTGGGTTCTTGTTTGCACAGTGTCCTCAACCTGGCAACCCGTGTGAGCTTCAGGTCTGCGGAGGATTGGGTGGGCAAAGACAACTCTTCAATATTGTGAATTTGGACTGCAGTACCCATTTTACTACAAAAAGATTGTAGTTTGTCTACAAGCACACAGCTAATTCGGCACTATTTTCAGTGCTGTGATTTCTAGGCTACCTGTGATGCACCACCGACAGGTTACCCTCCGCGGAGACTACCCAGCCAGAAGCAGCTGATAATATAATTGCGGGAGCGGTGCATCACAGGTAGCCTAAATCACAGTGCCAAAAATAGTGGCAAATTATCGGTGTGTTTGGAGACAAATCTCAATGGCAGACGTTTTGAATAAGCGACTATTCGGAACACATTGAAAATCTTTGGAAAGTAATTAAAAGTGTATTCCCCTCACATGCACAGGAGCTAGGCTACTATAACTCTGCAAGTCAATGGAAGCGGCTAACAGAAATCAAATGCTAACCCAGCGTATTCCCCTACTGTACACACACTGTTGAATTTGGAATTAAAAAACTTGTCTTGAGTCTGGGCAAGACAGGCAAACACAATTGTACATTCTCGGGAGTATCCCTTTAACATCACAATTCATAATTAATCTAGAAAGTAAACAACCATTTTTGAGGAACTTGTAATTTGAATGTAAATAAGTCGCCAGAGTGCATAAAAACTCCCCCCAGACCCCACTACAGAGGTCCGAGCCTTAACCCTGAATGTCTTCAAATCCGAGCAAGGCCTCTTCCTAGAACTATGTAGTCATTTAGCCGACAAAGCTCTTATCCAGCGTGACTTACATGTGAGATTGAAAACAATCTCACCATGCAAGCAAAATTGGAGTCGCTATAAAAAGTTCCCCATTTCAATAAAACGACTGGACAGATTGACGTGTAGCTCTAGGAATCAGAGAATGAATGTAAAGTCATTGAACTGCACGTCATCCATCCGATGAAACGTCTTTTTGTGGGGGAGGCGTTGCTCTGAGCTGGCCTGTGCTAGCTCTCATGTGTTCCAGCTGTCCCTCAGCGTGTGGGCCGTGGGAGGCCTCCCCTCGCACGCTGCTATCATGAGCTTGAGAGATGGGCTGGAAGAGCGTAGGAAGCTAGGAGGAGTTCCTCGCTCCACAAAGACTCCTTCTGTCTCCTTGCTTTAGCCTTGAGACGCTGGAAAGGTTGAGGAGACGGGACCACGGCACAAGACCAGGGAGACGTGCACTTCAGATAGCAGAGTGCAGGCCACGCACGCACACAAGAACACGCACACAAGAACACACGCACACATACACACGCACACACAGAATTTGTACAGGATGGATGGTCAAATTACTGAGGTCAATGTTGACACTAATATCTTTCTACAGGGATTGTGTTATAGGTACAGTGGCTAGTGTGCCGGTCTCCCATACAAAAGGATTTGTGTGCAATCAACCAGTAGGCATCTTAGAGCAAGATGCCCCCTAACCCCTGCCTGCTCCCTAATTACACACATCTGATATTCACTGGAAATCTCTTTGGATAACATACCGCAAAAAATATTCATAGGTTATAATAATTTCATGCCCTCGATCTTCGCCCGACCACGAGGCAGCCTTTCACATTACAACCCTTGACCCCCTGGGGTGTGTGTTCCCGGCAGGTGGACAAAGACTTCATCCCGGGTCTAATGTACATCCGGGACAACGAGGCGACGGCGGAGGAGTTTGAGGGCATGACGCTGCCCTTCACAGTGCCCAACGCCAGCGGGCAGGACATCCAGCTGAGCTCCAAGCACGCCCACATCACCCTGGAGAACCGCGCCGAATACGTCCGCCTGGCCATCAACTATAGGTGAGGAGGGGGGAGGAGCTAGGTCAGCGTGGATCCACCTGGGAGGGACCGTGTAGGTGTAGCGGTCAGCTATAACAACTCATTGTATATGATACAGAGGGACGCTCCCACATGGTATTTTTTTACAAAGTTGTTTGTTGTTGTTGTTTGGATGAAGTTGTGTTTTGTCATCTGACCTGATGAAATGTCTCTCCTTCTCCTGTCCTCCTCCTTCCTCTTCTCTCCTTCTCCTCCCCTCTCCTCCTGACTCCTTTCTCCTCATACCCTACTTCCTTTCTCTTCTCCTCCTCTCCCACTCTCTTTTCCTCCTCCCCTCTCATCTCTCCCCTCCTCCTCTCCTCCTCCCCTCTTGTCATCCTCCTCTCCCCCTTTTCCCTTCTTCTCCTCCCCCACCTCTCCTCCTCCCCTCCTGCTTCTGTCCTTACCCCCTCTCCTCTCCACCCCTCCTCTCTCATCTCTTTTCCTCCTCCTCTAGACTCCATGAGTTTGATGAGCAGGTGTCAGCGGTGCGGGAGGGGATGGCACGGGTCGTGCCTGTACCCCTCCTCTCTCTCTTCACCGGCTATGAACTAGAAACCATGGTAAACACTGTTTGTTTGTTTGTGTGTGTTTGCTTTTGGGGTATTCGGCATGACAGCCGCCCTTCTCTCTCGTCACGTGTTAAATGCTTCCATAGTATCAGCTGTTTACATTTCTCTACCTTTGCCCCTAACTCACCCTGTTCTCCTACCCCCACCCTCTCACTCCTCTACCCCACCCACTTTCTCCCCCTGCCTCTCCCTTACCTCACCCTGTTGACTACCTCCACCCTCTCATCTACCCCACTCTATTCTCCACCACCACACCCTCATCTACCCCTCTCTATCGTCCACCCCACCCACTCTCTCCCCTACCACACCCCCTCTACCTTACTCCTCCCTCTTCTCTTCCAAATCCCCCCTCCCCCACCCTCTCATCTACCCCACCCTCTCTCCTCTACCCCACCCACTCGCTCCCCCACTCTCTGCCCTACCTCACCCTATTCCCTACCCACACCCTCTCTATCCTCTTCTCCACCCTTTCTATCTCCCATCCTCTCCCCTACGACACCCTTACTCCCTTACTCCTCCCTCTCCTCTTCCCCAACCACAATCTTCCACAACCCCCCCCCCCCCCTTCCCCACCCTCTCTCCTACTCCGTTGTATCTCCCCCGCCCTCTCTCTTACCCCACCCTCCTCCCCCACCAACCTACCTCCCCTCAGGTCTGTGGCAGCCCGGACATCCCCCTCCATCTGCTCAAGTCGGTGGCCACCTACAAGGGCGTGGAGCCCACGTCTCCGCTCATCCACTGGTTCTGGGAGGTGATGGAGTCCTTCTCCACCACCGAGCGCTCCCTGTTCCTCAGGTTCGTCTGGGGACGCACGCGCCTGCCCCGCACCATCGCTGACTTCCGTGGACGGGACTTCGTTGTACAGGTGAGCCGCTTGCCTTAGTAGTCGGTTAAAAGTTTCGATACAAAACTAAAGAAGTCAGTTGTTTTGTGTGCATTTTCAGGTTCGGGGATTTGTCGGGGTTTGGGTGCCTTTTATCTTAACTGACAATCCCTGCAGATCAAAGCCTTATCACGACTTTCATGTTGGATCTAATGAGAGATTATATAGACATTATTGACAAACCTTGACAGGTGAAAGTGCTGTTATCAATAAGTATCCGCAGAAGCTGTGCATGTGAGCGTATTTACTTGTCTTGTTTTGTATGCAGTCTGTTTCAAAGAGTTGGATGGTTTTGAAAATGTTATGAAATCGTATTAAGTTACTGCCAAGTCACTTGACCAGAGGGGGCGCCATTCCTGCAGTTTGATTCGGGGTTTAAGTTTTCTTTTAACCGCTGGACGACTCCAGGTCCAGGATATCAAAAGACCTGCCATGTTGTAACTCCAGCCACTACCTGAGCCCAGCCTAATATCACTCACCACCTCTGGCTGTCAATTTGCATAACCTCCTGATGGTTGAGCCCAAATCCAGAGGCGGACTCCCTACTTTCAGAGTGTGAAATGTCAGCCTCTGCTCTTTAAAGGGCAAGCACATGTTAAGTCAAACTACAGGGACCGTCCCGAACCAGCATCGCCAGTCAGTAGGCATCACCTGGAGTGCAGACGGCCATGGCTGGTGTTTTAAAAGGAAAACCCAACGCCCGGTTTCAGTTAGTCCCTGGCCACTATCTCTCCCCCCCCCCCCCCCCCCCCCCTTCACTCTTGCACAAAGCCACTCCCACTCGCTACAATCAAATGTGGGGGGTTGTAGCCAACCTTTTCGTCTTAATTTGAACCAGGATTAATCCAAAGCACTACTATAAAACCCAATCACCTTTCATCAAAAATGTGTTGTTTTAGGGTTTGTTTTTCCTGTATCTGAGATGGTGTTGTTCTGTTGTCAACACTTGTGATTTGTCTAAGGGGACCGTCTGTGATCACCAAGTGAGAGCTTAATACACCATTAGATTACATCATCTATTGCATTCAACATCAATCCCAATCTTTCAAGGATCTTTGTGGCCCCACCCGACATGATGCAATTTATGATGTCACAAATGGCAACATTTCCTAAATGTTTCGTAATGGCTCAGTTAAACCTTGAGTTTCCATGGTGGCTGTCTAGGCCTCACATGCGTCTGTTCACCTATGCTCTTTTAAAGTCTTACCTTGCCTGACAAACCTATCTTCCTGTATCCTGATTGGTTCCCCCACTAGGTGCTGGACAAGTACAACCCCCCGGACCACTTCCTCCCAGAGTCGTACACCTGCTTCTTCCTGCTCAAGCTACCCAGGTACTCGTGCCGGCAGGTGCTGGAGGAGAAGCTGAAGTATGCCATCCACTTCTGCAAGTCCATCGACACGGACGACTACGCCCGCATCGCGCTGTCGGGCGAGCCGGCCGCCGACGACAGCAGCGAGGACTCTGACAACGAGGACGCCGACTCCTTCGCGTCCGACTCCACGCAGGACTACTTGACGGGCCACTGAGCCTCGGCCCACGCCATCTTAGGAGGGGGGGCAACCTTTTTGAAGATCTCACGTATGTATGTATGTAAACACGTTTGTCGTACACGCGTCGTAACAAAGCGAGCAGGGGTAAAAAGAAATATGTGCAATCAGCCCCTCTGAGAGCGTTCTGAGCCGTAACAGGAAGCTGGACTAGAAGTGGAGATATGGAGACTTTATGAATCCCAGACGGTAAATTCTGGATTGAAGTTTCTTGGAGCTGCCACGAGGATGAATGATGATGTTATTGTTGTGTTTTCTGAAAAAGGATGTATATTACAGTTTAAAATAGCATAGAAACTCACGCCAAGAACTGCGCTAGCCCTCTCATTGGTTCCTAGTCTGTACATAGAAATCAACGTGTGATTAAAACAAATATAGGTAGAGTTATCGATTACGTTCATGGTGGCGGTGTTGTCTCTTTATAGGGTTCCTTTTTTTTTTAACGACAACGTAAAGGGGTTCATTTTGTCCTTCAGAACTGACTAGCGGGTTATTTTACAAATCCTGCACCCACCACCCACCGCCCTCATTACGTATGTGCACTGTCTCCATGACGAATGTATATATAATATGATTGTGCCATGTATTCACGAGAAAACGAAGCTCTCATTCCGGTGTAATCAATGTTAATATGTTTCTGTCAATACATTTAAATTAAAAGAACATGAACTGTGTCTGTTTGTATTTGTTGATGTCTTGAAGCTGACCAGGTGGGTTCAATAATTACTTGAACCAAAATGGATCACATTAATGCCTAGGCCTACTACATTTCTAATCATTTTTAAATGTGATGGAAATCCGTAAAGTATCACCGTGAGTATTTGTAACGTGTGGATTAAGGTTGGATCGGCTACTCAAATGGAAATTTGCCCTAACGGTTAAAATCCGTGCTTATGTATTTGAGAATTGGGTCACAGGTTTATTTAAGTCGGGAGTCATCTGCGCTTTCGTGCTTTGGGTTTTTGTCTTCCTCGGGATACGTACTTTTGCCCCCTGAAAAACTCCTAAATGTCCAGTTGTGGCAATATTAACACCACAACACGGTCATCGTGGATTAATGACCTGAATTAGCCGATCCTATTACATCTGTGTGTTTGTTGAATGGGATTTCAGAAAACCTACCCTTAAGCGCCTAGCGCGCCAGTCTGGCCCCATGCGAACCAGGTCGCTCCAGTGCGTCTGCAGTGTATCGTTACGTGTATTCACGGGGCCCCTCACGTGCTGGGGGGGAAAATGTGTCGATACGTCACTCGGGGCTTAGATCCCTTGGTGCTGTGGGTCTTGTGCTGGAGCTTGGACACGCATTGCTCTGAGTGTGTAATACCTGCCTCGCCTAATAGGCCTATAGTGGTGTCTTCCCACACACAGAGTTGTTCAAAGTCCTCCTCACACATGGTTGAGCACGGAAAAAGAAAAAAACCCTGACAGTTTAATTTGGCTTAACAATCGTAAGCATTCTTGGTTGACTTAGCTCTGTTTCCCCGTGGGGCTGAGAGTCAGGTGGTGGTCTGGTCTGGGAGAGTTTGTGTCCAACAACGTGTTCTCCTCCATCCCTACCACCCCTCTCCATTTTTGGGAAATGTCACGTAAGCCGTGTGACCGAGGTCAACGCAGTTGGCAAGTCACATTCCATTCCCCAAACATAGTAGGACTACTGCCATTCCGCCGAACAGGTCTATCACTGCATTAAATATGTTTAGATAATGTGTTATTGAATTGTTATGGTTTAAGCATACTTTAGGAAAGCCTACTAAGTAGCTGGAGGGGGGGACGGGACGACGGGACGACAGAGACCTGTCTCCCGCTTGCAGTCGCATGATGCCTGCGCTCTGAGCCTGCGTTGTGAAGCCTCAATGTTCATCTCTCCCTATATCACAAGGTCTCATCCTCTGATGCTGCTGGTCACACACACCTGAGGCAGTATCCTTATATTTAAATATATTTTAGTGGTAAACTGTTTAAATCTGGCCTAGCTACTTTAAACGTCACTCAAAATCACTTTTTTAGATTGTTGGTTATCTTTATTTTTGGTACATTACTTTGCTAATCAAACAATTTCCAAGGACCAAATGTAGCAGCACACAGTTTATTATTTATTTTATTTGACCTTTCTTTATCTAGGTAGACAACACAGTGAGTTTAACTCACCTTTTCAAGGGTAACCTGGCCTAATTTTCAACAACATTTTCAAAAAACAATTGTCCATTGACAAATCATTTGTATTGGGTATTTTTGTTAAACCGCACTAGGCCTTTAAACCAGCACTCTCTCTCTCTCTCTCTCTCTCTCTCTCTCTCTCTCTCTCTCTCTCTCTCTCTCTCTCTCTCTCTCTCTCTCTCTCTCTCTCTCTCTCTCTCTCTCTCTCTCTCTCTCTCTCTCTCTCTCTCTCTCTCTCTCTCTCTCTCTCTCTCTCTCTCTCTCTCTCTCTCTCTCTCTCTCTCTCTCTCTCTCTCTCTCTCTCTCTCTCTCTCTCCCTCCCTCCCTCCTCGAAATTTCTTCTTCAGAGGTTGTCAGTGTTTCCACCCAGAGCCCCCTGGCACTGCATCATCACTATCTGTTGGTCGTCCATGTGACGCCACAAGCCCTTTTGGAACCCCGCCCCCTATTGTCACACACACAGCTGGCCAGCTGGTGACCTGAGCACCTCAATAGAAACGATTGTCTCTGTTCTCTGCTCTTTATGATTGGAGGAAGATGAGTAGTGGACCATGGCTGGCTGACTGGACTGGTTGAGCTCCATTGCTGGTTTAAATTCTTGCTGAAGCGAAACTATATAGAGAACGGAAGCAGACGATATCTGTTTGAACGTAAATATTATAAATATTCAAACATAATTACTGTCTGGGCAACTCAGCGTCTCACTCTGATTTCGTTAACCTTTGTTTTTACTTAAGCCCTGACCTCCGACCTGTCTGACCCACAACACCCTAAATCTGCTAACTGATGTTGTGTGTTCACAATCATGACTCATGACATAAACATCGTTCATGTTTTGCTGTAGGAGGAGGAGGGATGAGGGAGAAGGAGGGAGTGGATTTTGTTTTCTTTCTAAGAATCAGGAGAGGATGTGAAACAAGGCTGCTGCCTATTATACCACTAAACCCCTCTCTCCCACCTCCCTCCACCAGCTCCCCCAGGCCGCTGACCTGCTGTTCCTCCAGATATACGGTTGAGGAGTCGGTTCCTTGCGTCTCTGAGGAGAGACGAGCAACGCAGGAGACCCACACACGGCCTCTCTCCCCGCTTCAGACCTCCTGGGCCACCTATAGACCTTCTCCAAGACCTCCACACAGCCACCCAGCTCACGGACTAACTGAAAACCTCCCAATTAGGACTATATACCCGGCGGTAAACCTCCTTCACGTTATTGTTAATATTTTTATTTTTTCAACCAAGATCCTCGTTTCATCTTCGTCATCATCATAATCTTCATCGTTGTTTGAACTTCATCCCATCCCATAATAGTTTTCGATTTCAAAAACACAGACAAGGTATGATTTCTTTTTCTGTGTCTGTCTATGATTTCTAGTTCACTAGAAATCCACTTTCCATTCTGTCCATTAGTTTGTTTTTCAATTTCTTTCTATATTTTATGTATCAATTAATTGTTGGATCAGGTTATTTGAAGGAATCAAAAAATATTTTAAATATTATTTCTTAATATTATCCAATGCGATTTTACACTAGAAAACCTGCCTAATATTAACAAAGTTTGACAAACTTAAGTTGAAAAAAGTTGCAACAAAATATGCAATTTTGATTGTATGCTTTGATTGCCTCCCTTGTCAGTTGTTTTGGAATGTAAGCCACTGCTACATTAAATTGTCTCTTAAATGACAAAATGTGAATGTAAATGGAGATACACTGTGATGCAATGTAATGAGCTCCCTTCTTATTTGCCTAATTTCTCGGTAATAACTCCTGCCAATAATTCAGCCACAAACATGAGAAAGTGACAGGCAGTTGGGAATGTAACAGTCAACCGCCAAGATAATTTTACAGTTCACAGATATTACCAAAGACCAACAACACCCCCCCCCACCACTACCACATACACACACACACACACACACACACACACGACATGCTTCCGGTTCACTGATCCAACACGCTACAGTTCGAAACCGTGTCTTGTTGAATAAAAAAAGAAAATGATTTGATTTGAGGAGAAGGAGAGCCCAGAGGGACACAGTAGAGAGAGAGAGAAAGTAGAGCGAGAGAGACAGTATAAAGAGAGACCTTATAGAGAAAGACAGTATAAAGAGAGAGACAGTAGAGAGAGAGCCTGTATAGAGATTTATTTATTTTGAGTCGGGACCTTTTTAGTTTTTTACGATTGTGTTTATTTATAATTTATTCTGATATACATACTTTTATTATCAAATTTCTTAAACAATTCTAGCAAAAATAAGTAATATCGTCTTTACATTGCGGAGGTAGAGATCAGGTGGGATCACATAGTTTCTAGCAACTGAGCTCAAGTTATTCAGCTAAGCCCTGTAACGTGCCTCCCGTGCACCTCCTGACAGATCACACACTCAGTCACACACACACACACACACACACACACACACACACACACACACACACACACACACACACACACACACACACACACACACACTCACTCACATACTGTATAAACACAGACACACACTCACTCACTCATATATACACACACACTCACTCAAATACACACACAGACACCGACATACACATATGCACTTACTCACACATGCAGGCACACACTCACACAGACACACACACATACACAGAAGCTTAATCTTAAGCTAATGAAGCTATCTGATTAGCACTTAAAGGCACTCCAATGAGACCCCTTGTATCTTCATTTCTCTTTCTTAATGATGACATAACGCAGACATTCACTGTGTCTTTTCCATTATGGTGTCTGAGTGGGCTCAGCCTTCCAATCACTGATAATGTCGATTACAGAGTCATCGTCTAAGTGTTCAATACACTTCCTGTTTACAGTCCCGCATTCATATCCGGTTTTATGTTGTAATGCGAGCAAGAATGTCAGTTTGCGCCCTTCTACCTTTCTTTCAACATACAAATGACAGCAATGAAAGACCCCTGTGTTTGTGTGTGCTGAAGGCTAAACTTAAACTTTGGCTGCCCACTGACTCCTTGCCTAGCCTAGCTTAGCGTCGGGGCCCCACCTCCCAGGCGCCCGGGGGCCGTCCCCATAACATGAATTAATCTTTTCCGGTCCCCTCCCTTCTGTCCTTGTATATCATGTATTTGTTTCTGTATTTCATATCAATAAATAAATAAAGATGATAAGACAAGAAATAAATCCTTGTATGGGCAAAACCTGGCAAAAACAATTGGATTCAAAACCAGAGACCAAAATACTAATTTAACAAACGTTTTTATCCAAAGGGACTTACAACTACCCCACACCTACAACAAAAAAGAAACCTAATTTGTACCTGCTCCAGGGAGGAGCCATGGTGTACCTGGAGAACAACAGCAACCTAGAGCTGGAGATGACCCCCGGGGCAGCGCAGGGTCACGGGGCCCGCGGGGACGTGGCGGGGGGGAACTTTGGCGAGCTGCGTCTCCTGGAGGGCTTCTCCAAGCGCTGCGAGTCCCAGAAGCTCCAGCAGAACGCCGCCGCCGAGCCCGGGCCCTGCGTCATCCACGCAGACGGCTTCGGCCCCGTGCGACCGGAAGACGGGTACGTTTCTACTAAATGTATTGCGTGTATAGATATGTTTTCTGTGTGTATGTTGTAGCTTTGATTCATATTTAAACATGTTTTAGCTCTTTGTAATTCGTATGACTGTCTAATACTTTCTGCTGTGATACCGGAATTTCACAGATACCGGAATGCTGTGATACTGGAAAAAGTACTATAATGTTTTTGACTAGAAGTATGAGAGAATGTTATATTTGGTATACATATTTGTGTAAATACGGGTGTGAATGGGTGATAATATGGTGCCTGTGGTTTGTGACGTTATTGGGATTAATCTCTGAAATCATTTTCTTCTTCTTTGCTTTGCGCACAAAGTAAACGGACAATAGTTGTCTTTGAATCGTCACCCGCAGCCTGTGGTCACATTGGCTTGTTTAACTGATGTTTCACGTGAAACGCTGAGCAATAAAACCACCATTGCCCATAGTGGTGTTGAACGTTTCCTCTGTACAACTCTATACTTTACACACACTGCTGACCAGCTGACCAGACAGACAGACAGACAGACAGACAGACAGACAGACAGACAGACAGACATGGACACGAACAGAGAGACAGACAGAAAGATACAGACAAAACACAGAAAGAGAGCCACACACAAAAACTGACAGAGAATGAGTCCATCAGACAGACAGAGGAAAACCAGTCAGACAGACAGAGACAGACAGGGAGGGAGGGAGGGAGGGAGGGAGGGAGGGAGGGAGGGAGGGAGGGAGGGAGGGAGGGAGGGAGGGAGGGAGGGCGGACAGACTGGTGAAGCTTGTGATGAGCTGCATTTGATCTACTGGTTTGCTGACAACTCCCTGCTAATCTCTTCAAGGACATCAAACAGTTTACTAGTGATGTAGAGAGAGAGAGAGAGAGAGAGAGAGAGAGAGAGGTCTACACTGACAATGACTAGAAGTTTGTATTTACATCAATGTTTTACTGAGTGTGCGTGTGCATGTGTGTGCTTGTAAACATAGGTATTTGAGTGTGTGTCAGCGAGGGTGTATGTGTTTGTGTGAACGTAAATGTGAGTGTGTGTGTACACATGGATGTGTGCGTGTGTGTTGCATGTCACCTCCCAGTGTGGCTTAATCTGCTGTCCCTCCACCTACCTCACCCCCTGCCCCCCCACCTTACCCCACCTCCTCAGCTAACCCAACTTGTATGTGTCTCTTACCTGCATCCAGGGCAACTGAAAGACCTACTGCCTGTCTTGGGGACATATGTCCCCAAACAAAGACGCTCTTGTTGTTTTCGTGATTGTTGTTTTAAGTTCTCTTAGTTCTGGTTTTAACTTGGCTTTGAAATTTGTGTTGTTCTCAGACACAGTTTCAGCGTGGTGAATATCCTCAAAGGGAAAACTAACCAGAGCAACATCACGGAGAGATCCCCGCTGTTGAGATTCTCTCAAGATGAGAGGTCAGTCACAAATGACCAAACAAACAAAAACAAACCAACAAGATTCTCGATAATGCAATTTTCTGCCCACTTCAAAACATGGAATAAACCAAACTTCCACTTGGTAGCTTTATTATTTTGTTCCTATGTTTTTTGGATGACAAGGGATTAAATATGAGACTATACTTGCGTTAGATGTAGATGGAAAATGAATTATTACAGCGAGGCAAATTGACTGTGAATCAATTCAATCTCCAACTCATGTGGTCAACCTCATATTATGGGATGTTGTTTGTTAATATTATTTTACCAACATTAGAAACCCTTCAGACCACGTAGGTGACCTTTGACACCGTCGATGTCCACTGAAAAAAAAGAAGAAAAGATTTATCCTAATCCTATACAAAAATCAAAATGTTAAGGCTAAATACAATTTGTAAAGTTATTTGCTTGTATTACCGTGGGTAGGGTTTAGGCCTATTGTCCGATGTGTTTTAGATAGTTATTGACGGTTGTCATTTTGTGTATTTTCTCAGTATGACCTACATCACCGTACACGACCCTAACTATGCGGGGGAGGGTGAGGCGTGGGAGACGAGCGGCGTTGACGTGGAGAAACGCTTCCGCCTGGGCAGCGAGGTCAACAGTCTGTCCCTGTCGCGGTCCGCCTCCTCGGAGAAACACGACCCGCTGGACTTCAGCCTCAACCTCAAACTCATCAGTAACGTGAAGTGAGACGGCGCAGGCCTACTTGACATCTTATTTTCTCTGAAGATTAGCATTTCTTTAAATGTTGCGGGGATGCACAACATAATGAATATTGACAAAAGTATTGTCTGGAAAGACAGCTTAAAACAAAAAAGGTTGGATGGAAACATTTGTTTTTATAATTCTCTAGGACAATCTCCTAATATCAATGTTGTTACATTGGATGCTGCTTTTTCATGACTTGTGTGTAAATCTGACCCATTGGTGCCACTATAGGTTGAAAGGGGAACTGCATGAGTATGTCGTTTCCTCACTTCGACCGTTCTCTTTCAGGTGCTGCTTCAAGATCTCCAAAGTCGCCTGCATGTTCACCATCGTCGTGCTCTGCAGTGTAAGTACACTACTGTACCCGACTGTCATCATATCAAGAGTTGATGTCCTGTTAATGAGAATCCTAGGTTTTAAGTGGACATTTATTTAAGGGTTAGATAACACTAAATTATCTAGATTACTAGATTACTCTACTAAATTACTAACTACTAAATTACTTAACTAGATTACATAAACATTGGAGCAGCGGGGTGGCAATCTCAGATCCCGAAACATTTAAAAACAAACGTAATCTAACTAATTACAAATGCAAACATTACAAATTGCTCTGTATTAGATCATAGAGCAATAAAACAACCAGATATATTATGAGTGCAAAAAAACATTGTAATAAACTGTAAGTGATTAAATCAATAAAGGGATTGGCCCCAATATGGCGCCACCATGTATGATACATAGTTGTAGTTAAAGTGTATCGCCTCCCCAAAGTGGCTCAGAATCAGGGCCAATATAATTTGATTGAGCTATCAGTCTATTAAGTATGCCGCTTTCGTTATATCAAAATGAATCCACATTTCTAATAAACAAGAAATCTCCAGTTCATGACCTAGGGGTTAATGAGTGTTAGGCTTTGGTCCTAACAGAAGATTTATCAGCCCATAATAACCTGTTGCCACCACAGTCCTTCACTGCTGCTAACTAATTAGAGAACATTAGCAGTAGCTAGCTCCCAATAAGCTTCCAGATGTAAGTATGAATGATTTGGTGTTGTTCTCCAGTTATTCTTCAGTATGTATCCTGATAGAGACAACCCCTGGAGGATGCTGGCCGTCTCCTCCACTGAAAGCTTCTGTATCCATCCATCTAGTTCCTGATTCTTCCACTTTCCACATATAATATGACTTATTAAGACTTTTGTCCAACACACGTTCTCCAGTGTTACAAACCAGAGAACCATAACCAACTTTAGTGATACCACAACATTGAAAGGATGTCTCGAGAAAAGGATCTTTGACTTTCAGACAAATGTTTTGTGGAAATTGATGCATTAAAGCTTTCACAATAAATTTATAATTTACTGTGTTGCTACAATCCTGTATTTCATTGATGCAGCTAGATAGATGGATAGACTGTCAGCTCGATACCAGACAAGATGTGTTACAGAGAGACAGACAAACAGATAAGCAACCAGCTATATAACAGACAGGATGTGTTACATACAGACAAACAGACAGATCTCAGACTCAACATATTCTAACGCATCCTTTCCACCGAGGGCCATCAGTCCACTCCTTAACTTCATCATGTAGCCATGAACATGACAGATTTCCGTGACAACGCGCTGCTGAAGCTTCAGGTGGGCGGGCCCTTCACCGGACGGATGGTGGATCCGACCAATCAGGAGTTCATCCTGGTCCAGGTGGAGCAGACCGAGGAGGTGGGGCCACGCAGGAGGAGAGGCCAACAGGTAACCAATATAAACCCTTCCGTCCTGAGACTTCCCGGGTAATGGTGTTATTTGAATGGCTAGTAATGAGAGAACATGACTACTTTGTTTCATATGTTGCTAACGTTTTTTAAGTAAAGGAACGTTGTTCTTTGGTTCCGACCAGGTGATTCATAACTGGACCATACCGCTACATAGTGAACGAAATGACCAAGTCCTCGTGACGAAGACGTTTGAAATGCTCAGCAGGTACGAACATCCCATTGATAACATCTAACCTGATGACCAAACTGGAAGCCACTCAAATTGTGTAAAAAGTGCTGTAGGACATGGTAATTACATTTAGTATAATTAAAAATTAAATGATGGTTATGTTACTTTTAAATTAAGTTAAGATTAAGTACAAAATACAATTAAATGAATATTATATTAAAATAAGTTATATTAAGATTAGTTAAAATCTTAGTTAAATTGAAATGAGAAGTTAAGATGAAGTAAAAAATTCAATTCAGATTGAATTAAGATTTGGCATTGAGGGGATCCTGGAGCAGCTGGGCCTCCATCTTGTTCTTCTAGAAGGTAGTGAGTGAGACTGACTCCCCCGTCTCCCCCTCCTCCTGGGGCTGCAGTGGGCCAGTGGTGGTGACTGTGCAGGCGTTCCTCCAGGACAGCGCGGTGGTCCCTCTCTCCCTGACCCACCAGGCGCTTTACGTTAACGTGGAGACGCAGGTCGCCATCGCAGCCTTCATCCTCACCGGGGTCTACGTCCTCATCATCTTTGAGGTGTGTGGTATTCACACACACACACACACACACACACACACACACACACGCATGCATGCAGGCACGTGGGCACACTCACTCACACAAACGCACACAGACACACACTCACTCACTCACACATACAGACACACTCTTGCAAGTACGCTGAACGCACAAACACACACACTCAGACACGCACACTCACTCACACTCTCACTCCTTCTGAGTCTCTCCTCTCCTCCTCCTCCTCTGTCGTTGTTGACGGGCACAGATCATAAGTAGATCAAGTAAAATCTGTCTTCTTATTTAGGATGGGAGCTTATTTGCAGGACACTGACATAAGGACACCTCAGTTAATATTAAATATCACCATCTATTATTTCAGATTAGTGAAGTCTAAATGTATTAATAATCTGAGGAAATTACTTTCTACCTCTCATGAAAACCCAAAGAGGTCAACGGTGGCTTCGTTCTCGTTGACCAATTATGTCAAGATTGGCTCCTTCAAAGCGGGTTAGCGGGTTCTAAACGAGAAATTAATTTGTGTGCCATCTGTACTGATGCTGTCAGGTTTACTCCGACACATTACTGCTCTGCTCACAATATAATTATAACGCAATGAGGCCCTTTTTGGGTAAATCTGACAAAGCTGTAAGCTCTTTATGTAAATTTGAAGATATATTATATGATAAACCCTTAATTAGATTTATTTATTTATTTTGTAGTTCACTCTTTTTCTGTTTGTCTGAATGACTTAATTGACAGTATATTTTATAATGGACTGAGCAAGGCAAGAAGGACAGCTCAGGTATACAGATCTCGCAACGTTTTCCCATTTCCGTATTTAATTATTGCTGTTAGAGCACGTACCGTGGTTAGTTGTGTAATTACATCAGTCAGCCCTCCATGCACCTGTTCCCCTTTTGTAAACCTACCATCGTCTTTTAATAACCGGTAATTACGTGAGCGGATACTTTGGTAAGTTAACTATGGTATAAATTGTGGCGTTGACGGTCACAGGCAGCTCTCTGCATCTTTATGGGCTTGAATAAATGTCCTCAAAAGATCTGAAAAAACAACAACCTCACACACATGTCTGCTGAGTGAGACGGTGAGCAGCACATCACACTGAACCTGCTCAACGAGCTACGTCTGCTCATCAGCGTGCCCTACACGTGCACTCTGGGTCATCTTCGTTAACCCCTGGGCAAAGACTCAATATGCACGTGTGCGCTCTGTGCATGTGTGCGTGAGTGTCTAGATATGCATTTTGTTTGGTGTGCGTATGCGTGTGCATGCGTATCTAGATAGGCGCTTTGCGCGGTGTGTGTGTGTGTGTGTGTGTGTGTGTGTGTGTGTGTGTGTGTGTGTGTGTGTGTGTGTCTAGAAAGGCACTTTGTGTGTGTGTGCAAGCGTATCTAGAAATGCACTTTGTGTGTCTGTATGTGTGTGTGTGCGTTATGATATGCGTTTTGTGTGTATATGTGTCTAGATACACATGTAAGTGAGAGAGTAATAATTCTCATCAAATTAAGTTATTTTTCGTTGTCGTATTTTATTGATATTCTAATGATATGCGGGCCTACCTGGTCTTGCTAATATGAAATGTGTTTTTGTTTGATTTGCAGGTCGTCCATCGCACCCTGGCCTCCATGCTGGGCTCCCTGGCTGCGCTAGCTGCCCTGGCTATCATTGGAGATGTAAGCTTTATACTGTTCGATTAGCTATTAGCTATTACTGTTACACTATAGTATAGTAGATAGCTTATAGCTATTACTTTTACATTATGTGTGGTAGATAGTTAATAGCTGTTACTGTTATATTATGGTTTTATTCTTTTTATTGTTCCATTTGGCGGCACTTATGGCGAAAAAAAGCAGTACGCCGCTACGCACGCAAGTGATTTGAAGAGCGAGTTTGTTGCGGTAGCTCCGCCATACCCTCTCTGGCCGAACAACCACTGCTGGTTGATGGAAAACACGTCACTAACTGTGATGCTTGTGATTCGAATGCATGGCGGGACAGTGGCCACCGACACCCAGTTATTAATATTCATAGTACTGCAAATGCAATGGCTTTCATCAGTGGGACATAGGCTCAATTCACATTGTTTTACCTCTTTCGGCAATAGATGGTGACTTAACTGACATTTATTTAAATGATCTTTGAGATTTCCACTTTAAATTGTTTGTTGTTGCTTTTTTGGCACATCATATGTGTAGGGTAACTAGCTAACGTAATAAAAGTAAAGGATGTGTGTGTGTGTGTGTGTGTGTGTGTGTGTGTGTGTGTGTGTGTGTGTGTGTGTGTGTGTGTGTGTGTGTGTGTGTGTTTTCTTCGTAGCGGCCCAGCTTGGTGACAGTCGTGGAGTGGATCGACTACGAAACTCTCGCCCTGCTCTTTGGAATGGTGAGAAGAATGAGAGAAAAGCTTTTCACTGATAAACTATAAAACGATTTATCGACTAAACATGTAATTATGACTGTGTGTGTTGAATAAGACAGTTGGCACTAATTAAATGGCATACCATACGCTACAATTATTCCATTTATGTACAATAAAACGATTCATATACTCACTTACTAGGACTTTTATAAATAAGTGTATCTACTAAAAATCTATTTACCTGCCAAAAATCTTTTTTCTTTATTATAAATCTGTTTATCTACTTTAAATTATCTACTTAACATTTATGTATCTACTGTACATCTATTTATCTCATATAAAACTATACATTTTTAGCGTTAAATGAAAAGTATGTTCTTTATTGTCAACGGTTATGACTTATGGTTATGATTGACTAAGTATTATTACATTATTGTAGCAGTTGATCCTGCCACACGCCACCTTAGAGGTGTTGCTGGGCTCCGCCGACACACAGGACACAGGAAGATGTTGTAGTTTATTGTAGACGGTGCAAGATGTTACGGCCGGAGCGTAGAAGCAGGTGGTAAATGCTGACATGTCAGAGCTCTCCCTGAGAATGTATTGTGAGAGTGTGTTGATGGCTGTTTTATCCTGTATGCCCTGATTATTCAAATGCACCCCAGGTGTGCAGCCTCAGCCTGCCACAGTGTCTAATCAGCCTCGCTCGGGCCAGGTGAGGCTGCTTAAACCAGCTATCAACCACACACACATATATACACTGCTCAAAAAAATAAAGGGAACACTTAAACAACACAATGTAACTCCAAGTCAATCACACTTCTGTGAAATCAAACTGTCCACTTAGGAAGCAACACTGATTGACAATAAATTTCACATGCTGTTGTGCAAATGGAATAGACAACAGGTGGAAATTATAGGCAATTAGCAAGACACCCCCAATAAAGGAGTGGTTCTGCAGGTGGTGACCACAGACCACTTCTCAGTTCCTATGCTTCCTGGCTGATGTTTTGGTCACTTTTGAATGCTGGCGGTGCTTTCACTCTAGTGGTAGCATGAGACGGAGTCTACAACCCACACAAGTGGCTCAGGTAGTGCAGCTCATCCAGGATGGCACATCAATGCGAGCTGTGGCAAGAAGGTTTGCTGTGTCTGTCAGCGTAGTGTCCAGAGCATGGAGGCGCTACCAGGAGACAGGCCAGTACATCAGGAGACGTGGAGGAGGCCGTAGGAGGGCAACAACCCAGCAGCAGGGCCGCTACCTCCGCCTTTGTGCAAGGAGGAGCAGGAGGAGCACTGCCAGAGCCCTGCAAAATGACCTCCAGCAGGCCACAAATGTGCATGTGTCTGCTCAAACGGTCAGAAACAGACTCCATGAGGGTGGTATGAGGGCCCGACGTCCACAGGTGGGGGTTGTGCTTACAGCCCAACACCGTGCAGGACGTTTGGCATTTGCCAGAGAACACCAAGATTGGCAAATTCGCCACTGGCGCCCTGTGCTTTTCACAGATGAAAACAGGTTCACACTGAGCACATGTGACAGACGTGACAGAGTCTGGAGACGCCGTGGAGAACGTTCTGCTGCCTGCAACATCCTCCAGCATGACCGGTTTGGCGGTGGGTCAGTCATGGTGTGGGGTGGCATTTCTTTGGGGGGCCGCACAGCCCTCCATGTGCTCGCCAGAGGTAGCCTGACTGCCATTAGGTACCGAGATGAGATCCTCAAACCCCTTGTGAGACCATATGCTGGTGCGGTTGGCCCTGGGTTCCTCCTAATGCAAGACAATGCTAGACCTCATGTGGCTGGAGTGTGTCAGCAGTTCCTGCAAGAGGAAGGCATTGATACTATGGACTGGCCCGCCCGTTCCCCAGACCTGAATCCAATTGAGCACATCTGGGACATCATGTCTCGCTCCATCCACCAATGCCACGTTGCACCACAGACTGTCCAGGAGTTGGCGGATGCTTTAGTCCAGGTCTGGGAGGAGATCCCTCAGGAGACCACCCGCCACCTCATCAGGAGCATGCCCAGGCGTTGTAGGGAGGTCATACAGGCATGTGGAGGCCACACACACTACTGAGCCTAATTTTGACTTGTTTTAAGGACATTACATCAAAGTTGGATCAGCCTGTAGTGTGGTTTTCCACTTTAATTTTGAGTGTGACTCCAAATCCAGACCTCCATGGGTTGATAAATTTGATTTCCATTGATACAATTTGTGTGATTTTGTTTTTAATAAGATTATTTCATTCATTCAGATCTAGGATGTGTTATTTTAGTGTTCCCTTTATTTTTTTGAGCAGTTTATATACTATCATATTATTAAGTGTTATCATTAAGCATGAATATAGGGATGTACCCTATAGTTCTGAGTAAGTCTCTGTCCGGTCCTTAGCAACCGTCTCCCTCACTCTTCTGTTTTCATGGCGACCATCGCCAGTGACCTTTTCATGATTTCAAAGCTTGTCTCCATGGAAACAGGAAGCGGAGCACTTAACATACACTATCAAGTCTGCTCTGAAATACATGAGTACTTCCCGTAAAGTAGCTCAGAGAAACGGCTTCCTGGAAACACAAGGTTTAGTTTGAGTTCATTATAGTGTGTTGTGTTTGCTCTATGGTGGTTTGCGCACACACATACACAATCACACAGACAGACACACACAGGTACACATATACACACCGCACACACACTCATATGCACACACACATTTGCCCACCGACACACACAAACACACACACGTATTACACAACATCAGTGTGACTCATCTGCAGGTTGGCTGACGGATCGTTCCTATCTGTTAAAAGCTCTCGGTCTGTTCCTTCTCCCTGTCTGTCCCAGCTCTCGTTCTTATCTGTTCAAAACGCTCTGTCTGTCCCATGTCTTATTCTGATTTGTTAAAAAGCTTTCTGTCTTTCCCTTCTCATCCTGAAATTGTCTCTCGGGAGTCCATACTGAACTAGACAGCGTTGAAACCTTTATTTAAAACAACATTATTTCATTATTAGTAATTTTATTCACATTACTTACTAGATGTATTCTTCTCTGTTTGACATCATCACCAGAGATGTGGGTTAATATTGTTATTATTATTATTATTATTATTATTACTTAGATAACTATAAAGATAACTAATAAGATATTATTATTAAGATAAGCGCTATGGGTGCCTTAAAAAGCTGACTTAATTAATTAATTATTATTATTATTAAGTTGAATTCATAAGAGTGATGCTCATGACTAGACAAATTCATCAATGTGTTTCAACAGAGACGTAACCATAGCTCACAAACACAAACATCAACAGCAGAATATTACGCTGCACTAATGGTCCGGAATGCGGACTAGCGAGAAGAGTGACGACAGATGCAGAATTTAACTAAATACTCTTTCCTTTTCACAGATGATATTAGTGGCCATTTTCTCAGATACAGGCTTCTTTGACTACTGTGCGATGAAGGTGAGTTCAGTTGGACGGTTATTCACTAAACTGTACATGTTGAGCTCTGAAATCACACTGCTTATAGCATGACAACAACCAGTTCTAGAGAGGGAACAAGTCATGTAGCACTCGGTTAATCTTGATGACGATCAGGGTTTTAGCACTCAAGAATTAGAGGAGGCATAAGTATGCAATACAATAGACAAATAGAAACACACGCATACATGCATGGGTGTGTACCTTTTTCTGTATGGTATGTGCAGGTGTGTATATCAGAACCACTGCTTGTGTGAGTTCAGCATTTTAGTGACAAAAACTGTCATACAAATATGTTGGAGAAAACTCCAAAACATTTGCCTAACACCTTTCTCACCCATCCTAGGTTTTGAGACACCGCAGAGTTGCCATCAAAGCCTATTGGTTCTGACATGTGACATCACAGATTTGCCTGTAACCCATGATGTTAGGGCGGGACAAAGTGTAGGAGGGATTGAGGAACGTCCTGCCTGTCTGGGCTTGATGTAATCATGCGTGTTGAATTTAGAACGTATATTACTTTTGCTTTTAGGCACTTGACTACAAATCTGGGATTCCTAGAGCTACTCTGCACTCTGTCCAGTTGCAGCACTTTAACTTCTTTAGACTTTGCTCCATATTGATCGTATGCTTTGATTTGTTCCCAGCCCTACTTGTAAGTCAGTTTGCATGAAAGCATCTGCTAAAGTTAAGCCACTCAATGTAAATGCAATCACAATACTGTGGTGGTGGGTTGTTGGGCCGCTGGGCTGAACAGAAGTAGGTCTGTGAGTTATTGAGGGTTCAAGCACAGCGAATAAATTAAAGGTGCTCTAGATATGATTTTAAGAGCCCTTATTTCAGTGTAATCTGTTGCCAATTTACAGGTCTCAGATAGTCGCATAGTGTGGATTCCACAGCCATCCGCCAGCTATTACTGAGTAAAATGCTCTGTAAGAATATCAGTTTACTGTTGACTGCACCTGCCTCTGTATGAGACAATTTAGATCTGAGACTGCTCCCGGCTCATTTCTGACCAATCAGGGCAATTGCCTGTCTTGCCTTGCACTTCTTAATGGAACACTTCTTAATGGTGGCGACACATAGCGAGGGAGCAGAGAGGGAGGGGGTGTTTTTTTCCGGTTGTTTATTTTGGAAGTCTTGCCCTCCTCTGCTCTTTTCTGCTTTGTCTCTTTAAAACTGTTACATCTGACCCCCTGCAGTTTTAAGACAGCAATGCTCTGTGTCTCGACAGGCCTACCAGCGGTCTGCTCTCTCTCTCTCTCTTGACAACTGTTACATCTGACCCCCAGCATCTTTAAGACAGCTATGCTCCGTGTCTCGGCAGGCCTACCAGCTGTCACGAGGAAGAGTGTGGCCCATGATCATGATCCTCTGCCTCATTGCGGCCATCCTCTCCGCCTTCCTGGACAACGTTACCACCATGATGCTGTTCACGCCCGTCACCATCAGGTAGCGCCAGAGAACACGCAGAGAACATGCTAAAACAAGTTAGAACATGCTAGAAAATGCCAAGAACACATCTAGAAAGCTCCAGAACACAAGAGAAGATGGTTACCATGCCATGAGAAACGATAAAACGCTAGAACGTTCTAGAACATGCCATGTATCATATTATATCAGCATTCGATTTGGTGTCAATTCACTGGCTAGCAGCAGCAGGTTAGAATAATGTGCATCTCATTTTCTTAATTTCCTGTCTTGGATTAATAATAAAACAAGATTAAAAAAAGATTTCTGCTGGAAATGCCCATGATGGTTAATAAAAGGTTTTATGATAGTTATGATAAGGTGTTATGATGGTTAAGATAAGGTGTTATGATGGTTAAGGTTAGGTGTTATGATGGTTAGGCGTCCAAGTTAGGGTTAGAGATAGTTAGATTAGATAAGGGGTGGTTAACAAGCGAAGGATCTCGGGGAAAGCAATACATCCTGGGAATTAGAAAGAGAAAAGTGAATCTAGGTCAGAATCAACAGAAGTTGATTGACCAGAGCCATGAGCCATACAATGAATAAAACTGTGCAGTTTTGCTGAACATGGTGATGGTAACTAGAGACATGTTTTCAGGGTTAGCTCTAAACGCCGCCAGCAGATCCAGCTTCTTTATTTATTTCCCTGCTTCTCGTTGCCATGTAATCAGAGCTGAAGAGTCGCTGTCCTGGGTTTATTTTTTATATTTTATTTGGCTATCCGCCAGATTGTGCGAGGTGCTAAACCTGGACCCGAGACACGTCCTGATTGCAGAGGTCATCTTCACCAACATCGGAGGGGCAGCCACAGCTGTGGGAGACCCCCCCAATGTCATCATCGTCTCCAATCAGGCGCTGCGCAAGGAGGTGAGCATGGAACAACTTTCCAGAGATTTACACCCAGATCGAGGGCGAGTGAACGCCAGCGAAACCCCAAACGGTCTCATCTTCCCCCACAGCTCCATCAGTACCCTTTCATCCACACCAAACTACATGTTCTCTTCTGAACTAATATTAAATTATTTTTATTATTATGCATTTTTCATATTTTTCATATTTTCATATTATACTGTTATCTACTATCTACTATCAAGTAATATTGTAGCGGTCTACCTGGAGACATTTAAAATGGAAGAAGCTGAGGTGTACTTTGCTATTTCTGTTGTCAACTTTACTGCTCAGCAAACATAAGGTTGACCAAATTCAACAAATATTAATATCATATTTTTTGTTTAGTAGATATAACAATGCGAACTCTAGATCTTTAACAACGAAAAAACCCTGGAAGCAGCTCGCGTACCACTTCAATCTCCCGGTTGGGAATCTCTGGGGTAAACCATTAAACCCTTAAACCATTAACGATCCGTCCAGCATGAATAATGAATGATCTGTGATTAGAGACCCCACCACCTCGCTTGTTTGTTGTCTAAAGATAGATAATGTAGATATATATGAGATAGATATACGAAGAAAACACTTTAGTGCTAGTTTGTTTTTACATTCAGTTTTGTTATTGGTTGTCGATGATACCTCACCTCTACACTGTGATAGGCACACACACGCACACGCACACACACACACACACACACGCACACGCACACACACACACACACACACAGACTTACTGTGTTAAGCTCTTTGTCTGAATTGAAAAGCGCAATATAAACACAATTAACTATTATTATTATTCTGACCTGGGGTCTGTATGTAATAGTGCATCAGTGGAACAAATAGAACCCTCCTCCCAGAACTTCTTTCTAATGAGGGAGGAAGTAGAGTTAAATCATCTGGACACGGCCACTTGCTTGACCTTTTCCTCATGATCATGAAGACGGATAATGTACGGAACAGTACGACCTCTGATCTTACTCTGGGGTCCAAGCCCTACACACACACACACACACACACACACACACACACACACACACACACACACACACACACACACACACACACACACACACACACACACACACACACACACACACACACACACACACACTTGCACACCAGAATCAGGTCAGTTTACATCTTAATTGGTTTAATTTGTCAACAGGTTGTGCTGAAGGTGCATGGGTTAAGTAGGGAGACACCGAAGCAAGTCTTTTTCAAGATGTGTAAAGGTTGTAGCCAACTTTGTAAAAATATCACAATTAAGGTCTCACAGTTTCAAATCCATCTGAGCTGGAAACTTAACGGTGTCTAGGAGTGCGGTACAATACAATCTGGGTGGGCACACGTTATCGTTTTGTCACCCGAGTATTTTGTAATTTTTAACAGCTTTTCTTACTGAACTAAATGTATTTAGAAGACGCTTTTATCACAAGCAACAGTTAATTCAGCTACATGTCATTAAGGAGCAGGTAGGAGATGGGGTCATCTCACTCAAGGATGTCTACAAGTTAGACTTACTTTGGGGATCGAACCAGTACCCTTCGGCTGGGAGTCGAACACCTCACCAACGACACTATCCTGCCTCCCAAACAGCTTATATTCAACATATCGCTGGGAATGTCATTGTCAAGTCCTGTATTGCAGTATCTATAACATATCAGGTTTAGAACAAATTTGACAGGCATTACTAAAGTCCGTTTACATTTCCTGTGTAACATATCAACATGTATGACCTTCCCAGAACCATCACTACAGCGTGGTTCATCTCTCAGTCAGCCCTGTACACATTGGGTTCGTTGTTTGTTGTTGGTTGGTACGTGCCCTCCTCTATCTTCGTTAAGCACGCTGCTGTCCGTGTTTACATGCTGGTGTGGGCGTGGTTTCTGGACGCTAGACGCCATCGCCATAAATCATCAGACATCAGACATTTCTGTTGTGAAGCCACCTGCTTTGTGATCACTGGAAGATGCGATACCAGACGATCTGAGATCTTGCCGCCTTTCAAACGTCTGGGGATTTCTAAATGCGAGTTAGTTGTTGGAACGGCTGATAACAGACCTAAGCCCCTTACATTTTAGAGTAAATTACACTCTCCCCCCATTCTCCTCCATAGGGAAACAAACTAGAGATATAGTGAATAACTTTGTAAAGTTCAGCAAGCTATTTAAAACCTTAAAATCAGATGTCCCGAGCAACGTTACATTATTTGATTATGTTTAATCTAATGTGTGCTCAGTCCACAAGATTGGAGAATTTAAAGATTTCCACCACTTCGTTTGAATATGTTTAACCCAGGACAACAAAGACGTGTTAGTACGACACGACTTATGCATGTCACTGCCCAAATATGAAGGGCCGCCCTAAAGTCTTATGATTGGTTGTTTTCTTTTTTCTTTTTGTTTTACTCTCTAATTGTTTCCACCCAGTTTTAGTAACGAAACCTGGGAGATTGCCCTCAGTCCATAGTTGAGCGATATGCTTAGAGACATACTTGTGAGTCAGAGCCCTGAGTCTCTGGATCTTTTAGTCTGGTCTGACACCGATCGGTATTTAAAACCTCTGTATTCTGCCTCTTCTGAGACCTGTAAGATCTGCACTGCCCTGACACCACCTGTTCTATCTAACAAGCTGGGGTGGGGGTGGGTGGCGCCAGGGGTGGGTATTAAGGGATTCTGTGATAGATAGAGGTAGAGAGAGAGAGAAAGAGGTAGAGAGAGAGAGATGAAACGTCAGTGAGACCTGATGCAACGCCACCAGACACGCTGCAACACCTCTCCTGTGGCGGCGTCGTGCGAGGCCGCGAGAGACTCTGGATCTGGACTCATGAGAGCTGACCCTCAAAAACAGATATAATAATCCTAAATGCTGAACAGGCTCCAACCACTAGTGTACTTACCCTGTAGGGTAGGCGGTATGTCTCCTAGTGACCTGGGTTCGATTCCCTCCTGCGGCCCTACGCAATGTGCTATCCCCTCTCTCTCTTCACTGCCCGTTGTGTTGCATCTCTGCAAAGCTTTACATGGTAATAACTTTGGGATGTCGTGAAAGGTTTCAGTTTCAGTCTATAAGACCAACTGATCCCATGACAGTTCCTAACGATGTCATGGTTAACCAGGACCCAGGAGGTGATCTGGGGTTGGTGGGCTAGGCTGGTGGTCTGGGCTGAGGGGTCTGGGAGGTAATCCTCTCCCGGTGCAGACTCTGACATTCTCCCAGTAGCTGGAGGTGGTGCTGGGGGAGGGGGGGGGGGGTCGGCCGGGTGGGGGGCTGACATTCTAGCTTCTTGGTGGGTCCGACTCAACCACGCCCACTCCATATGAGTACACACACACACACACACACATACTGTCCAGGTTGTCTTGGCAGGGTCTCCCAGGTGACTGAGCAGCGAGGATATGGGAAAGCACTCATGTCTGGTCCTGATAAGGAGTGTGTGTGTCTGTTTTGTTTGCAGGATGCTCATGGTAATCAGGGTAGTGAGAGGAGCATATGTCTGTGTGTGTGTTTGGCGGGTGTGTGTGTGTTCGGGAATTCTGTCTCTTGTCAGGCTTCCGTTGTGTTTGATTTGTTACTCAGACGCACATAGCATTTAGCACGTAGCAAGTAGCACAACCAGCTCTTTGAATTCTTCTTCTATAATTTTAACGGGCATTGTGTGCCCCTCCTCTCTCTCTCCAACCTATCTCTATCTCTCTCCGTCTCTCCCACCTATCTCTCTCTCTCTTTTTCTCCCTTCTGTCCTTCTCTCACTCTCGCTGTTTCCCCTCTCTCTTTCTCTCCCTCTTTCTCTCTGTTGCCTCTCTCTCTCTCTCTCTCCCTCTATCTCAGTATGGACTCATCAATTGTGAAAATAACAACAAGATGTTGATCTTTCAAATTGACATCATGTTTAACACGTTTGATGAGCAATATGCCTCAACCCGACACAACAGCCTCTTCACACTTAATGGAAATTTTCTATCTCTGAAATATAATAAAATGGAAGGCTTCGATTGTTTTTAATTACATCCTGTCTGTCGTTAGTTTTAACGTTGGTTGAAACAATAAAACACTCGTCCTGTAGAGGACACTGTTCTCCACTTATACTGCCTGTCCAATTGTTTCACAATAAAAGCCCTATAATCCCCTGCAGGCATACCAATATACAAAAATACTTTTATACTTTTACTTTTTAATATTTGAGGAGGCGACTCTGTAAAAGGACATGTGTGTGCGAGTGTACATGTGCTTTCAACGTGTTTTGCTGATAGGGCACACAGGTCACTTTGAGGCACTCTGATGATGAATATATATTTTCTGTGCAATGGAGATCTGGGTGCAGGCTCAACCCGCTTCTCTGAGAAACGTATGTTATTCCCCAAGGATACAATTATCCCATCACTCTGCTGGCTCTCTCATACCGGCTCTGTCTCATTCTCGTAACGTCTCCTCTGTACTTTATCCCCCTGATATTCATCATGATGACGTTTAGATGAAGAGATTAATCCTATGAAAGATTTGAATAATATTATGTGGTCATGGGATATGAGGTGGTGTTAGCTATTGGTGTTTTAATTATTTTTGTATCATTTGGTCATTTAGCAGACGCTTCAATCCAAAGCAACTAACAGAGAGTAGAGATGCATATTATGAAGGAGCGGGTAGGGGTTTGACAGTACAGAGACAGGACATTAAGGAGCAGGTAGGGGTTCAACAGTACAGAGACAGGTCATTAAGGAGCAATTAGGGGTTAGACAGTACAGAGACCGGTCATTGAGGAGCATGCAGGGGTTAGACAATGTATACGGAGACAGTTCATCAAGGAGTAGGTGGGGGTTAGACAGTGAATACAGTGACAGGTCATTGAGGAGCAGGTAGGGGTTATACAGTATAGAGAAAGGTCATTAAGGAGCAGTTAGGGGTTTGACAGTACAGAGACAGGTCATTAAGGAGCAGGTAGGGGATAGACAGTACAGAGACTTGTCATTAAGAATCAGGTAGGGGTTAGACAAAACAGAGACATGTCATTAAGGAGCAGGTAGGGTTAGAAAGTACAGAGACAGGTCATTAAGGAGCAGGTAGAGATTAGGGGGCATCTTGCTCTATAGGATGTCTACAGGTAGACTGAATATTGAGGGATCAAACCCAGTACCTTTCGGCTGGGAGTCGAATACGCTAACCACTACACTATAATTTTTTCTTAACCCAAACCCGAAATTAAATGGCTTTTCAGCACATGAACTAGTGGATGTTGTTGATCATGTAAAAAATAATTTCAGCTTTTCACCATCTGGTCGCCGTTAACAATAAAGTCTCCCTGGCCAAAAACAGCACATAAGAACTAAGATTCGTTTTCAACATTCTGTTAGTCGATATTGTGTGTTTTTATGTTTTTAAATTGTGACGTGTCAATGACAATTTTCTGTAAAAAAAGAAGAATGTTAATCTACGGTTAAACACACTGCACTTTGCTCTGTTGCGTTTTTAAGTTTTATTAAAGTGATCCTGAGCCTGACGATTTTCCACAATATAAAAGTCCTCAGAATGTAAATTCTAGTGATCTCCATGTGTCCTACAGGGGATTGACTTTGCGGGCTTCACGGGGTACATGTTCCTGGGGATCTGCCTGGTCCTCGCCACATCCTTCCCCTTCTTACGGCTACTCTACTGGAACAAGAAGCTCTACAACAAGGAGTCCAGTGAGATCGTTGGTACGTCTGAACACTGTACACAGTATCCTATAGGTCTGAACGCACCTCTGAAAGGGAATACCTGTCAAGGTCTTATGAAACACACAACTGAACCAACAGAAAGACTGGATGAGCTCACCGTCTACGCAGATGTATTGTGGTTGTGATTAATGAACCATTAAGACCAGCTCTATTTTAAACTTTTAACCCTTCATAAGAAGCTCTCTCTTTTAGTGGCGGATAACCTTCTCCAGATGCAGATGGCCTCTGATAAGAAGATAATAGAATAGTATGGAATATTATATACCATAATAAAATAGCATATAATTCAGCTACTACTCGTCCATCTGGCTGCTAACATGGGCACCATCCTACATTATGTTACACACATGCACAAACGCACGCACATACGCACACACATTAGAGAACACAAACAAACACACACACACACACACACACACACACATACGGCTGCGATGGCTCCCATTATCAGATGACTGTGAGATCAGAGTCATAATGTTATTACTCTGCCTGGGCCCCGTCCCCCAGACCAGCCGCATTCCATCCCTCGGACGTCTAGAGAGCTTCTTCAGACTGATCCAGTGATTAATGAAACACTAAGCGATGCACCAATCAAAACCATAATTGGTTCCTCATAATTGTATTTGTGTATATTCCTACATTGAAACAATGCCCCTAGGGAGCCATGATCGTGTAATAGTTAGGGTGTTTGATTCCCAGCCAGAAGGTACTGGGTTCCATCCCCCTATCAGCCTAACCTGTAAGCATCCTCGAGCAAGATGCTCCTTCCCTCCTACCTAGATAGTTATAGTGATAATTTATGAAACACACACACACACACACACAATTAACTATCTGCATGGAGGAGAAGCATGCGGCGCTAAAAGCATCAACATGCCCGGAGTCTGGTTGGATCGCGCCCTGCACAAAGGTCACACAGGCGCTTATGTTTTGTGGCACTCCGCGTGGGGTGACTCGTGAGTTGAAAGTGCTAAAGCGAACTCCCCCAACTGCTTCTCCGCTCTAAACCTCGAGCTAAGAGAGTGCTGCGGTTGCTAGCAGAGGGAGGCCAGCATTTGTGTACAGTGGACACTTTGCTACAAAGACTTGGGGTTTCCTTTGTTTGTTGTTAACGATTGTCAGATGTGTTTAACCGCCAAGCAGTGAGTAATGGTAAGATATCCTTGAGGTTAGGGCAGTCGGACTCCCAGCCTAACGGTTCTGGGTTCGAATCCAGGACTCGCTGTCTATCTGCAGATGAAGATGCCAACAGGCCAGCCCATGTGTCTGAAAACATACCCTGTACGTCGCTTTGGATAACAGCGGCGGCTAAATGTCTCAATTAGAAAACGAAAGATAACCCCCATGTAGCAGCAAATGCATGGCGCTGTTTAACATGTATGGCTGTAGGCTACTGTCTCCTCTCTGCCTTATCAGAAGGGAACCACAATAATAACAATAACCATCCCAGTTAATCCCTACTTGTGTGAGATGTCCAGGAGCCACAGTTTATTGTCGATAATCCATCTGTCCTGCACGTCGTTCAACATTTTAATCTCACTGGTGTTGGAGCTCAGGTTCGGTACAGGACGCAAGATTGCTGCATAATAAACCTTAATGGGAAAACTAATCACGTAGAAATATGGGGAGTTATTTCTAATGGACATTTTAAGGCGAGACACATCTATACAACCCCCACCCCCACAGAGCGAAGCACACACAGGATTAGAACATTAGAATCGTCCTCTTCTGGCCTTAGAAATGATGATGAGGAAAAGGAGGAAAACATACTGGTCGCTGCTGTTTTCTGTTGGTCTCTACTGGTCTCTGTTGGCCTCTACTGGTCTGCCCGGGTCTCTGTTGTTTCTGTTGGTATCTGTCGGTCTCCCCAGGTCTCTGTCGGTCTCCACTGGTCTTTGTTTGTCTCTGTTGGTCTCTACTGATCTCTACTGGTCTTCGTTGGTCTCTGTTGGTCTCTGTTGGTCTCTGTTATTCTCAATTGATCTCTACTGGTCTCTGCTAGTCTTGTGTCAGGTCTCAGTCTTTTCAGACGTTCCTGATCCTCCCAACGGTCCGAGCTCAGAGTTTCCCGCCGAATCAAAGCCCTCGCTCTCCTCCATTAGTAATTTTCTTTCCCTCCATTTAGCTAATCAGGAACTGTTTGTTTTTCTTCTCCTGCACCAATTAAGCCGCTATTAGGGTCACCTAGCAACACCCATCATCCAGGAAGAGTTCCCCGCTGGTACTTCCTCCCGGCAGAGCGTAGCACCGGCTCCCGCCCAGAGCTGGTCACCACGGCCCCCTCTCCTCCATCCATTAGTTTCCCAGCAGGAGGGCTTAGAGCTTATTGACGGCAAACAAGCTAATACATCCCCCAGCTGGTGCAGGAACCCACAGCCATTACCCACAATACACATCACCACGTCATCACCACCACACCCAGTAACTAACCACCACCACCAACACCACCACCACCACCATCGGTGTGCGTCTGTTGGTGTGTGTGTGCGTCTGTGTGTGTCTGTGAGTGTCTATGGGTCTGTGTGTGTATATGTGTGTGTGTGTCTGCGTATGCATCTGTGTCTTAATGATCGTGTGCATCTGTGTGTGTGTGTGTGTGTTGTGTTCATGCAGAGCTGAAGCATGAGATCCTGGTGTGGCGTCAGACGGCCCAGCGGATCAACCCTGCGAGCCGCGAAGAGACGGCCATCAAGTGCCTCCTGATGCAGAAGGTCATGAACCTGGAGAGTGTGCTGCGCAACATGATGAAGACGTTCCAGAGGTAGAGACACAAGATGACTATTATTATTAGAACATCACTACGGCCAATCACGGAGAGGTAGAGGATGCTAGTGTTGAGTAACATGTACTTTGGGTAAGTATGGTAAGAAACACCCCAGTTTTAGCCGGAGATTCCAAAAAAGCGATCCGAGGCGAAGCACAAATTTGGAGAGAAAAAGGACACATTGGGTTTAATAGGAGTAGCTGCATGCGGGTCGTACTGTTGTTGTCAGAATGCACGTCTTGCTCGCTCGGGCTAGGGTGTGTAGTCTATAGAAAACGACCACTCCGGAAAAGTGTATTTAGCCGGAAATTGCAGACTTCTTGCATTTTACCCCTTTAACAACTTTATACATTTTCATAAAAATAAAAAAACCGAAATGTTTACACTTTGTGAGACCCAGAAAGAACAGCTTTCAACTGAAATAAAAATATGATTTTGTGGTTTATTTATCATTTAAAGGTTTGACTCATTTAACAGCATATAACAACACTGATACCTGTAAAGCTATTGATATTAACATAAATCTAATTGTTAAGCATCTTACAAGTAATTCTGTAATCACAGAAATAGTAGTATTGTGGTTTGTATTTGTATAATACATTGTGTAGCAATACCTGACATATCAGAATATATTTAACATAATTAAATATGGTGACATAGGAAATATGGTGCAAATCTGTAAATGTGTGTTGTTACTGTGTAATTAATGGGAAGTTAATGTTTAATTACAATGTATTAAACATTTACTAAACTCTTTACTTCGTTCGCAGAGAAATATCCCAGGAGGATAAGAACTGGGAGCAGAACATTAAGGAGCTGCAGAAAAAGGTAACAATAATAACACATCGTCACCGTCACTATGCTACCTGTCATTCCCTCTCTATATTTCAACCCACTTTCCTGCCTTACTCTCCTTTTCATTAAGGGACAAAAGCCCATACAAATGTGTATGTATGTATATATGCCTATATATACAGTGGCTAAATACACCTGGTTAAGAAGACCTAGGTTTGATATCGTCAAATGGTCCTATGCTTCCCTCTCTCTTCACTCTCCTGTGTCTCTTCACTATCCTGTCTCTCTTCACTCTCCTGTCTCTCGTCACTCCCCTGTCTCTTTTCACTCTCCTGTCTCTTTTCACTCTTCTGTCTCCCTTCAATCCCCTGTCACTCTTCACTTTCCACTCTCCTGTCTCTCTTCAATCTCCTGTCTCTCGTCACTCTCTTGTCTCTCTTCACTCTCCTGTCCATAGAATACCATAAATACACTTATACTCTGCCATTTTGAGAGGGCTCAAGCGAGTTGTAGTACTGTAAAATCCCAGATCAACGTAAATATACGGTAAGCTAGGCTAATGTTGTTTTGCCATGTCGCACATGAGAAACACTGTGGCAGTTGTAGTGTGCAACACAACAATTTCACCCCATAATGACCGTCATTTCACAATGAATTACTAAACAATGACCAAAAAACATTACTACCAACACAAAATAGAGGCGGTTCTTGTGTCTCCACGTACAAGCCCTATAACAAATTAACTTAATGAAGACCACAGCAGCAACAACAATAACACCCCTTCTCTCTCTCCCCTCCACAGCACAGCATAACGGACACGGTTCTGCTGGTCAAGTGTGTCTCCGTCCTCGCCGTCGTCATCTTCATGTTCTTCCTCAACTCCTTCGTTCCCAGCATCCACCTGGACCTCGGTAAGCCCAGCCCACATCACCCACCCCACCCCACTCCACCCCACCCTTACCCCATCCACGTCCCCGAATAATATCTTCCAACCCAGGTGTAATTATTGTTTCTGAAATGAATTCCGAAAACGTCTTGTTCTTCGTCAACTCCGACGTGGTGTATGCCGCCTGCACAATGACTAATTACTACAATATTGTTTATAAATACCTGGGATACTGTGTCCAGTATACCATATACTGTGCTGTAGCGGTTATAGTGATTCAGTTATCTTACATCCTAAAGGTTTACCTTTTTCTAAAGTGAATAGAAGCACAGCGCTGACCATTACTGTTCGTTATTCTACATGCTTGTTGTTATCGTTTCCTCCTCCTCTTCTTCCTACTCCCTCCCTCCTCCCCCACTCCTCCTCATCCCCCTCCTCCTTCTCCCCCTCCTCCTCCACTCCCGCCTCCTTCTCCTCCCCCTCTTCTTCCCCCTCCTCCTCCTCTTCCTCCTCTTCCATGAAATGTGTGTCATTACGACCGGATATACGGTACAGTAATCATAAGAGCTGTGGTTCTGTTGGCTTTAGATAAAGAAACATTTAGGATGTAAAAGCCACAGAGATGTAAAATATACTCACTCAGTATACCAGGTGCTTAAGAACAGTGTTTTCTTATTTGTTATTCACTCTTTTAGAATTAGAATCAGAATTAAGTCTTTTAACAGACGCTTTTATCCAAAGCTACGTACAGTAAATTCAGATACATGTAATTAACAAGCAGGTAGGGGTTAGGGGTCATCTTACTCAAAGACGCCTACAGGTAAGCTGTGGACATTGGCAATCTAACCCAATGTTTTTTTGGGCTGGGAGTCAAACACCCTAGCCACTAGTAGACTATCCTGCATACACATGCACGCACGCACACACACACACACACACACACACAAACACATACAAACACACACACACACACACACACATGACGTGGGGATGCCTGAGGGGAGAGAGACACAGAGAGAGAGGTCTCTATCCAAACAGAGCTTGTTCTTAATATATGCAAGGAACAATCAGCCCTGATAACTGGCCACAACAGCGCTTTTAGCAAATTAGACACCATTACGCATTCATTTTGTTTAATTTAGCTCTTATTATGGTCTGGATGTTTAATCACCCAGGTACATGTTTTTGTACATATGCAAAATCCCTATGATAACACAACAGCACTGTCCGTCCCAGCCGGTGGAGCCCCTTGGAACCAGGCAACATGTTGGCTTTCCCTTCTGAGTCACCTGGTTTACATGATTAAGATCTTTCGTGACCCATCACCTTTTTATAAATCCTTTGAACACTTTCTACAAAGTGTTTGTAGCAATATGCCATCACACAATCACCATCCAACAGTTAGAGACCAGTTACAGATCTTAGCCTGGTCAAAATGTGTCTTACTAATTCTATATTAGGCTTATATGTTAGAAATTAACTGAATTCAAACCATGGCCATCATCCAAGAACAACCACTGTGAAATCAAGATCATGTTAGTGTCAGAGCAAAGCAAGCATTCATGTCATTTTATTTTCATATATGCCCCCTAGTGGCTGTGAATCACTTAATGTTGCTTTAACCTTAGAAGATGTCGACAGCAAACTTTTTGGCTGAGCCATCCTTTATCTTTTAGCCTTGGCAGCGTCTTCCGCCACTTAGTTCGGACGAATTGCAATCAGAGACGGCTCGCCAAACATATTCTGAAGACCAGTGTTGTGTTGTGTATGATGAATGAGCTGTCACCATGGCCTCAGCCTCCTTATAATTGGACCGCTAGTAGCGTTGGCTGTCTGCTCCTCGCTGGACAGCCAAACCTAGGGAGCTTCTTTCTACCCTTTCTTCCTACCTATTTAAATCTAAGTTGAACAAATACTTAACTCGGGAGGCATGATGCTGTTCGGCTCCGTTGCGTTGGTGTCTGTTGTGTTGCCGTTAAACTGACAGGAAAAATTGTGTTGTGTAAAATGACAGACAACATGTCTCCTTTTTTTAAACCAAGGACCTGTGGGAAGCCAGGCCTGACTACACTAGGAGCGTGACTCTAGATCGAGCACAGAGGAGGGCGGGTGTTAGCAGTGGGGCTGTTGATCTTGTAATCCACTTGCCGTGATAACAAATAGCGGTAATAACGGCAACACTCGCTGGGGGTTTCATTATACATTACATAAGAATCATTTCGATAAAATCCATCGTTCAAGCATAATGTTTTCAGCAGGGAAAGGATCCTCGCTTCCCTGACCGCAGATACGATTACCGGGTAATGAAAGCAATGCTGGATACGAAAGCTCATTTGACCACATGACCCGGTCATGCAGCCTGATTGGTTTTGCATTTAAAGTCCATTAAATATCCATGCAAAACGCCGTTGGCTCTGCTCGGGCTTCTGCTGTGTTACACACTCTGGAAAACATACTCAGGAAACACTCTTGACACCGAAAACCATCTTGAAACCATTCACTTATCAAAAAAAAACATTCACTATTGAGAAACCATTCACTATCGAAAAAAAACAATTCACTATCGAGAAAAACCATTCACTATCGAAAAAAACCATTCACTACCGAAAGAAAACATTCACTATCGAGAAACCATTCACTATCGAGAAAACATTCACTATCAAGAAAACATGCACTATAGAGAAAACATTCACTATCGAGAAACCATTCTCTATTGAGAAACCATTCTCTATTGAGAAACCATTCACTATCAAGAAAACATTTACTATCAAGAAAACATTCACTATCAAGAAAACATTCACTATCGAGAAAACATGCACTATAGAGAAAACATTCACTATCGAGAAAACATGCACTATTGTACAAAACTCTGATCAAAGTACCTTTTTATGTGATGTCATTAATATGAAGTTAAAATGTTATGATTCATTATTTAATTCTTCATTCTTTGACATTGGTTAACGTCATGGATCTTTTTGCACTCTTCTATCCTTTATAGTCCCAAAGGTCTTGGCCAGCACATATTGGCAGATTCATTTGAGACCAGAGGAGACGTGAAACAATGCAACACATTCTTCGGTACAAATACCCTACTAACACTGGATAATTTATCATACACAGTATTAGTACGGACTAAAAAGATGGACTTCTGTCTATTCATGAGGCCTTGCGCCTATACTCCTAAAAGATTACTTTATTGTCCTCCACTTTGTCATCCTCCTCCTTCATCCCCGTCCTTTTCCTCTAAATTCCTGTCACGTGGGAAATTACTTCCTAGAAGGCCCTTTGCCAAGACAATTAGCAAAGCTTACCTGTTTAATCACATCTTCTCCACATCACTGCACACCCAAACCACCGCTCGTCCAACTACACGGAGCTCTCATTCTCTTCTCGTCTAGTGAAATGTTTATACTTCTGCGTTTTCTGCGTTACTCAAGTAGGATCCAAATATGTCATTTAAGCTATTCCACAGCCAGCTTCATTTAGCTTGATGCTGTCCAACAGTACTCTGCAAATTGCTGTTTTTTTGGTAGCTAATGTTAGCTAATGGTAGCTAATGGTAGCTAATGGTAGCTAATAATTAGAGTTAGCAGAATAGTGCACTGGACTGTCAACCTTTACTGATCAGACAGTCTATGAGCTAGGGGTCCTTAGGGGTCCTAAGCTGTTTATACATGAACAGGTAAAGGTGTTGTGTTGTCTACTGATCATTGATGTTATTTATTGATTGGTCTTGGTTTTTTGATAATTTTTGTTTTTCATTGATTATGGGTATGAATTTGAACATGAATGTTGTGTATTGATTATTGATGGGGATGATGATATTGTTAATTGGTGATGGATGTGTTTATTGATGATGTACAGGTTGGATCGCCATCCTGGGTGCGCTGTGGCTGCTGGTCCTCGCAGACATCCAGGACTTTGAGATCATCCTACACCGCGTGGAGTGGGCCACACTGCTCTTCTTCGCTGGTCTCTTCGTTCTGATGGAGGTATGGAACACACGGACCCGTCCCGACAGATATACAGACTCGATATGATAATTTCTTAATAATAATAATTTCAATAATTCCAGTCAAGTACATCGCTACAAAAGGAATTTCTAAATTAAATGAACTAAGTAGCAAAGTCAGTTTGATGAGATGTTCCCAGAAGATAGTTGTAATTATAATAACTGTAATTATTGGAATTACAATAATTTATAGAGCACTTTTTTCAAAACAAGGTTCTTACATGATTATTTTTCTTCTTATAATGCTCTTATTATGATTAAAATATAAACATGGGGACGCCTCCAGAAAGAGGAAAAGGAGGAAGAAACCAAGTCAGCAGAATTGAAAAAGTGCTTTCATTTACATTTAGCGGACGCTTTTGTCCAAAGCGACTTACAATCATTCATACACACATTCACACACCGACGGCGGTATCAACCATGCAAGGCGGCAGCCAGCTCGTCGGGAGCAGTTAGGGTTAGGTGTCTTGCTCAGGGACACCTCGACACTCGAACTAGCAACTTTCCGGTTACAAGTTTACTTAGTTAGAAGTTTCCAAAGTTAGAAGCTACTGCCGTACTGCTTTCGTGTCCCTCCTTCAGTTTCTTCTCAAAGTCTTTATTCAATTAAGTTAACACTTTCCGATTGAATCACCTGTAAGTCAGATTTCAGTTTCTGAGAAGATTAGCTGTATCTGTCCTCTATGTTGGATCCTGTGTTCTCCTCCTCCTCCACCTCACCTCCTCTTGTCTCCATGTTGGATCCTGTATTCCCTCCTCCTGTTGTCTCCATGTTGGATCCTGTGTTCTCCTCATGCCCCTCCTCCTCACGTCTCCATGTTGGATCCTGTGTTCTCCTCCTCCTCCACCTCACCTCCTGTTGTCTCCATATTGGATCCTGTGTTCTCCTCCTCCGCCTGCTCCTCACCTCCTTTTGTCTCCATATTGGAACCTGTGTTCCAACTCCTCCTCCTCCTCCTCCTCCTCCTCCTCACCTCCTCTCGTCTCCATGTTGGATCCTGTGTTTTCCCCCTCCTCACCTCCTCTTGTTTCCATGTTGCATCCTGTATTCTCCTCCTCCTCGCCTCCTTTTGTCTCCATGTTGGATCCAATGTTCCCCTCCTCCTCACCTCCTCCTGTCTCCTCTTGACTCTGCAGGCCTTGGCTCAGCTGCAGCTGATTGACTACATAGGAGTGCAGACAGCTCTTCTGATCAAGGTGAGTCATCTTCATGTTTTTCTTCTCTTCCTCTTCTATTTTACCCTGACTCCCCTCTCGAGACCACTCAGATTGATTAGTTATTGATAACATAACAAAATAACCGCTTTACATTGAGGCTTATTACGAGCCACTAAATTACATAATATACTATCAGGACGTAGTCATTGGGGTTCTAGTTATATATAGTTAGCTACTCTAGATGTTATACCAAGAGGTGGATAGAGTCTAAGTACTCATAGTTAGCTAGTTAGCAGTAGCTGCTGTAGTATTATTATGACGGTGACTTGTGTGTAGTAATGGGATTCTAGTTATTCATAACTAGTTATTAAGTAGTAGCTTCAATAGTATAGGTATGAAGGTGTGTGTAGCAATGGGGTTCTAGATATCCATAGCTAGCTAGTTAGCAGTAGCTTCTATAGTATAAGCATGAAGGTGTGTGTAGTAATGGGGTTCCAAGTTATTCATAGCTAGCTAGTTAGCAGTAGCTTATATAGTATAAGTACGAAGATGTGAGTAGGAATGGGGTTGGCAGTAGCTGCTATAGTATTAGTATGAAGGTGTGTGTAGTAATGAGATTCTAGTTGTTCTGATGTACTGTACTGTGGAGGTGCAGCGTGTCCAGTGTTAGCCCGTGGTTGAGGTGTTTGGCGGGCAGCCTGCCGGAGTGTTTCCTGCAGGAGTGTTTCCTGCAGCAGGGTCGTGTCAGCCTTCGTTTGGGGAGCCGCCGCCCAGCTGGCCGTAATTCCACCTGACAGGCCGACTCCGAGTTGCACATATACTTGCTCTGATACACACAGACACTAATACACAACACACACATTCCTAACCTGATACACACACACACATAGACCCCGTTATACACACATTCCTGCCCTGACACACACACACACACACACACACACACACACACACACACACACACCTATAGACACTTAAGCACCTATACACTATACACACACACCCACGAACGCACCCACACAAACACACTCAACAATCATCTTCCAAAGTTCTTCACATGTTCTGTTCACTGATCCAATACAGGTCCATTCTAGAACCAAGAGGTACCCTGACAGATTGTAAAAGAGTGAATGTTGTCGTATAAAGATAGGGACTGTGACAGAGACAGGAAGGAAGATGTCCGTCTGAGCCAGGCGACAGTTGTCCATCTGGTGGCACGCAGGGCATAACGCCAGCGCAAGACCTTATGTTTCACACGTGCACGCTCCTGCATGACTTGTGTTTAACACGTGCACGCTTCTGCACGATGTTGTGTTTCACACGTAATGCTCCAATCGTACTCCAGGGTTTGGTCTGCAGCGATTGGGTGATTGGCCGCAACTCTTGGCCAATAAAATCTTCATCTCCTCTCTCACCCACTCCTCCATCTCTCTCACTCACTCCTCCATCTCTCTCTCCTCCATTTCTCTCTCTCCCTCCCTCCACATCCATCTCTCTCTCCCTCCTCCATCTCTTTCTTCCTTTTCAATCTATCTCTCTCCTCCATCTCTCCCTCCTCCATCTCTCTCTCTCTCCTCCATCTCGCTCCCTCTGTCTCACTTTCCTCTTCCATCTCTAACCCCCCCTCCTCCATCTTTATCTCTCTAATCAATCTCTCTCCCCCCTCCATTTCTCTCTCTCCCTCCTCCATCTCTCTCGCTCTCTGTCTGAATAGAGGAGCCATCTAGTTTTTGGCCTGTGACTTGGCCGTGGAGTGCTGCTGTTTGCTCATCTGCTGGTGTTGAGCAGTTTGGCAGAGAGGGCAGCCTTTTACTGTGTGTGTGTGTGTGTGTGTGTGTATGTGTGTGTGTGTGTGTGTGTGTGTGTGTGTGTGTGTGTGTGTGTGTGTGTGTGTGTGTGTGTGTGTGTGTGTGTGTGTGTGTGTGTGTGTGTGTGTGTGTGTCAGGCAGTGCCAGAAGACCAGCGTCTGGCTATAGCCATCATCCTGGTGATGTGGATCTCTGCCCTGGCCTCCTCGCTCATAGACAACATCCCCTTCACCGCCACCATGGTAGGAGGAACATGAGATTATAATGTACTATGGATAAGTATCATCTTGTATAGGATTCTGTATATAGTGTGAATATGATTCTTAAAGTAATAATACAGCCTAAAACAATCCCCATTATAAAATGTCTATTGATGATGCACCCCAGGTATTTTTGCAATTTGTCACTCAAATTTGTTCCTCCATAATAACCATATAGTTGCTAGAGGATTCACTAAGACCTAGGTCTACTAAAATGTCAGATGTTTTAACAGCATTCAATATATATCCTGTAAAGCTCACAACCTAATGTGAGCATGTTTAACTAAATCACATTTTCATAACATGATCAGAGAACCAAAACTAAATGTAGAATAAAAGACAGATCTTTATTTAGACGTCTTCAGGACAGGCCATATTCAGCTTTGTGATATTTAATTTGGAAGCTGACATTGATGGATGGCCACCGCAAGTCATTTAGAGAGTCAAGTCAGAGATGGACAAAGAGATTCAATAATTTCAGAAACTGTTCTTTAAATCTATTTTCTTTATGCAAGTTCAGATCTAGTTCCTGGAAAATGATAGTCGCTCCAAATTGAAAATAGGGCTTTCATTTATCCAGTGATCATTACACATTCACATTGAAAACTGCTCCAGTTCTCTGCAATTAAAGCTTTGGGACAGGGTGTGTTGGTGGTTACAAAGACCACAATTACAGTTGAAATAGAAATGTTAGGTATAAATATAAATAGAAAAGAAAATGACCAAAAATCGATTTGTGTCGATCTAATGTGGTATAGCAGAGAGTTCTTGGATCGGCTAGCCAGTGGGCTGTTAACTTCATCATGGAACTCAATGTTTATTTCTTTACTAACTGCTGATTTATTGTAGTTGACAGATGGACAGATGGACCGTAGGGTCACACACAGACACCAAACAAACGACCAAACTGCATTTGTTTCCCCAAATTGACAAAAATACTGTTGGTGACTTTGTCCTGCTTTGTTTGGGCTGAAGGGTAGAATGTGATCAGTCATTAGCAGTGAACAGTATAGTGACCGCTCCATCGCTTGCTTTGAATACCATTTATAAAAACGTTTTTTAATACAGCACTGTCGTCAACTAGACTGAACACACATAATAACGTGGCCTGACTAGCTAACTACACACGTTTCATAACTAGCCCATTTTCCACACTGTTAGACGTGTTGTTGATTGTTGTGAAAGAGGTTAAATGCTTTCATTGTAAGATAATGACCAGATGTGTGTACACACGTGTGTGTATATGTATATGTGTGTGTGTGCGTGCATAATTACTAACATGTCTAAAGGATTTATAATTTTTTGTCAAACCTCTGGCTATCCTGCTATGGAAAAACTGCCAAAACACCAAACCACACCAATCACAACCTGGCTTGTGTTCACTTTGCATCATCTACATTTATACTGTACCTTTTTAGAAAGCATAAATACTATACTGCTACAAGAAGTACCCTTGCCCTGACGTATGCATATTGTTTTTGTTATTCGTCACTTGTCAGCTGTCAACTTTATCTAAAGCAACTTACAAGTGAGGCTGAGAACAATGAAAGTATACAATCAAAATTGGAGTAGCTCCAAAAAAAGAATGTTGTTACTGCTTAAAAGGCCAGACAAGACAAGGGAACGGAGTGCAGTTACCATTGTTTCATCCTCCTGATCCAAGTCCTTGTCTGTCCTCAGATTCCAGTTCTCATCAACCTGAGTCAGGACGAGGACGTCAACCTCCCTATCAAACCGCTCATCTTCGCCCTCGCAATGGGCGCCTGTCTGGGAGGTGAGCTCACTCCTTCATCACACACCTTTAATCACCCAACCCTCCTCTTCCCCAAACACCCTGAAACCACCCAAAATGCATCATCTTCTTCCTCAACTTCCTGAAATCACCCAAAATTCATCATCTTCTTCCTCAACTTCCTGGAAATCACCCAAACTTGATCATCTTCTTCCTCAACTTCTTGAAATCACTGAAACGTTAGCTTCCTCTCCCCAAACCCCCTGAAATCACAAAAAAAATCATCTTCATCTTCCTCAGTAACCTGAGATCACCAACTTTCATCTTCCTCTACACCATGAAATCACCCCTAGAATACTATCCGTAAATACCCTGAAATCACTCAAACATCATCTCCCTCACCCTCCAGCTTTGGTCTCAAAACAACCCTTTCCCCTGTGTGCAGCCCAACAGACATGCATCTTCCTTGATATTCTCTCTATTCCTTCTTTAAAGTCGCCTGGCCACTGGCCTCCGGATGCTCTTTATAGATTCTCAGAGCACTTTGCGGACTTAGACTTTTTTTTATAGATGGCCCCTGTCAGGGGACGACATGTTTGTGCTGCAGGTGATTGCCGGGGCTTGCGCTTGTTGCAGCTGAGCCACCCCTCCTGCCTCCCTCTCCGGGGAGCGCTGTGAAATCTGAACGCAGCCCCCGAAGCCGGTGACATGCTGGCCTTTTAGCCTGTGCAGCACAGCAGGGACGTGTGCGGACGGGCAGACGAGTGAAAGAGTTGTCACCGTAGTTTGGGTTTAATCAACTCCACTTTGACGGGTCCCCATCGGTCGCTAGGAGGGCGACGCGCGTAAACCTCCAGACAACTTTAGTGACACTTTATATAGCAAAACAACAATAACAGTAGTACATACCGGTTTTAATAAATACCAATAGTGATAAACAACAGCAGTAATACATGCCTTCAGTAAGACATGTTAATAGTAATACTTAATACCAGTCGTAAGATAAGATAGACTTTATAGTCCCAAAGTAAATTTGTCTTATAGAGATTAATATATACCTTCATAAATACATACCAATAGTAATAAATATGATAGTAGAATAAGAGTTCTGCTAGAACAACATGATTCAACCACCAGTACAGTTTATATTTTGTGCCTGTTATATTTTTTAACTATTGCTCCTCATTTAATGTGAAAAGCAATTAACTCTCATCAAGCTACTGGTAGCTTGAAAAGGGGAGGATCTGCCTGTGATAACCAGATGATAATTCCAATCTGTAGCACAGTCTGTATCTGACAGACTCTGATGGAATAATCACATACACATGATGCATTGTATTAGCAGCCTGATCTGCTGTCACTTTTTGCAAGGACTCTGATAAACACAGTTAATCATTTAATTCCGTGTCTTGATAAACGTCCCTTCCATTACTAATTCCATTATTTTGACATATTGCTGTTGAAAAAAAGCCAGAATTCGGCAGACCTAATCTGGTGACGTATTCTTGATGGATATGCGTCCTTTTGCCCGGGCCGCTCCAGAGGGTTTGTAGCGCGGTGATCCAGTTCTCTGATTGGTTGGCATTTAGCGCTGGGAGCCCCTGAGCCAATGGGGTTGAGGCACACTCAAGTACATGTTTTCGTACTTTCATTTCACTTTCTGCAACCTCATTACAATGTGTCAAGAGAGAAGAAAATAAAGTTGAGATTTTCCTGTCAATCAAGCAGAACAAAGACTTATTTTTAGTATTGAGTGATTTCTTTTGTCTTGTTTTGAAGGAAATGGAACGTTGATCGGCGCGTCGGCGAACGTGGTGTGTGCTGGCATTGCTGAGCAGCATGGCTACGGATTCTCGTTCATGGAGTTCTTCAGGTCAGTCTCACTGTCATTACAGCACTTCACTCTCTAACTTAAAGCGGACCTGTCACGCTTGGTTAACAACATCTACAACATCGATTTCCACAAAAAGAATGGTGGAAAGGTTGGAACCACTGACGTCATCGGTCCGGGATTTGTGTCTCCAAATGATGTTCCACTGAAGATGTCAGTGGAACAACTTCTCTGCACTTTTTTCAAGGAAACTGAGTTGATGAATAATTCTCCCTTTTATTCGAAAATAGCCACGTGTGACATATTGTGATGAAGCTTGTATGTGTTTATTTATAAAATTAACGGATCTCCTTGTCCTGACAATGGTATGATGTTGTTAACTCCCCAATGTTGTGATGTTGCTAAGTTTCCAAGAAGTCTCCTTTCTAGCTTGCTCAGAAAATACATTTTTTTTTAAGATCTATTCAAATAGCTCGAGCTCACTAAATGGCAAGCTGTGTCGGAAGAGCTTTGAGGTTGCACTCTAAACAAGGACAACAGCAATACGGTTCAGGCAGTACTACTACTACTACTACGGTATTCATTGCTGTGCCAGACTAGTTCACTTGACATCATAAGGGCTTGGGAAATGGTTTACATGCTATATACTGTATATGTGGTATACAGTAAGACGTGTTAAAGGACCGGCGGCTGTTGTTGCTCTGACCCTACCCCCGATGATGTGACTTAGGTCTGCACGTTTGGACCGGTCGATATAGAAGGAAGTCTGACATGCTATTGCTGCATCTTACCATGGAGAGAAAGTTGGCGACCGGTCAACTGTCCCCTTTATATCCCTGTCTACCTGCTCAGACCTTGTTCATTTAGTATCCTCTTAGTTTAGTCCCTACTAACAAACCACCAGCAGAGATGCATCATGGGAAATTCTGCCTTTGCTTGACATATGTCATTTCACCTGACGAGCACAGATGACTGAAGCTCTGAAGTCCCACCAAGTGCATCATTAGTCATAACGAGTCTAATTAAAATACTAGGAATAAAAACTCTGCGACAGCGTACGCATGCTGGGTTTAGAAGAGAGGAACGCACCGGGGAAGAGTCTGAGTGGTGAAGGTAATAAACACCTTCATTTTCCAGGCGCCTGATAAGAAGACCATGTAATGGAAGGCTTGTGTATTCCATTCACTTTTATTCACCATCTCTCAGACGTTGCCCCATCGCCCCATCCCCCCATCCCTCTTTCACCATTTCACCATTTCACACAGTAAAAGTTTCTCAGAATTCCTAATGGTCATTATTTTACAGTGTAACCTTGAATATGAGGCAGATTTTAATTTGAATGCAATCAGTTGATTGCGGCATGATTACAGTACCAGAACATTCTCCATGTGATTATTATTAAAGTAAGTGCCTCTTCTTTTGGAGGGGTTTCATATGTATTTTTATGGACCGTTTTTGGTTGTTTATTTGAAGCAGGAAGAAACATTTAAAACCTTTTTCCATCTCGCCGTCATTACATACACTGAACATACGTGTCTACATATTTTTGTTACTTTCTTCTTTCCTTTACCTTGTAAACCCTTGGCCTACTGTGTAAAGGTAGCCTGGCATCGCCAGACGAATTGCAAATTGCAATTAGTCTGGACCCTCCACTCATTTTAGATTTCCAAGATTCGTCACGAATGGGCCCAGATCAAAATGCCTCTGGACGCAATTGGATAGGCCTACAACCAATCATAGCTACGAAACAGGTGACGCAGCACTGAGCGACGAAAGAAATACATCTTTCTTCTCAACAAAAGCTTTAAGTGCAGTCGTTTGTTCTTCTTTTAGTGAAAATATACCGTCCAGTTAGTTTAATACTGTCTCGTGGCGAAATCAACACACCGTTCTACATCAGCAGCAGCCGTCTTTGTTGTCGTTGAAAATGCCTCTACGGCGCTATTGTCATCGTATCTATCCCGCCTCATATTAGCTAAACAGTTGTGATTGGTCTATCTCATACCAGGCAGAAATCTTTTTGTATGGGAGGGGAGCCAGATCTTATCTGCAGAGCAAATGAAACATGAGCTCGCGAGATTCGTCTGGTTCCCAGGCTAGTGTAAAGGAGCCCAAGGGTGTTAAAACACCTCCGGAGATTCCGGTGAAGATGGGTACCCTTCTCATCAAGTGGTGACCACTTGGTGACCCCTCCTCACACACTCTCACCGCTCAGTGTGTGTCATACTTGTGGAGAATATGGGTGCTAGCAGTTTGACTCACTGCTCATCTCATCAACGAGACCCCACTTCATCTAGATCCTCTTGGTCCTCAAAAGTCAGAAATCTGAGCTGTCTCTCACACACCTACAATAGGGGCTCTACAGTCCTCACTAGGTTCATCGATGGCATTTTGATATTAGCACTTTTGGCCGTGCCGAGTCGTACCGTGCCGCGCTGATTTGCGTTTCCATTACCAGTTTAAACGCGCCGAGCTGTGGCAAGCTGCGCCTGGGATGGACCTTCTCTGAGGTCGGGCCAAAGTGAGCCCGACCCGCCTCCAAGCGGGCAGTAGTTACGTCAGATGGGCACTGTCATCATTCAGGGACGATTCAGTAAACACTGTAAACAGTGCCAAAGACGTCCTTGGTCCTCACTACGTTAATCTAGAGCTGTGTCGTTCACACACCTACAGTAGTGTTTCTACAGCCCTCACTTTGTTCATCTGGGCCGTGTCCTCAAAAGTGAGGACAATGTTTAAACGGGTTAATTAAACTCGCTCTGGATTCATTCTCACTACATGTGAACGATACAAGTGATTCTCAACCTGATTTGTGTGGACAAGATAATAATCACCATCGTAGTAATAATCATAATTATTACAATAATAATGAACATATCCAAATTATTTATAGAGCATGTTTTAATACAGAATCACAATTGTTTCTCACAAGGGCATGTCATATATATATATATATATATTTTAACACACACACACATGCACATACACACAGTTTTCACTGCCCGCACGTGTGTGTGTGTGTGTGTTTGCGAGCCATAATTGATCATTTGCAATTAGCTTTACCACACTTCTCATGGTACATCATAATACAGCGCAATTTTAGACTGTAAAATTGTAGCAATTACATCCATTTGGAATAAAATCCCATTAGTTATATTGGCGTATTGTGGTTAATGCACTGCGAGATTACATTCAGGGTGTCATTTATAAAATGCACTCACGCTCCAGCTGAGGCCCAGGGAGACGGGCCTGGGCTTACCGCTGCCTACAGCAGGGAAGGAACCACAGGGGACTGTAATATCTTGTTATTATGGGATGGCTGTAGAGATATGGGGGGGATTCCCTTTTACACTCTGGCACAGGGAAACCACTCTGGGCAGCTGGCAGGGAACTTCCTGAGATGTCACCCAGCAGAGACACACAGTCCTGGACACGCCTGAAGCCTTGCCAACAGGACTGATGGCAGTGGTTGTAGTAGCAGTTAATAAATTCAGGTCAGGTGACACAGCAGAAAGTACAGGGCCGTGGTAAAGTTAAAAAGAGATACAGTAAAAATGAAGAATAAAAAAATGAAAAAGATTCAGAAACAAGTTTACAGTTTTGATCACATTGGAGCTTTGTCAGGAACATCTTGTTCTTGTGTTAGATTTTAATTGGTGTAATAAACACCCTGGTAGCAGTATCCACAGTGTGCAGACTTTATTCTTTGAAATGCATTATTACTTTACTTGTTCAGCACCTGCACCAACATCATCCAACAACAATTGGATGTGCGTGTAAATCTTCTTCTACGATGTCCTGATTCCCCCAAATGTGAAACCTGTTGAGTCTGAGGAGTCTCTGAGAGGTGATGTCAGTACAGCCGTCTAACAACACATCAGAGCTGCCTTCATGGCTAATCAACCCTCTTCATGAGTGTTTTTTTTAATGCTGAGGTGAACCACCTCCCCATGATTCTGTGTGCTTATGTGTGCTGCTGTCTTCATGTCTGTCTGTCCCTGTCTCTCTCCATTCATTCTTACTCTCTCTCCATTCCTTCTCTTTCTAATCGTCCTCTCTCTCTCTCTCTCTCCATCCCTTCTCTCTCTGTCTCTCTCTTTTCAATTGATAAAGATGCAGCGATTAATATCTGGGAAAACGTATCCATAGACTATTTAGTCATTTAGCTTTTATCCAAAGTGCCTTCCAGTGAATTCAATGTCATTAATGAGCAGGTAAGGGTTAGGGCATTTTGCGCCTAACCCTTGCAGGTAGGCTGCAGATATTTGGGATTGATCCCAGAACCTTTGGTCTGGGAGTTGAACACCTTAGCCACTACACTATCCATGTTTTCCCAGATCTACCAGTTGTATTATCATGTTAATGTCAACATGTAGCAGTGGAAACCTTAATAAGTCCTTGTCACACCATGAATGCCCCTGATACAGCCAACAGTATCAGATCACACTGTACCATGAGCGGCCTAGCTTGGAATAGTTTGGTCCGCATCAATAGATGGCGTTGGTATAACAGCCTGATGTACGACATACAGCCTGGGTCAGCTGCATGTTCACCATTTACTGTGGCCGTGCAGTCCGTTTTATGGGCACCAACAGCTGTTAACAATATAGGATCACATGGGTCTCCGCTGTTGCAGATGTTGTCATTACTTGGAGTCCATCAGTAGGATCTGTGGGAAAAATCAGCTGGTCGGGGGCTATTGTCGGCGCACAAGGAAAAATAAACTATTGTTTCGCTCATCAAACGCTGGTAATGAGAGTGTTGGTTGTGATCCGGAGTCATCTCCCTGCTGATAATTGGGTGTAATGGGCTTTGGAAGCTAATTAAATCTCTCTTTCACAGTATGCTAGCCACCCCAAAGAGTTGTAAAGATATCCCCAGAAGCCTAACCACAGCTACAGTAGAACAGATGGAGAGATTCTAGGCCATGCAGGATTTAGAACGCAATGCATGAACACTGGTAATAAGATCGTATCCGGAAAGTTTAGGATTTTGTTGAACAATCAAATGTCCCCCTCTAGATGAAATTAAAGAGCCAACTTATGTTTTTCTGGGGGGAAAAAGCAACGGTGCTCTTTTCTTGTTTTCTGTGGTATTGTACCATTACGAGACTATTTACAAACTAGATAAGGAACTTTTTACCAACTTCACGTAGATTTAAGAAGAGTATGTAGTATCAGAGGAGCTATAATGCAAACAGACAGAAAAATGGTTTCCATTCATCACGTCATGAAGTTACGAATGGATGAATCTGTCAGACGTTGAAATGGGGAGCAGAATGGGCAGGGAAAGGTCAGCGCCTTGTTCTGCTCCAAGCGAACGGATATGTTAGGAAAGGAAACACCTCGCCATCCTTCATCTGAGGACTGAGGACACATCTGCTTAGCGGCTAATAATGTTGTGCTTTCTGCTGTGCCCTAATCACATTGACCTTTTGTGTGAGAGGGCCAATAGGTAACTAAAGAGATTTTACTTCATTACCACCTAAATGCTTTGTTGCCCAATTATCACAATTGGTATTTATTAGTTTACCCTAAGTACTCGCGTAGCCCAATGTGGCATTTCCACACGCAGCCGCAAGCAAGATTACCGGTATTGTGGCTGTGTTTGCTAAACAGAGCCAGGAGATCGTTTTATTGGGAATACTGGAGCAGACGGAGCAGACTAATACTGTTAACATCCAGAATAAATGCAACGCAAGCTCCAGTAGACAAAGACACTCTGTCAAAAGTTCTTCTTTAAGGTGACTTTTGAACGGGCTGAGGACTTCACTTTAGGAAGAAAAGGGGGATTAAAGGTAGAAAAAAACAGTAGGCCTGTTATTGGTTATCTTATTATATTATTTTTATACTTTATATACTATTAATGTAGTCATTTTATCTAAAGCAACTTACAGAGTATGAAGGGGGTTAGGGATCGGGCTCAAGGATGCCTACAGGTAGACTGCAGATATTGGGGTCTGATTCCAGAACCTTTCAGCTGGGAGTCAAACACCCTAACCATTAGACTATCCTTCCCACGGTCGAGTACTGGAGTTTCGGTGGAAAAGAGCCCATGTCTTTCAACACCAGTCATTGCTTTTAATTCATTAGCTGAGGCGACATTTAGCATATTTCATCTGTTCAACAATGAGACAAATAAAATGCATAACCGCCTCCTCTTATTTTCTACGCTTCATGCTTGAATCAAGCGTAATTTGACATTAAGAAGTGGCGAGTGAGTGTTGTGTGACCAATCTCATTGGGAACGAACACACCCCGACAATTCATGACTCATGAAGTATGCCACGCTCCATTGTGTTGGACAACCGACAGCTTCAGAAGATGCACAAAACCACTCACACACGCCTTTCACAGCCAGAGTTGTTTACTCGCGATGTTCAACGCTTTGACAAAGAGAGACTTTCACCTGTCAATCCATCTCCTCCTTTCCTACTTCTTCTCTCTTTCTAACACAAACCCCCAGAAGCATAGCTTATGTGGGCCAGCGACGAGCACCCAACAGATCCATGGCTCGAACAAGAGCCATGTGGTCATATAGGACATGGTCCTCATCCAAACCCACCCACCATCTGGACTCCTCTGATGTCAGATCCTAAACTCATGACACTGATCTGCAGACTGTCTTGCTCAGTAATTGTCAATTGCCATTTCATTCACTAGCGTCATGGTTAGGACGCTAGTGAATGTTCGGCTGATTGAGGTTGATTAGGTCATTACAGATTGTCCTATAACATCATGATTGTTTTACATTTCCCCAGACTGGTCTTTAAACTATTTGATTTAAATAAATGTATTCTGATTTAATTAGCCAGGGTAGACTACCGAGCATCAAATGGTCATTTAAGTAGTGTGTGATTAAATTATCATTTTAATCGTCCTAATTGTTTAAGCTCACTTTCAACAATTCTGGGAAAATAGCCGTTTCATTTTACGAGGGAGAAAGAAAAACAGAAATGTATTAGTTATTTATTAACTGGCTTTTATAACAGAACCAATGTCTGGATCTGTAGAGATAGATTTAGATAGGAAATGCTTTTCCATGTAGCACTATCCTCTGGGATTCGCACTTCGAGATACTGTACGTTAACATGCATCAACAGCACAGTGTAACCTGTAGCATCTGTTACTCATATCCACGGGACAGAATCAAAATCTTGTGATATCCCGTCTGCAGATACAAACTCGAGATTCAAAACTGAGCTCTAGTTCCTCCAATGCCCCCTCTTAAGAGGTCAACCTCATCTGATGGCAGCGTGAGCAGAGCAGGCCTCTAGTCTACTCTGAGACGGAGAGCAGGGCTTGGCTCAGATCTAAGGCTGCTAGATGCTCTGCTGATAGCCCCGCGGGATCTCATCCAGAGAGAAGAACCGGCTCACAACAGAGACCTTCCCCCCATACACACAGACACAAAGAGGATCGCCCAGGAAGTCTGCCAACTCTACTTCCTGCTAATACAGTGACATTAGGCAGGAATTAGGCTGTGTCAGGACTGGGTATGTTCCTTAAGAACAGCCCTGCATGCTTGTAGGATTATGCTGTATATGTATGCTGTGTTTTCTTTATTTGTGTATGTTATGGGATATATAACATGATCATGATGTGTACGATCATATGTAATATATGACATGTGTTGTCCGGGGGTCTACAGGTTGGGGATGCCCATGACGTTTAAGACATGTTTGTTTTGTTATATATAACATGTATTATAACAGGTCTGGTCACGACATGTTTATGTTAGGTGAAATGTAACATGTATTATAACCCTGTATTCTCTGAACTGATCATGACATACTTGTTCTGCTATGTCATTTATAACATGTATTATAAGTGTGTATTCTCTGATCTACAGGTTGGGGTTCCCCATGATGATCATGACGTGTGTGATCGGCATGTGCTACCTGCTCGTTACCCACATCGGACTGGGCTGGAACCTGTGAGCGGGCCGCACACAGACAGAGACCCTGTGGATGCAAATGAGTGTGTGTGTGATGTGTGTGTGTGTGTGTGGGGGGGGGGGGAGGTGATTAGTTCTTCAACATCCCATGATTCTGGCTGGATGTTAAACCAGTCCCGGTCCTGGTAGAGCCCGGTTTGGTCCCGGTTTGGTACCCAGGCCTGAGCTACAGTGAACGGTCACATTAAGCTGGCCAACGATGTCGATGGAACCTTCTAGAAGGCCCTAGAACCATGGTTCTAATGCGCTCACCAGACAACTGACACATCTATATAAAAAAAATCAAACATACCCTGATAATCCCACCAACACCAGTAGATTTCTTTCTTTTTTTCTCGCCCAAGTAGCTTATTTGTTGTCTCAAATCGACTAAAACTTCTATAGTCAATCTTAAAATGAAACATGCTATTTAAATGTATTCATGTTAAAACGTTAAAGCCAAGGGAAGAGTTTGACGTCTCAAGCTAAATGGCTACATTTTGTTCTACTCTGTGTGGTGCTATATATACAATTTATATCTATAAAGATTATGCAATCGACTACTTTCATCATAGTGCAAACGCTGTTTCTCTGGTCCTGTTTGTCAGTATGACTATGATCTCCACCCAAAGATAACCATGTGCTTATTTGTACAGAAAGTATACCGTAATACCCAATGAAAGGGATTTTATAGTGATAATTGTCTCATTAAGTTTTATGATCTATGGCCAAATATTAATGCCCTGTATCCAAAACGGAATAATCCTGAACACTTTAAAACAATTAAATTGCAAACGTTAGATCATTAACCTAGTTTAGAGATGTAGATTGATGCTAACATGTTCTCAGTAGTGTGGGATTATAATGGATTCCCTTGATTCAAATCACTTTATGTTTAATCAGGCTAAAGGAGTTTCTCTAGCACTTTGAGGAGAGGCCGGTCACGCTGCCCATCTGGTCATTTTATGTATAACTATGTAGTATGTCCAACCATTGCACACTTTGTAACTTTGATACACTGATCAACTGATCAAAAATAAAGATGTCAACATGTTGGCTTTCTCATGGATCTTTCTTAATTTGTGTGTTTTCTTTTTTACATTTCACCATTTGTGTCTGGGTAAATAGGTTAATGCAATCCGATACAATCTAACTGGAAATGCATTAAAATTAGTCAGACATTTAGCTGACAAATTTAGAAAATTGATAACATGGCCTACTTGCACTGTACAGGCCTAATATATAGAACCACTGACGTCATTATCTTCCATAATGTGAAATATAAAATATATTTGAATGGGTCCCCTTCGAGTTTCCGCCACTCATCTGCCAGCATATCTGATTGAATTTGAAAACAGGTGCGTTGAGATTACGTCAGAACGCCAAACGGAGAGACGGTTGTGTACTTTAATTTGTGCATCGAAGCCTTACTTTGAAAACATTAAGGTAATTAGTTCCAAGTGAACTTGAACACAAGCTCGGCTACACACGCACACAAAGATCCTACCAGAGATTGGATTGCACGATCTTCAGTCAAACACGATCTTCAATCAGCTTCTTCTAACCGTGAGTTGCCAAACTTTATGACCATACAAAAACTTACCGAAGAAAATGTGTTGATATATTTGTCTATTGTTGTATTGTCGTATTTGGCTGCTGTTGAATCGAGTCTGGAAGATTATAGTGTAGACGTACAAACTGGGTTTTAGCGAGGATTGCGATTGGTTGTCTTGGCAACAGGTTTGTACAATAGCAGCCTTCCTCGAGCCTTGACTGCGTATATAAGAGCTTAAATTACTGTGTAGGCTACACAGTAGTATTCCATCAACTCTTCGATGGACTATTGTTCTGCTGGCCATTTCAACTAATGAAGATGTTTTACTCCTACGGATTCACTGCTCTGATTCATTAAAGGAGGATTAAAGTGATTCTGTACTATGCAATTAAGTGGAGCACGGCAATTAAGAGGATTCACTATAAAGGCTATTATTAACTAAAGGGCTGCTCTTTCTGGTTACAAGATAAATAAATAAAAGAACACATGGAAGATAATGTTAATGGACAAAGGAGACACCGGTTTATCAGAAAGCCGTTTTACCCAATAATTGGGACAGTAAAAGGCTAAAGTGTTTAAAATTTGCGTGACTAACGGCAAAGAAACTGCCACAACCTTCCATTGTAGGCCTAGAGTTCAATAATTAAATATAGCTCATATTTTCGGCAGGAGGGCACTCTCCACCAACATGGAACTGGTTCCCGTTCCGGTTTACGCACCCTCTGAACCAGTCAGAGCATTTAGACAAAAACGGAACCGTAAGAAGAATTACCGAGATATTTTTAAAAGAATGTTGTTCTACCACAGATATTTGCAGTCTTATTTTTGTTTTTTTATATGTAGGCTAAAAATATAATTTTGTACAATGAAATGTCTAAAATGTCACTGCTCTTTCAACTTTGCTACATAAAAGCAGTGCATAATAAATATATACAGAATACAGTAAAAAAATATGAAAAGCAGAAAAGGTGCAGAAACGAACAAAAAAAAATACAGTATGAACAGTACAATTCTGCTCAGTCCGTCAGAGTTTAAATCCAATGTAGCTCCACATCAGCTCTTTCCTGCAGTTGACATTCTTGTAATACATATACAAATATATTCCAGTGATGAATGTGAACATAAAGCCTCCTGTTCACATTCATCACTGGAATATCTTCAAAGTACTGATCCCCATGCTCTTCACAAATATTTTACTGGCTGTTTAGTTTCAAAATGTTGCTCTTTTCCACTCTCTTCTTACCTCCATCACCTTTTTTAAATGCTGGTAAGTAAGAATAAAAATGTCATGGATGTTGTTTTTGAAGGTTTTCATAAAGAAACCATATTTATGAAAACCTCTATTATAAATGATAATAAAACCATTTTTCTATATGCTCATACATATTTAGAGATTTCATATTGGTAAAGGCCTAAAGGTCATGCCTTGATATTATTATTCTCTAAGAACGTGCCTACTACTGTGCGCTTCCTACTGTTTATGACATTTGACACAGTTGTAAATATTTAATGGTCTACATTTGCAGAGAAGTTAAAATATAATGGCATCGCCACATTCAGACAGATTCACTTGATGTGATTCATTTTAATAAAGAAAGGCACTGAATGCTGTATTTGTTAATTTCTCAAGTTCGTGATTTATTTATTTTCTTGAAGAAATTGTGATGGATGCTACCGAGTGTGAGTTTCCTCCTTAAGATGTTTCTCATCTGACAATTGCAGTGGAATAGCAGATGTGAGTGTTATCCCAGGAAAGGGCAGTTTTATATCTCAGAAAGACTCCTACAATGAAAGGACAGGTGGCGGTAATTAACCCTGCTCATTGTCCGTTACGCCGTCGCTGCGTGGTCCAGTTCTGCTGCACGACAATGACAAAGGACCTCTCCCCTGCTCGTCCAAACTCATCATTCATATCCATATTCATTCAGATTTTTACCCCAAAATATTTCAAAAACTAAGGATGCTCTCACTGTGAAGACAGAAGCATGGCCATATTTACTTCAATGTTCATCGTGTCTTTTCACTGGTACTTGACTTAAAATGGCCAGTAGCCTACTGGACAATACATTTTATTCCGTTTTTTCTAATCAAATCAATTCATGATTTCCAACATGTTTTTTCTGAAATAAACCGAATCACTTCAGCAGTTTCCCTGCAATTCCGGACTAACTAATCAACACTTAATTGGAATACTTCTGGGCCATTTCAGCTTGGCTTTTACTGGAGAAATTCTTAATTGGACAGAAAGTTAAGATATGTCCAAAGGCATCTAAATGAAGTTCATCAGTAAAATGCCAAGACATTGTGCATTTCAATGTCCTTGCCTGTATGGTTGTACTGGGAGTGTTGTGAGTGGTTCTGATCCAAGGCCATGTGAAGTAGTAAGAGACAGGATGGTATTGGAGTTGAGGCGGTCATGTCTGGGTTGATCACAACAGATTGAAACTCGGCATGCTGTGTAACTCTTTCTCTACCCAACAATGGAGCATTAGCATATGTATGGCGGGAAGGCTACGCGGCCACAATGGCACATTGTTTGTTGAATGTACAAGGTGATTGGAGAAATGAACACTGCATGGCATCGACTTAATTAGATTTCTTATCGAGCCATCGTGCGCACAATGCAACAGATGAATGACACGGCGTTGGTCTCAAGACTCCTGATTCATCCTTCAAGTGTTGTGACAAAGTTGTGACAAACTCTGTCCCCAGCAACACCGTCGTGAAATATGCGATTCTGATGGACATTTTCACCATGTACATTTTGAGTTATTCAAATGTTATTTCATCCAGACTCCATTAATGGTTTCTTTTTTCTGTTTTCTTCTGTAAAGACTTTTGCAACATAAGCAGATTGTTTTCAGACAACTTAAACAACATGATGGGTACCTAGAATGCTATTCATTAGTTACACAATTTCATCCAAAAACTTGTAGTTATATCCTTAGGTGAAAAGGGAAAAAATGAATTGCAAACATCTGGCTATGACGAGGTACTAGGTTTATCTTTACGTATCCAGTGAGGGATAGATGAGTTCAGCGCTCATTCTCTTTTCCAAAACGCAGCTGGTAGTTCTCGCCAGCTTGCGCTGTGCAATGCTTTAAGCAAATGGTGAGGCTTGATATTTCAGACAGATTTATTATATATTTATTTATTGAATTCCAATCATTAGCATGGAATTGAACAAAACTTGTAACTTTTAACCATTTCTTCACCTTTTAATACATCCATGGTCCATCTACATACTTCCCCCTATGGAAGAGTTAGAGCCTAGCCACATATTTATTTTATTTGTTTAGAAAAACAAGAATGAATAAATAAAGTGGTAATGTAGTTTTCATCAGCCAAAGTCAATATAATATCGGTATCAGCCCCAAAAAGTCCATATCAGATGTTCCCTAAGAGATCCCTAGATGGTAATTGTACCTCACTTGTGCCCATATATGTATTGTGATACACACATTTATCATTTTCGAGGAATTGAGGTGCTGAAGCTGAAAATACTGCCATGTTGTACCAACTTAATACCACCACCGAACTATATAAGTCCTATGTCCTATAGGGCAGTGCCTGGTTACTTACTTGCCGTCACGCTTGTTGGGCCTAAGTTGGGCCCTTAGAATGTAACCTTGGGCACTTAGGGTCCATATTAATATGGGAGGTTTGCATGTTAGGTTACCTAGTATGTTTAGCAGTGTAGGGCTTAGCATGTTGGAATGCTTGATCAGTAATCGGTTTATAAGCGGTTTTTAACAGTTTATTACCATTTGTAATCAGTTATTAACAGTGTGCTAGTTGATACAAATAGTCATCTTTCTTGGCATTTATTATGTCAAAAGACAATCATACAAATACAACTGAACAATAAATATACAGTCTTTGTCCAGGATACATAAAACCAAGTACTACTAAAATACCTTTCCCCTCTCTTCTAATCATTTTAACAAAATGCTTCTGAAGTATTGAGAAATATAACGCAATGATATACATCATGAAGAGAAAATAAATCTATATATTGTGCCACTTCTAATTGTTATGGCAATATAACATTTCAGTACAAACACATGGAATTACTGCATGTTTTTAGATTGTAGATGAAAGCATTAAATTAGTTCAACCAACGAGATTTTAAATGGCACCACAGCATCAATACACTGGACAGTACCTCCTGAAATACTGAAAACATTGAGTCCATGAATATGAAATATGGAGAGCAGATATAAGCATGTACTACAGTGTACTGTATTGTCTCAATTTAGCTATGACTTTTAAATGTCAGTTAAATTGTCATTTGAACACTTAAATCCAGTGTGGATTTCTATATATGTATTTAAGTAGGTTTAATATGAATCAGCGTGTGCAGATGTTTAAATAAAACATTCTGAATAATAATCATCTGGGAAAATGGCGAACAAAATCATTAATTCTCATTCCTTATTTATTGTTTAATTAAACTATATGAGGCACAAATGTGTCTTTAAAAAAATATTTTCCTACTCTTAGTTTGAGTTTGTATTTATTAAACTTGTTTTTTACAGGCAGCTAATACAAATAATATATTTGAATGAGTGCTAGAATTGCATGTTAAATAATCTCCAGGTGAAAATTAATTCCAGCTTCCTTGGTGGTCCACACGTCGTTTGTTGTTTGTTGTACTTAAAAATTAGCGTTCTAGTAATTGCTTTATGGGAGCAACAGTGACTGTTATGGCAACTACAGGAGACTGGAAAAGAAAAACTTTGGAAAAATGGTTTTGCTTGAACATTATAGTAATGTATAATAATGTATTCTAGTATGAATAATAATTTTGGGTAAAAATGTGTAGCAATTTAAATGTGCATTCAACTGGATATGAATTTGTCTGCACTTATTAATTGTTTAAACCTGCTACATGTTGCATGAATGTATAATCCATTATAAATATTAATTGCTCATGAATGTGTGAAAGTCAGACATGAATGAATGTTGCATGTAAACCCCATCACCTATGTTGTGCTATTCCACATACTGTCTAACATCATCATATGTGAAGCATAACCAAACACCCAAACATTACATGACTGTAGTAACCACATATCAGGGTTGGGGCTGTAACATTTGGCACTTCACTTCCGGTCCCTAGGTCTCTGCATCACTTTCAGAAATGTTTTGCACATCAAATCACAGAATACATTACTTTAACAGTATGGATTTAAAATCTTCCATTTCTTCTCCTAATCTATCAATAAATCATGTTTTGTTTTTTTACATGTGGCGATCAACCCACCAAAAATTAAAGCACTATCTGCCACAGACTTAAAAAAAAATAAATAAATAAACTCTTACAATACACATTTTAATATTTTCTTATGAATACCTCTGAGTATAAAGTCCTATCTATCTATAAAACGTTTCAGGTGAGTTTGAGCCAGAGCGTGTCGGTACCTTACACCCAACACTCACAGCACTTGATGTGGAGTGCCTGTCGTGCTTTATTCCAAAGATGATTTTAAAGAGGGCCATATTGTAAAGTGTAGCACCACTCCAAGGACCTTATTATTGCTGCCCCTGAGAACCGCCTCTGCTGCAGGGAACCAGATTAAACAGCAGCAACAACAATACAACAGTATACCCCACCAGCAATTATAAACCACCAACATCCACACAAGAATATCAAAACAGTAAGGCCTAGAAGTCATACGTGAACGTTTGTTGAATACTGAAGCAATCAAGAAAAAAATAGTTTATTAAATTGTAAACCAAAAATCACAACCCTAATGCAAAGTAAAATCGTCCAAGTGGCTAACAGTGTATTGAAAAGGCAGTGACAGGAGTATTTGATTATGAATAATATGTAAATACTTAACCATCACCTTATCCCTTCCACAGCCAGCTCCTAGTGTTACTGCATGTGCTTGATCAAAAGTCTCTGAAATTATTTCCTTAATGGTCGGTAACATGTAAGAAAGCAAGAATAAGTTGGCACATACGGGAAATATTTGGCCATAAGTCGCAATAATAACAAACATAAAAGAGCTCAAATGCTTTAACTCAAGGACCATGTATTGATCAACGCTTTCATGAATGTTTTTCAATAAAATGTATTTGTATAAATGGATATGACTTTTCCTTTGCTCATCTCAGCTCTGGATGTAATACTCTAAGGCAATTCCATGGTGCTAACATTGATCTTAGCACAGATGTGACTAAAAGCAAACCGTTTGGAAATTAAACTAAGCTAACTCTATGCTGTGTTTTGTAATGGAGATGAACACTGAGATACATAATAAAAGGTAAAGGCCTGTGGATGTCAGCAAATTGTACACAATGTTTTATTTTCAATTATTTGTTGTGTTATAAAAAAAAAAGCTAGCTCAGTGCGTTAATTCACTCCCTCCCTGGTGTGCGATTTATCACAAAATATCAATATCAAGTCATCCAGCATATTCCTTTGATAATGGTGATACTTCATAAATGTATGCTATAAGTGCTTTATTAAGGGTTATTGTAAATATCGAAAATAATATTAACGTACAATGATCTTTTATTACTAATTGTAAAGATTTATAAATGACTCCTTGACTTATACAAACCACTGAATTTATCAATTGTTAATCTAGGTGATTGCAGCTTTGAATTTCAAGAAAAATGAAGCAATCAGCAATTTCGCTCAACCCACTTTGTTTTGATTACATAGTGTTTTGATTGAGTCTCATGGATCTTGATTACTATTACGATTGCTGTACAGCCGAAAGCATGAGAACCCTGAGACTCAAGCCAAACACAAAAAAAGCTAAGTGGGGTGAGCAAAAAAGAAAATGGTTGTTCAGTCTCTTTCTCCGTTCTATGTGTAGGCGTCAACTATGGGTGTTTAATACTTCACGTGACGGGAGGATTAAGTCACCGCGTATGGATCATAGTCCCGGGGGAATCTCTCGCAGTGTTGCTTCCATAAACTGCTGCCTCGTTCACCAAGCTGATGGTTTGGAAAAGACTATGACCGCACGCGCATTGTGGTCATTATTTCCCTGATGAGCATAGCTGATAGTCGCTACCCCTCTGGAGGAAGGCACTGTGGACGCTTCTACCCCTCCCTCGGGTTCTCCTCCACTGGGTCTGACCTATGGTACATAACCCAACTCACACGAGTCCTCCTCATCATATGTCTCTCTTCCCTCCCTCTCTCTCCTCTGTATCTTTGTAATAGTCCAGTCCGTCCGCCAGCCTGTGAGTGTTTGGTATATGAAGGAAATTCTTCGGAGTGTCTTGTTATTCCTGAAGTCAGAGAGGTCTCTGTAGCTCTGTTCATCTCCACCAGCTTGCTGCGTTCAAGAATACAGAGAACATCAGGGCTCCCGTTCTCCCTATCTCTGTGAGATGTCTGTTCCTCTGGTGGGGTTCGTCCTCTCCCGTTGCGTGCTAAAGGTAGAGGTATCCCACCCAATACACCACGTTGAAGAGCAGGAAGGAGGTGGGAAAGAAGACGCGAGAGTACGCGTCCAGGTCCAGCAAATCGAGGTGGATGCGTCCTTTTCGCCAGCCCCCGTCTTTGCACTCCTCGTAGCAGCAGAAGAAGCTCTGGCAGTCCTTGCCGTCCAGACACTCGTAGACGCACGCATCCTCAAACTCCCGCCAGTACATGGCATTGTTGAGGGCGATGACGGTGTGCGGCGGCCGTACATCCAACCCCGAGTAGTTCTGGGAAGGAAGGAAGCGGAGCAGAGGTTTGGTCAGGGAGACATTATTCAATTCAAGAGTTTAAAGGAGTACCAAACCCCTGCCGGTAAACGCGGGCTCAATTCAGTTTGAATAAGCAGGACAGGTGTGTTGCATCAATGCTTAATTGGCAGGTAACCGGGTAACCATATCAGGCAAAAAGAAGTCATGTATGCAATAAGAAGGGGTTGACCAAGAGGGGGAGTCATCCAATGCAAACCAATTATAAAGTGGTATGGGGTTTGGTTCTCTCATGGTGGAATTTTCTTGTGGTACATACTTGTGGTACATACTCAGTGTAGGAGCAAACAACATACTATAACAGAATAGGAGAACATGACATAACTCAGTACCCACCAATGACGACTACAACAACTGGTGGCAAAAGTACAAACATTCTTTACTCAAGTAGAAGTACAGATACAAAAAAATGACTGGTAAAAGTAAAGTACTGATTCAACTTTTTTACTTAAAAGTACAGGCTCTGTACATAGCCCTCTGACATTTCTACCAGCTGTTTCTGTGTAAAGCTAACTGAACCTCACGTCATATTAATATAATTTGAATACGAATGCTTAAAGTCAAACCATTCTAACTTCAAATGAAATCTAATGAACGATATACTGAAAATAATTAACATTAACTTCGCTCCAATGTGCAAATCAGTTTTCAATGTCTGCAACAGAACTCAAAATGAGAACACACTTCAGGTCTAAATAAGCCTTAAACTCTTGTTAGAAATTCCCTCATCTCTACAGGACTACGAAAAACGTTTTAGGTTGGCACAAGACACAACGTGTTCGCCAAGAATCGTTCTGAGAGCAGACAACTTCCAACATTTCTCTTAAATAAGGCCATGGATGGGGAATGTCTTGTCGCTGTTCTGAATCTGCTCTGTCTGCAATGTTTGCTGGTTCACTTTCCTCCATCCTCACTCGCTACGCTAATAGTTCTCCCATAGACGCCATTTCTCTACGGTGTCTCCTTCTCGTCGCCGTCTTTATGTCATTTTCATCTGGTCACAACTGTCATGCGTGATATCCACCGATGGATACACCAAGATATCGTATTTTCTATTGTCCCACCAATTTAGGTTGAAATCGATCTTGATGTTGGGAAGGCGCGCAATGATGCAGAATAAAGAAAATTCTCAAATTCCCCTCAAATGCATTAAAACTAAAGTACCGAGCCTGTTTTGAAAATGTAAAGGGTATAAAGTACATATATTTGTGTTAAAATGTGGGTCGTAAAAGTAGTCAGAAAAATACTCAAGGAAGTACAGATAGGCCTACCTGAAAATTGTAGGCCTACTTAAGTACAGTAACAGTATTTGTATTTGTTACTTCTCACCTTTGACTGTAACTGTACAAAGTCCAGTGTATAGTGTTTGGAAATCTATCTCAATGGAAGAAGGTGTTGGAGTTTCATGTCTGTATTGTAGTATTGAAGAAGCTTCAAGATATTGGGTAGAAATGGATGGACTTGTATTTCTTCTTCTGCCGGGAAGCCATTGAAAGAGGCTTCACACATTTTCTGTGCCCTGTTAACAGCGTGTTTGAGGTGGAGTGATCCTATATAAATCAAAATGTTTTGGAGGTATGTTGTACTGATTTAATGTGTCTGTTGAACTTCTATTGGCTTGCTGTAATCACTGCCTAACATATATCTTTGTAATGGGTTGATTATCGTGCATTACCCTGAGTTAATTTTCGTTGGAGGCTTTGCTAAACCTAGGCTAATTCTAGCTCCGGGCTGTGCTGGGTAGCGTTATCCAGCCATTCAGGAAAGTTTTTTCCAGGACTCAAACCCTGGTAATTTCCTAATTGTATTGTTTTCAACCCCAGGTTAAATATTTTAATGAGGTGACACTGAAGTCAGCTGTGTACGCTTAATTCCAACCCATCCTTAACTAAGGGTTAAGGCGGTGCTAGTCTTTAAAAAATAAATACAGTTCAACATAATGAAATACCTCAATGACACACTTGAACCAAGTGTCAACCGCACTTGGTTTTAGCTGTCTGCCTCAAAGTGTAAAATTGTAATATTATTCAAAAAAAGGATAGTGTAGATCATTTAAATAAGGAAAAGGTTAAAATACCATTTCATTAAAAAATAAAAAATAAAAGCATTAAAACCGATCAACAAAAGTACCATCATTCATTTAACAGCTTCAGTAGCCTATATAGCCTATATCTTTTCTTTTAAATGAGCCAAAACTAATTTCTAAGCCAACAAAGTTAGTTTCCGGAAAGAAAGTCAAAAATAAACCTGTCATGAATATTTCAGAATGAGAAAGGAACTAAAAGCCTCCAACCCACAGAGGTGGATGAACTACAGTAGCCCATGCCTGTCTGATTTGAATGTTCGAACAATGGTTTTAAAACAGGAACTGCAGCATATTCTGATAGGGCAGCAGTTCTTTGTTTCGCCTCTGACTTCCAGACATTAGCCAGCAGATGTGAAGCTTTACAATTATTAGTTTAAAACTTTGAGAATGGGATGAATCATTGTATTTTTCTTCCTCATTGTAACATATATTACTGTAATGAAGGAAACTATAAAATGTAAATCAATGACTGCTCTCTACTTGCTATTTACAAAGATACAAACTGCTTGAGTTGAGGCACTTCGTATGATTGAGTCATCCTCTTTGACGTTCTACCAACATCTTTCTACCTCTAGTTGGCAGGATTCACTCAGATTTAATCTTAAAAAATACATTCCTTTTGTCAAGGTTGAAAAGTCAGATGTGTTTCATTAACATCTTCATCCTCTTAGAACCCAGGTTCGACTCTGATCTGCCGCGCTATGCTATTTGTCAATCACTATTTGTCACTTTCGAAGAAGCTTTTATCCAAAGCGTCTTACAGTGAATATGTTTTGAGGAACAGATGTCCTTAAGGAGCAGGTAGGGGTTGGGGCATCTTGCTCAAGGATGCCTACTGGTAGACTGCATACATAGGGGTACAAACCCAGAACCTTTCGTTTGGGAGCCACACACCCTCTACACTACTCTTTCAACCAACTTTCCTGTTTGTTGGTCTATACTGTCCTGGCCATAAAGTCACAAAAGGCCGCCATGCAATGCCATGAACAATCAAAAGCATAGAATCTAATTGAAAATAAAATAAAACAACAACATTTGAATCCACTTCCAAGCGGATCCTTACCGGTCTCCGGGGCTTGCTGAGCACAGGTCTGCGTGCGCTGGCGGAGTAGTAGTTGAGTGTGGCGTACTCCATAAGCGCCGCAAAGACAAACAGGAAGCAGACGGTGACGAAGAGGTCCATGGCGGTGACGTATGAGACACGTGGGAGGGATGTCCGGGCCACGGAGCTGAGAGTGGTCATTGTCAACACTGTGGTGATGCCTGGCAGAGGGTGGAGGACCAACTGACATGTTAAATGCTTAATGGACTGCATGTAGCGCTTTTCTAACATGTGGCCACTATGAAGCGCTTTACAATTAGTGCTTTTTCATTCATGCATTCATACACCGACAGTGGTGTCAACCATGCAAGCGAACAGCCAGCACATCTGGAGCAGTTAGCATGAGGTGTCTTGCTCAGGGACGCCTGGACTTTTTAAAATCCTGACTACTTTCTCTCCCTGGCGTGTCACCGAGACTTTTTTGTTTACATGCAAGTCGTTCATCTATTCTCTGTCGTGTCTGTCATATGTTGTAAACAACCCTGGTTGTTTTTAAATGTGCTTTATAAATAAATTGATTTTGACTAGATGGTTCATCATGGACCACAGACTTTCATCACATACATGGAGAGGTTTGTTTTTGGTAGCTTTGGATAATTTTACAGAACGGTAAGGGTGGTGAATGTAGACCGTGGAATTGAACTGACCATCAAAATGTTTAAGAATGAGTGACGGTAGAAAGTGGAGTAGTACATGGCCTATGAAAGCAGAATCATTAGTATTGACAAATTATTATACTTGGCAAATGATTAGTACTGACATTATGATTAACATTACATTACATTTATTTAGCAGACGCTATTGTCCAAAGCGACTTAGAGAAAGTGCCTTCAAGGATGAAGATAAATCCCCCAAAAAGTGCAAGAATAATTGAAGTGCATACAACTCAAGAAAATAAGCAAAGGAACTGCTTATAATTACTACGATGTAGAAACGAGATAGAGACGGATAGATTTTTCCTGTATGATAATGTTTTCTTTTCATTGACCGAGATGCAGCCAGATGATGAGATTTCAGCCTGAAGATGGTAGGGATTCAGCCGTCCTGATGTGGGGAGCTGACATCAACACAAATGTTGATCACAGTGAGTGGTTAAGGAATTTCAAAGCCTAAAAGGAGTTGAATAAACTGCAGAGATCAATGAATAAGCAAATTGTAAAAATAAATAAAATACAATGACACCAGCTGGTGTTGTAAAATACAACATGGGGGAATTCCTTCGGTCTCTTGGGAGAAGGAGGATAAAGAGAGCTTTTAAATCAGAATGTGCCTTTGCCACAGCTGATTGTGTGGCAAATGTGATACCCTGAGCAGAAGGCCAAGGCTGCTTGTGTTGCAGATGTGATACCCAGAGCAGAAGGCCAGGGCCTTCTGCTAGATTTTCCCCTGGTCACTGTAGACCTGTTGTCATGGCAATTACCTCAACCTGTGTTCATGTTTACTAGCCCAACCTCTGTTGCCATGGTGATTAGCCCTACCTGTTACCATGGTGTCTAGTCATACCTGTTGCCTTGTGATTAGTCCTACCTGTTGCCATGGGGACTATCCCTACCTGTTGTCAGGGTGAATAGCTTTACCTGTTGTCATGGGGACTAACCCTACCTGCTGTCATGGTGACTATCCGTATCTGTTTTCATGGTGACTGGCCCTTTGTATTGCCATGGTGACTAGTCTTACCTGTCTTGTCTTATGATTACTTCCAGTACATTGTCTGTGGGAGCAGGGACAAATATATCCCAACCCTTCAATTGGATGATTATTGAAAAATATTAAATATAAAACAAAGCTTTGTTAAATGTGTTTCGGGAAAAAAGTGAAATAAAATTACCTTCACCAAACTGTTCCCAGGACTGCATGAGATTGAATGAAGTGTTAACATAAAAAATTAAGGCAGAAATTAAAAGGAGTGAATAAGAAGCATGTGGATGAGGATCTGAGCAGGACATATGAATGACCACATTATCACACAAACCAACGACATGCAATTTGAAATTAGAATCCTAAAATGTTCCACAGTGACATTGGAATTGAATGTTTTGGCTGAAGGTTTACTCTGTCTTCACTGTACAGATAGCTTATAAGTGATGGGCTCACTCACTCACAAAGCATTTCAATATTGGTTAGTGGATGGAGAAGAGTGGAAATCAGTTTAATTACACTGTTAAGGCTGGAGGGCGGGGTCAGTAATCTCAGCCTTGTGGTTGCTGAAGTGCAAGTTGAGCAATTCTTTACATGGCCCGTATTAATGATTGGCCTGAGGCTAGTGGAGGGCTGGGCCTACCTAGCGCTGTCCTGGCGGGTGTAGCGTCCTTCTTGATCCAGAAGGAGACCCAGGAGAGCACGACAGTGAGGATGCAGGGAATGTAAGTCTGGATGGTGAAGTAGCCCATCCTCCTGCTCAGGTCGAAGTACACCGTCATCACCACATAGTCCCCTGTTAGCATGAAGCACAAGAACCAGCGCCGCTTCACTATTCCTGTTAGCATGAAGAACAACAAACACCCCCTGCTTCACTATCCCTGTTAGAATGAACAACCTCCTACACTTCATTTTCCTGTAAGCATAAAGAATAACAACCACCACTGCTTCACTTGCACGGTTAGCATGAAGAACAACGACCAGTGCTTCACTTTCCCTGTTAGCATGAAGAACAACCACCAGGGCTTCACTATCCCTGTTAGCATGAAGAACAACCACCGCTTCATAATCCCTGTTAGCATGAAGAATCACCACCAGAGCTTCACTATCCCTGTTAGCATGAAGAACAACCACCACCGCTTCACAATCCCTGTTAGCATTAAGATCAGCACAGCTTCACTATCCCTGTAAGCATGAAGAACAACACTCACCAGTTTTTCCCTTCCAGCATATGTTTTTTTTTTTATGCACTCTGGCACCTTATTTACATTCAAATTACATGCCTTGATTATCTGTGGCCAAAGGCTGTAGCCTTGGACGCCCAGGGCTTCCTATAGTATGCATTAACATATGTATTGCATTGACTCATCAATGTAATAAATTATACTATTATAATATTTACTTTGGATTATGTATTTCAGTGCTTCAAGTTAAGCACCTTCTAATCCATAGCCTATAGGCTACAGGTGGATTTCAACAGCATTGTCAAACTTGATGGGGCTCAGGCTTTACCTTGTTAGATTAAGAGGGATGAAGAGGGATTTAAAACCAACCTCCCCTATTTCGATTATAAATTACAATACGATCAATGATGTGTGCACGGTTCTGTAACATTGTCGGTGTATTTGGCGGAAGTGGCGGATGTTCTCACTCACTCACTCACTCACTCACACACATTCTATAACACTAGCTCCTCTGATCTCAGCCTGCTTCTGTTGGGCTTTATAAAACATAGCTTTGTTCCGTTGGTTAAAAGGTCAACATGGTAAAATACTGGCTATGTCTACCTTTTAATAAGATGGGCAAATGGCTGTGTCAAAAATATTTTAGAATGAGCTGCGTTCAAATAGGAAATACACAATAACATAAACTGCTTTGTGAAACCTGTGGAGGTCTTCAGGATGTCCGAGGTGTTCCTCAGGCCCCGGAAGTCGAACTGGTAGAGTCTCCAGGACTTCTGGTCCGACGCCTCCACCGAGTTCCTCCTCCACTTGTAGATCATTTCGTCCTGTGGGTATCCATCTGCAACCATGAGCGAGCCTTAGTGTAAGTGTGTGTCCCGCATGGCCGGTAAACACATCCTTATGATGGAGGTCAGAACATTTGAATATTCTAAAATTTCAATATTCTAAAATTAGACCTTGGAAAATAAGGGGAAAAATTCTTCAATTACAACTTTGAGGTTTAACTCCATGGACACTTAAGGGATTCTGTGAGACATCCTAATGATGGAGGCCATTGTTGGACAGATCGACGTGTGGACACCAGAGAACCATGTGTGTCTCAGGTAGAAGAGTAAATGAATGGGTTTGGGTTCATCAGAGCTCTGAATCCCTCTCAGTGACACCACTGACCTTCACATGATGGGGGAGTTGTGCCCCAGGGTTCTTTTTTCGCACCGAGCTGCTTGATCAGCTGGGATCAAAAGAAAAACCGAAAAAAAGCCTGTCTGTCTATTGAAAGGTGGAGTTGTGAAAAACCATGCTTGTGTGAAATGCTGTTCTATTGTAATCCATATCTGTGGGTGATCCGTTTCAAATGTTGTCATTCCTTTCAAATGTAGGAGTTTTATCCTGACCTTGAATGCGTCAATCGTGGCTATATGTAATAATTAGAGCATTTCCTTTTCAACCAAACACGACCTGCCTATGCAGATATGGAGACAAGTCATGCATGTAATCTGCAACTATTACGCTGGCCTCAAATGCTTTATGTTAAGCAGCTCTTTTGAATTGCCGCCCCAGTTCTAAAACGGTTGGTATCATACTTGAGCTCTAGTTTAGGCTGTGTTTGGCTCGTTATACCAGCTGTACCATCTGGTTGGGCTAGTTTGCAGTGTGTAGGTAACAAATATGTTACACTTACAGACAACATTTTTGAGTAACCTGAAATTTATGATGCACTCTGGTCCAATATAAAACAATTATTCTTAAAGGATGAGCAGAATAATCATAACAGGCTATCTACTAGCTTAAATACTGACTGACAAAATGTCTATACATTTTGTCTATGAAAGTGCTTATTACTCTGATGTGATTTAATAAACTGATTGTATAATCACAATAACTAGTTTGCTTGGACCCAAGACTTCTTCGCTAATATGATTTGAATAAAACTGTTGTGTTATGTTATTTTCTAGAACTGCCAGTGTGTTCTCCATTAATTTCAAAACAAATTTAGCGATAAATCATATCTTTCTCATAAGCATTGCTATTCTAAAGAAGTCAGCGTTATTGCTTTCTATATTTCTATAATGTTTCTCTTAGGACATAACAGATTAAACACAGATTGCCACAGCTAGTTTCATGAGCGGTATATTAAGCATACACACGTCATTCCACCGGTTGATTTAAAATGTTTTGAAATTAGTCTCAGCATGACTGTAACCTACATAAATAGCCCGAAGTTCTTTAGAACAGTGGTCCTTAAACTGTGGGTCACAACAATAAACATTTTACATAAGAATGTATTTATTTTGCTAAAACCTTAACTGCACAAAATATTGTAGTTTCCAAAAGAACCTCCACCTGGTTCACAGTAAGAAATAGTTTTACAAACCCCCACTTTAGAACGATACGTAACATCTGCAAATCTGTCCGTTTTACTATTTTGATACGATACAAAAATAAAATAACCTAATTTATGACATGACGGAAGCTTAATAGACCATAGCGTTTAAGAACAGGGAATGCCATGACGACAAAGAAACGCCATGGGAACTGCTGAAGAGGCCAGGTTTCGTCCAGGGTGTACTCACAGCTGGAGAAGATGAGTGGGCACGAGTGGTGGTCCATGGGGAAGTTGTGCAGCTGCAGCTGACACTCAGCATTGATGGTTAGCCTGCAGCATAACAAGACACAACAGGTGTGACTGTTGTGTATGTAACACTTATGATACATAACCTAGATAGACATCATGCAAAAAACGAAACCAATGAAATATAAAGTGCAGTGCATATTGTTTGGAAATGTATCTGCATGGAAGGAGGTGAATTGCATGTCCAGTCAAGCTCGTAGAAAGATATTAGGGTTTAATTGGTAGATTTTTCAGTTTTTTTTTGAGAAATCAGAGTCAAAGTCTGGAACTAGTTTTTTCTTGTGATTTTGAAAGAATGTCTTCTGAAGACTTTTCTTGACATAGTTTGAAAGGGGGCTTGAGAATCCATTCATGGGAAAATGTGTTTTATGAAGTCGTTTGTCAACTTGTCATTCGTGGGGGATTGCTAAAAGGACATTGCTAAACTAATACATTTTTATTTATTTATTTATACAATTATTTGGTCTTTATGTGCTTTATGTGTTGAATCAACTCAATGTCAAATGTAGTGACTTATTTTGAAGTTCAGTTTAGAATCTTACTGTATAGATAACTATAAAACACAACTAAAACTAAATATTAGGCCTTGCTCTTTAAATTCAGACTGGCTCAATGCAAAACCAGATGGCTTTCTACAAGTAGAGCAGGCTGTCCTTCTAGAAATTCTTGAAGTGGCTTTGGATGAGGGATAAAATGTGCTGTGACTGGTTATTTTGGCCCTTTAGCTGCTGTGTGATCCTGTGGCTCTTTCATAAAGAAATAATCTTTCCTGTGTGAGCAGAAAACAGATCAGGTCACTAAATGCATTTTATTTTACATGAGTACAGGACATGATGGCATACTTCCCCAATGCCTTCAACATTATTCCTGTGAATAATATTAACATTGATTGAATGAATGTTGTCATCCAATAGAGTTGATTAATGATTTATCCTGTAACCTTCGATGAATGATTGAAATTTATAACTAGGCACATTCATAATCAAATTAAAGCTACAATATGCAAGACTTCCTATTCGGAGCTAGCTTCGTCTAAACTTTGAAAATAAACATCTCTGGCCTTCAACTCCTCCCATTCCCTGTTCTCTCCAAGCCTGCTTTTGGTCGATTACAAGGTTTAAAGTCACTTTTATTGATGTCGATATAAACTGCTCAAAAAAATAAAGGGAACACTTAAACAACACAATGTAACTCCAAGTCAATCACACTTCTGTGAAATCAAACTGTCCACTTAGGAAGCAACACTGATTGACAATACATTTCACATGCTGTTGTGCAAATGGAATAGACAACAGGTGGAAATTATAGGCAATTAGCAAGACACCCCCAATAAAGGAGTGGTTCTGCATGTGGTGACCACAGACCACTTCTCAGTTCCTATGCTTCCTGGCTGATGTTTTGGTCACTTTTGAATGCTGGCGGTGCTTTCACTCTAGTGGTAGCATGAGACGGAGTCTACAACCCACACAAGTGGCTCAGGTAGTGCAGCTCATCCAGGATGGCACATCAATGCGAGCTGTGGCAAGAAGGTTTGCTGTGTCTGTCAGCGTAGTGTCCAGAGCATGGAGGCGCTACCAGGAGACAGGCCAGTACATCAGGAGACGTGGAGGAGGCCGTAGGAGGGCAACAACCCAGCAGCAGGACCGCTACCTCCGCCTTTGTGCAAGGAGGAGCAGGAGGAGCACTGCCAGAGCCCTGCAAAATGACCTCCAGCAGGCCACAAATGTGCATGTGTCTGCTCAAACGGTCAGAAACAGACTCCATGAGGGTGGTATGAGGGCCCGACGTCCACAGGTGGGGGTTGTGCTTACAGCCCAACACCGTGCAGGACGTTTGGCATTTGCCAGAGAACACCAAGATTGGCAAATTCGCCACTGGCGCCCTGTGCTCTTCACAGATGAAAGCAGGTTCACACTGAGCACATGTGACAGACGTGACAGAGTCTGGAGACGCCGTGGAGAACGTTCTGCTGCCTGCAACATCCTCCAGCATGACCGGTTTGGCGGTGGGTCAGTCATGGTGTGGGGTGGCATTTCTTTGGGGGGCCGCACAGCCCTCCATGTGCTCGCCAGAGGTAGCCTGACTGCCATTAGGTACCGAGATGAGATCCTCAGACCCCTTGTGAGACCATATGCTGGTGCGGTTGGCCCTGGGTTCCTCTTAATGCAAGACAATGCTAGACCTCATGTGGCTGGAGTGTGTCAGCAGTTCCAGCAAGAGGAAGGCATTGATGCTCTGGACTGGCCCGCCCGTTCCCCAGACCTGAATCCAATTGAGCACATCTGGGACATCATGTCTCGCTCCATCCACCAACGCCACGTTGCACCACAGACTGTCCAGGAGTTGGCGGATGCTTTAGTCCAGGTCTGGGAGGAGATCCCTCAGGAGACCATCCGCCACCTCATCAGGAGCATGCCCAGGCGTTGTAGGGAGGTCATACAGGCACGTGGAGGCCACACACACTACTGAGCCTCATTTTGACTTGTTTTAAGGACATTACATCAAAGTTGGATCAGCCTGTAGTGTGGTTTTCCACTTTAATTTTGAGTGTGACTCCAAATCCAGACCTCCATGGGTTGATAAATTTGATTTCCATTGATAATTTTTGTGTGATTTTGTTGTCAGCACATTCAACTATGTAAAGAAAAAAGTTTTTAATATGATTATTTCATTCATTCAGATCTAGGATGTGTTATTTTAGTGTTCCCTTTATTTTTTTGAGCAGTGTATTTGATTATGTCCACGGGGTATATGGATCTCAACTGGCCCTTGATTGGCTGTGATTGGCCAGAAAATGGGAGATTTCTCAGGATTTCTCAGATCCTACAATTCTCAGAACTGGGGCAATGAACCTGGGTCACTGTAGCCTTCTGTCTATCAATCAATCTATCCATTTTAATTTAAAGCAATATCACCATTCAGCATAGTCCCAATACACTTTACAATTAAAAATAATACATAGGACAAAACATACAGCAAGCAAATAAAATAGATCAATTATAACAACCAAATTAATAACATAAATGTTGTGTTTTTTACCTCACAGTATAATCAAAACATCTTGAATATTGTAGTATTAAAATACGTTAAACTCAACAAACTTTAAAAACGGTATTATTCAGTTTATAATAATCTATATTGCTAATTGTTTGTTTCATTAAGATCACATGGGCAGCCAATCAAACTTAAGATAAATTAAGTTAAAACAAATCAGAGAGGAGGGTTTCTCAGCTGGAACTCTCCGATGAAGACTTGATTATTTATGCTTATGATTTTTGCTCTTTTGACCTTTTGAATAACACGAGTTGAATAACGGAGGAATGGTAGCGATGTGAGATGTAGGCCTACAGAATACAAATGAGACAGAGAGAAATCATTCCACTGAATCACAAAAAAACAAACATAATTTCTCATTAATTTTCCACGGGGTGGCCCATCCGTATTCTAATCAAACATGGAGGGAACGCTGCAGTATAATCATTCTGGTGTGTAGAGTATGGAGTAGAACAGTTATATATTTAGAAATATTTCTGTAGTCTCCCCGACCCTCATAATCTTTCCAAAGTAGATCGATCTCTGTAATCATGAACCAAAATCGTAATCTCTTGCACAAGTGGATCACCTTACTTATTACACAAATGCATTTATATTTAAATTAGAACAATTTGCAGATTTCTCAGTGCATGCTGATGTACTGTGCGTGTTTGATTGGATCAGTGCCGAGATATGCGGAGAGTTTCTCGTGTGATTCTAAGTGAAATTAGTCCAAGAGACTCCATTAGGAACCTTAACTGAGCTGGAACCACGTTCACCAACAGGCGGACATGATTGATGCTCTTGAACTATGGGGGCCTTGAAGTCCCTCTCAAGTACTGGTACCGTCGCAGCCACCTGGGACCCACGTTCACCTGTCACTGATGCCTAGACAAGCCTTATATGGGCTAGTGTATAATTCAAATGATGTTGCTAAACTTGGCAGTAAACCTTGGTACTGAAAGCCTGTTGAAGCTACACAAGTGGTTCCTAACGTTTTTCGAGGCTAAGGCGCACCAATGATCCAAACCAGATTCAAGGCCCACCATTGTAAAGTTGTAGGGAATGATTAGGAAAAATGTCACACACATATTGTATTTACACAAAATGTTCATACATTTTTGCGATATTTAACACACAGCAGACAGTCAAATAACTATCACATGGGTACGGTACCGGCACTGGAATTGTCGGACTGGCCTTAAATATTCAGATATGGCAAGTTTATGTTAATGCAAAGATTATTTTGAGTGTGAGTGTGAGTGTGAGTGTGAGTGAGTGAGTGTGAGTGAGTGAGTGTGAGTGAGTGAGTGTGAGTGAGTGAGTGAGTGTGTGTGTGTGTGTGTGTGTGTGTGTGTGTGTGTGTGTGTGTGTGTGTGTGTGTGTGTGTGTGTGTGTGTGTGTGTGTGTGTGTGTGTGTGTGTGTGTGTGTGTGTGTGTGTGTGTGTGTGTGTGTAAAATAAAGATTCTTCGGTCGTTTGCCTTGGTTTATGTTTATTGCCTCATTGATTAAGGACAAATGTTTGGTAATAAAAATGTACAGAGTTTCAAAGTTAATCGCCGTCAGGGATTTTTCACACGACAAGGCACAAATTAGCACACGCCACAGCGACTTTAAATTCAAGCGTCCTACCTCAGCGTGTAGAGGATCTTGCCGTCGTTCCATATCCGGAGCAGCTGGTTGGGCATGGTGATCCAGTGTGCTTCGGCGTTCTTAGAGTTCCTGAAGATGGTGTCTGGCAGCCAGATGAGGCCCACCATGTTGCTGTTCAGCGTCAGGATCTTCATGGTGCTGTTGTAGCGCAGCCTGCTGTCTGTCCACGTCTGGGCGAAGATGATGTCGATCTGGTACTCCTGGAAGAAACGTCCCAGATGTGATTAATGAAATACACCACTTAATAGCTAGGGACGCTAATTTGGAGAAACCAGCCAGAGTAAACTAGATTTTGAAAGTATCCAACCGAAAAATCCCATCCCTCCCTTCAGACCTCTGCCTGAGGCAGGTAGCCGGGTAGATGGGTAGGATATCCAATCATTTCATTCGGGCCAAAATACATGATTTAACGGCCTTATTATAGGCCTGCGACCGCCACAGATACTGGAGTTGTTGTTTTTTTGTCTGAGCATTTGATTTATTGAGTGCTGTCGGGAGGTAAAAACTATTAAAAAAAAATGATGACAACAAAATCTTCTAAAATAAATTGCCTACACTAGCCATGACAGTCCGTTCGCACACTTTCACATTTAAGATTAGATGTATTTTATTCATCCCAGACCCGGTATTCGAGAAACAAAATAAAGTGAAACTACCTGGTGGACACTCAAAGGTCCAGTCCATTGTAGACCTACTGTTAACATCTCACCACTCAGGAGGCCACCACTAGTCAAACAGCCAGTGTTTCTAGGCTTGATAAAATAAGAGTACAACATTGCTTCATACACTAACCCCGAATATTAGCATAATTTAGGTGGCTCGTTTCCGAGCTAAATCTGGTCCTTCCGTTTTTTGGTGCCAATCAACTGAGATGTATTGGCTTGATTGATGACAGGTTATTCCGAGATTATGGATATAGGTTTTACTATTGAGCGGTTTACTTACTAAATGTCATGGATGATGCACATGTCACGAAATTAGTCATAGAGTTCAGCGTAGAGAACTTTCCCTTTCGCCTGAGAGCTTCCAAGTCCTCTAGAAACATGGACAAGGATTCCCTCCCTGGACATTCACCGCACTACCTCAACTGTATTTTTCATGGACATGCATATCATTCAAATTATGTGGGTAATCTTGGTATTAAACCGTGGTATTGAAAGCCTCTGGGGACAGTCATTTGTGATAAAGGCTGGGGCAGTGGTTCCCAACCTTCTCTGGGCTAAGGCTCACCAACTATCCAGCTACTAGGCTATCATATATATATATATATATATATATATATATATATATATATATATACTCGATTATTTGCAATTTTCTTAATATTAAACCTACGACAGACCTTCAAAAAGTATCACAAGGATACAGGCTCATACAAATCAGTAGTACAGTGATGCACTGTCCTACGCTGCTGAAGAACTTCCCATAATGGCATTTGCTGAATTCTTCCTTCCGGAGGGAGTTCCACTCTTATAGAGATCAGAGGTCAACTCACAGCCTGTGACGCTGGGATTACATGGATGAGTGTTCCGTGCTGTATCGGGGATAATAGCAGGGGTGGAGTGCTTCCATTCACCCCTGTAGAGGGGTCCGCTGTCAGACCTAATGTACCGCTGCTCCACCAAATGCTGGTGGTTTGGTTCAGTGTTGAAAACACACATTCTCGTCTTTTATGGTTGACCTTTTTTTGGAGTCCTTGCTTGGATTTGCACAAACCTCTTGTTAATGTTTCCTTTCCTTTATCCTCCATTGATTGATTTTATATGAATTAGTCAATCAATGATGATAATTCTAAGTAAGTTGCTTTTATTGTGTATCTGTGTTTGCACACTGCCCCAACATATACACCAAAGCTCCCATCGACATTGGTGTTGGTGTTTGTGGCGGCAAACACTTTGTTTTGAAGGTGCTACAAAAACGAATAATTTCTTTGTATTTTATTATTAATATTTAAAGTTCAGAGCTCATCTCCTACCACCTTCCAATATGCAAATGTATGATTAGCCTGTCGATATGGGAACTGAGTCGATGTTTTTACGTTGTCTTATAAATCAAAATTAAATAATGGCTTTCAGATGCTGCTCAGCTAGTTTTTACCACTTCACTGAACATTTGTCTAGAAAGGTCCTTGTTAATACTAATTATTCATGGTAGAACAATTTAAACGGTCATACATCGGTGTGCAGGAGGAGATTTGATGACAATGTAATGGCCTTTGTAATGTTTTTACTGGGTAGGAACCACCGCATAGAACACTGATCTGTTTAGATCTGTTTCCTCTGTTCTTCTCCTAGCTCAAAAGGTTAGGCTAACTGGAGACCCTATATCAGCTCTAGGCGTGTTTGTCTGTGCGTGTGATTGGCATAACGCCCATCGTGTCAATCACCATAGGCTATAAGCATTTATATAATGCTTTTTTAACCTGTGGCCACTGAAAGTGCTTTACAGTTAGTGCCTCACATTCACCCATCCATACACACATTCATACATACATTCATACACCGATGGAGGTGTCCACCATATATGGCAACAGCCAGGTAATTTGGTACAGTTAAGGTTAGGCGTCTTAATCAGGGAAACCTCAGCACTTATCCAGGAGACGCCGGGGATCTAATCAGCAACTGTCTAGTTTCCAGACAAGCTGCTCATCCAACTGAGGTATTGTTGTTATTAATGATTGAATGAATGGACAGAAAGATTGATGGTTAGTTGTTTTTAAATATTTGTTGAAAAAAGTCTCAGTCCAAATAAAATGTTGGGGGAGGCCAGCTGTCTAGCCCTATCTTTATTATTAATTTCCCTTTATCCATATTCCTGACAGTTTCCGTTTCTGTGGTCTCAGACTTTTCTATTCATAAATATCTTCCTCTCGTTTTTTCCCGCCGTACGAGACACTTGGCTGATTGTCATGGTGGTGAAGGTGAGCGGGTCCGCAGGGCGTTCTTCCAGTCGTTTCCGAATTGGTAATTACGCTGTTGTTCACTTCGCCCATGGTCAGACGACCTATGATCCCCCAGCTCTGCAATGCTGGAGCGCTGAGCGGTCATTTCAATAGCCGGCCAATTAGACTCCAATCCACCATCCGTCAGCGAGCAGGCGTTTAGAAGCCCTACAGCGGCGAGAACATTTACAGCACATATAGAGAAGGAATTTATCCTCCATTGTGAGGAAAGTGCGTTGATTCCTTCCCTTGTATCACAAACGAGGAGAACTAGCGACCGATTGCGGACGTTGCAAGGTCCGCTACACAACGGCACAATACAGTGCAATGAATAACCAAAAAGGTGCTTTTCTCCCCAACATGTATTGGATTCAGTTTCAGAGGCGGCGAGTTTAGTGACTTTCTGAAAATGGACGGTATTCTGTGGTAGTGGTAGTCTGAGCAGTAGCAGGGGAGCGTATCTATGTTCCCAAGATACTATGTTCCCCATTTCAACAATCTGTTAACACAGGTTAATCCTCCTATTGTGTTCGGGGGAACACAATAGGAGAACATAGGAATGACCCCAGTAGCAGCAGTAGCAGTAGACTGGTGAAATAAGTTTCACAGTGTGTGATGTGGTCCTGCTGAAGGAATAAGTCAACAATGGTAATAAAACAGATCTTCACAACGCAACTATTGTGCTTATTTAATTTAGGGGATAAGTTAAACTCTTAAATTGAGGATGACAATATCTCACTCACAACAAATGTGGTGCATCGTACAGATAAACCGTCTTATTGTCGTCATTTAGCTATTGCAGCTCCTAGCTGGAAGACAAATCGACCCAATATAGAACAATGAAAAGCAAAAACCTAATCCCAAATTAAATATTAAATAGTAGTTATCAGCAACACACAAAGCTTACAACAAAACAGAACACCAAACGACCATGACAGGAACTCAAAAGCCCATCTGTTTTTAGTTTGAGACGGGAACGCGAGATATCTTAATGCCGTAGGGTTTTTTCTCCGTAATGAAATATGAAACAAACAAAAAAACACAAACATCAGCTGGAATGGTTCCAAAGTAATCCAAGCGTGAATATGAATCACGCACGCACGCACGCACATTTAGATGAATATTTTACAAACTGTCGTGTTGAAAAAATCCACAGAATAATCCACATTGTTCAAGTGGAGTGCATCTGAGCACCGGAACCTTGTGAAGGCTCAAGCTGCAACAACAGCTTGGCTCAGGCAGGGTTGCGCGGTAGTCTATTGGTTACCGCGTTTGACTCCAAAACAAAAGGTTCTGGGTTCGATGCCTTCAAATGTCCGTAGTCTACCAGTAGCCATCCTTGAACAAAAACATTAAAGCAAACGGCAAGACGCTTTGGATGAAATGGTCTCCTACCTAAACGACTAAATAGTAAGCACTGAATTATAAAGCTAACCTTCACATCAACATGCATACCTAATCTGTGAAATGAAGCCTTATCTTTATCAATGGAGAAATGGCTGAGAGTGTGTGATCCACCCCACCCCTTGCCTCCAGCTCCCCCAGACACTGCCGAGCCGTCTGCCACCCAAACGACCCCCGTGCTGGCGTCGGTCCCTTGTATGCTGTCTCCCTCCCACCCGTTGGCCGAGCATCAATCCCCTTGCTGCGCCGCCGCCAAATGTACTGCATAATTCACCACGAGACTCTGAGCCCAGATAATGACAGAGTACAATACTGCTAATTAAGCAGTGCGTATTAACTAAGCATTATGTCAATCCACTTGTCTTGAGTGGATGAAAATACTGTCGTTGATGAGGATAGACTAACAGATACTTTATAACAATATTATAATACTGGCAATGAGGATAGAGCAACAAATACTTTAAAATAATACAGTAGTTGACACATGGTTTAAAATCAACTGGTGTGGGAAACAATTTCACCTTAAAATATCTGCTGATTGGTGGCCAGATGAAGTCATTCGTCATAGTTTGTATGGAGAGTGACATAGCCGGACACAGAATATTATAACACAGACTACTATAAGCCAATCAGAGAGATCATTTGCGGTTGCCTTGTTTCACCAGAGGTGTCGCTATCCAGCCGTTTAACTTTTGAAGCGTTTCACTTTAACAGAGATGAGGGGACATCTTTGGGAACATACCTTCTAATACAGAGATGAAATCGACAACCCATAATAGCATCACCTTTTTTATCCCCTGTGAGCCAGACATGCTCAGTTGACTTGCCTGTCCCTTACATGCGTTTCATTTCAAATCCTCCTTATTGTTTCTGAGATGGCAAAGTAGAAATCAAACCATGATGAATGAAGAAATAATTTTAAAGATGTGTGTGTGTGTGTGTGTATGTGTGGTTTCACTTCTGTTTTAATAGCTCAAAGAGAACATTCCTAATTATCTTCATCTTGTTTTACACATTGAAATCGTAGAGGCAGAAAGAGGGTAACACAGTCCCTCAATCGATTTCCATATTCTAATAATTTCAGTTGCTGCAAATATGTCACGTACTAGAAGGTGTCGCTTCTCTGGGAAGACCAGGCTGTGTAATGTACAGTCTCACTCACCTAAAAAGACATTGCTGGAAGCCATCTATATTTCTGACACATAGGCACAAGGCTTAAAACACGTCCGTAACACACACACACACACACACACACACACACACACACACACACACACACACACACACACACACACACACACACACACACACACACACACACACACACACACACACACACACACACACTATGCTCTGTCTCTAGTAATGTCTCTCTTTCTCTCTGTCTCCTGTTCTCTAGACTTCTAGGAACCATTTGAATAATAACAAGTTGGCAAATAAGAAGGAGGCAATGAAAGCCAGAGAAGAAAGGTTGTTTGTAGGGGAGCAACCGTGGGGTTAATGAGTAAAATATTGTAAATATACATTAGTGTCCTGTGACGTAGACCCCTTAAATAAAGTTAAATGCAGTGTTTCCCAACCTTTGTTGTCTCAAGCCCTTCATCCACAACAAACCAGAAAAGTTTGCCTTTTAAATAATATGTTTAAAAAGAGGGGGGAGGGGGAGGCAATGGGTGGAGGTTGTAGAGATGAGGTCGTAGAGATGAGGTCGCAGTGATGAGTTTGTAGAGTGCTGAACTCAGACAGCATCCATGTGCAGGTGGTGCTGCAGTAGTCCAGGTGACTCCACGTGAGTCCAGGACGGAATGCACCTGTTCTGAGGCTAGGCAAACTGTTGGGGGTCCATCTTGGTGAGGAATGTTCTAAGTGTGTCTGGGTTGTATGTGTGCGTTGTGTTTTTGCGCCATGTAAGAATGTTGGTGTTGGTTTGATTGCTTGTTTGGTGTACATGTGTGTATGTGTGGTGTGCATGTATGTCTGTGTGGGGTGTGTGCATGTATGTGTGTGTCCAAGTGGGGTGTGTGAATCTAAGTGAGTAGTGTATGCGTGTCTGAGTGTGTGTGTATGGGTATTTGTCTGCCGTCTGTGTGTCTGATTATCCAAGTGTGTGTGTCTGAGTGTGTCGTGTGTGTGTGTGTGTGTGCATCTGTGTGTCTAAGTGAGTGTGAGATTGTGCCAAGACCAGCTAGTCTCTCAAAGCACTGAAGTGGAGGCGGAGGGGAGGAGTGGAGGAGCAGTCTCACCATGCTCGCCATCCACACCAGCCAGGGACAACCCTGCACCATGCATGCCCCCCCCTGCACCGTGCACGCTCCAGCTGGTCCTTCTCTTTGTGGTCGTAGCGAGCAGCTGGTTGAATTATATCAACACTATATTCTGTATTTCATGACGTTCATATAGCACTTTTCCATACCCTCAAAGTGCTTTGCTTTTGTGTGTGTGTGTGTGTCAAACCTCATCCACCACCAGTGTGCGCCCACCTGGGTGACGCACGGCTGGCAACTGGCTATCACTATAGAGAGGAACACAGCTGAAACCAGTCACCAGATAACTCATCTGCAAAATCTGGACACAAGCAGTCTGGGGTTGTACCAGTGCCAAGAGCTTAGTGTTAGTGTTTGGAACTGAAATAACCTATTCAGTCTAACTTCCTTGATCAAGATGCCCCTAACCCTACCTGCTCCTTAAAGGGCAAGTAAAGCCCCAAATAAATTGTTTCTGTTGAAAACGGCTCCATTTGGGTCTCACGCTGTTCTTTTTTTCTAAAATGTGTAACGTTGCTAAACGGGGAATTCTCTGTAAATACATAAAGTCTGCTACTTATGGCAAAAAATGCCTTAAGAGTGTTCATTTTATAGTGGCTGCGCACCCTAGTTCAAGCAAGTGTGACATGGTTTTGAGAACGTTTGACAACGTCCCTCACTCCTATGGAACTCAATCTGTCCGTCTTTTCTAAAACCGATTGCTCAGATCAAAGATTTTTAAACTTGTAGTCAGAAGTTCCCCTGCTAAAACAGCGGTTTACTTACACTGTAATGACATGTTTGTAAAAACAATTAAAGTATGTCACTTTGGTTAAAAGTCTGCTAAATTAGTAAATGGGGCTTCTGCATCGCGACAGCACTGACCGCCGCCCTTTTGGGAACGTAAGAGCATTGGAATGTTAGTTGTACTGTTATTTTGGTCGTTAAGTAATTCATTTAGAAATTATTTGTCATTATGGGGAAGTGCATTATTGAAAGTGCAGTAGTGTTTTCCATGCAACATGCTAAAACAAAGATTTTATTAGCCTTGGTTATAGTATATTTATGTTCGTTTTGAATTTACAGTACTACGACTTTCTTGAGTCCTCTCAATGTGGTGGCATATTCTAACAAAAAATCCCAGGATGCATTCTGATCGAGAAGCCCTGTAGTAAAATGCTAATGTGTTAATGGCTTCAGATTGATGTCTTAGCTTGGTTTATGTTGACAGCATTAAGGGTTGTGTGTAACTCCACTCCTGTGTTGTGTTGTATATGACGCCATTAGGAACCCCCCGATCACCCCAAGTGCACCAACTGAGACAATAACCACAAGTGTGCTTTTTTTATTGTAGTGTCATGTAGTGTTATGTTAAGTTGTGTGTTGTAGTGTTTAATAATGATGTGGTGAAGGATATGATATTGTAGTTTAATTTAATAAACACCTGCAATTCCCTGACAGGATTAATTAAGTATTATATACATTTATTGCAGTGTTATATTGTTTGGTAGCATTTTAGGAAAGTGTTTGCTATGCTTAGCAGTGGTTATTAATGCTGTAGTGTATAATAGTATATTGTTGTGTTTACTAGTGTTTGGTACTGTAAAGCTCACTAGTGTTTAGTAGTGTTGTGTCATGTTTGGTATTGTAGTGTTAACTAGAGTTTATTAGTGTAATGTGTGGCACTGTAGTGCTCACTAGTGTTGTGTAATGTTTAGTACTGTAGCGTTCACTAGTGTTTAGTGTAATGAGTGGTACTAGTGTCAACTAGTGTTTAGTAGTGTTGTGTGTTGTTTTGTACTGTGGTGATGACTAGTGTTTGGTTGTGTGTTGTTTTGTACTGTAGTGTTGACTAGTGTGTAACGTTAATAGGTCTGCCAGGGCCTAAGTGGGCCACTGCCCAGGGTCTGCAGAGTTACTGAGGTTCTAATTAAGGCTGTAAACAGAATACATCATTTGGAGATCTGTCTCAACCACCAAATGTCCAGCACATTTTGTATTTTTGCATATGTAGGACACTAAACACACGCTGTGTGTACAATGCGCTATATTGATTTATGCTTTATACGGGATTCTTTAGATGGGCACATATTTACAGGATTCATAAAACACAGACTATCTCAGAACTAGCTTCAGTAATTCATAACCGCACTGATACCGATGTGCAAATTATATGCAGAAATACATCCCTTTTTGGTGAAAGAACCACTTCAGCAGCATTTCACTGTTCCTTTGTTGACCAGGTGGTTCCCAGCTGTCTCAGAGCAGACCTAGAACCAAGATCTCCACTCAGAGGCTATGTGGTTACATCCAAAATTAAGAGTCTGTTTCAAACTAATTTCAACCAAAATAGATGGATAGATACCCTAAGGGATTTATATTTTACCAGTAGCATACCAATTTACACAATGAAAGAGAAGGATACAACATAAAAAACTAGATAAAACACAGGTAGTGATTAGTAGGGGTGAACATTTAATAAAAAAAATATATCTTAAAAGGTTTTTGTCCCATAGGAGTCGTGCACCTCCCCTTGGACAGATCCTCTGATTTCAGAACGAACTTGGTCTTTCCCCACGTTAAACAGCGCTAATTAGCATTTTGTGCTTAAAGCGGCGCTTCGGATTTAATCAGTGGCTCTGAATGTCAACCTTACAATCAAAGACGTGGTTTAAATCAAGTGATTAGTCGCACCATTGCTAGGTGGGACAACAGAACAGCAGGGGTCAGGAGGAAATTAAAAATATAGAAATACATGTTCTAAAATGGTGTTGAGAAACACAGAACAAATCATAAAAAAAATTACTTAACTAAGATGCTTGTTTTTCTCAGACATTTGTTGTCATGTAAATACAATTGTTAATGTCAAACCACAGATTGTATTACTAGTGTCCAACTTTCTTCCAAAGGTTTGTGTGTGTGTGTGTATGTGTGTGTCTAGTAAATGGTTTTCAGATCAGATTTTCCATAGTTGTATGAGATCCTTGTCTGTAATTACTGTCATCGACGTCACTTTCATAGATTGTTCAGACTCCCAGCCCAAAGGTAGCGGGTTCGAATCCCAATGTCCACACTACAGTCTACCTATAGACATCCTGGAGCAAGGTAAACCCCAGGACATGTATCTGAAGTGACTGCAAGTCTCTTTGGATGAAAGTGTCTGCTAAATGGTAAATAATGGATCCCTATCTGCTGCTGGGCCTTCAGGACGACAGGTTCCTGTGGTGTAAGACACACGGTGAGATGTTCACTGTCCGTGTGCCACCGTATTCTGAATTTAATTATTTAATAGTGTTCGTATGCAAAGACGCTTGGTCGACGGTAAGAGAAATACTTTTTTTTTTATCATGTGTCATTTTGGGTTTATTATTTATTTTTTAGAACAAACGAATTGCCTGTCAGAATATAAATAAATAAATAAGGTTTGGTAATAATTCTCTTTAACAATACGGTGTAGAGGGCTGTGATGTATTACAGCCGTCCTTCTGTTTGATTTGTGAGTGAAACTCGCTGGTGCCACACTGGGAACTATTTGTAACGCTGACAGAGAGAGAGCTGATGCTGTTCTGGTTCTCATCTGTTTGCTTCAGCCCTTCTTATGGGGATAGTTCAGACTCAGAGTACTACTTTATTAAATTGTTACTGTTGCAATTGCTCTGCTCAAGATGACAAAAAAGAAAAAATAGGACTAGAAATAAAATAAAAACAATTTTATTAACACAAACATGCAGTCAGGCAATGACTATGTAAAATCAAGAAAATATTTCACATAGTATGCATGTACATAAAATATGAAATGTACAAAACCATAAAGTGACTCAAATGCTGGAATATTGAAATTGACTAGGGCATGAAATATACGATGGGTCGTGTATTATTAAGCTGAGATGTTTGTGTAAGGTTGTCCATGGTTGTATGCATGGATTCCTCCAACACCTACACATGCTTTTAGAGGCCATAAAATGTCACGGAAAGATTTGTTGTCTTCTGCCTTTCACCCTAAAAAACACATTTACTGTTATTGATTTGCTATGGGTGACAAAAAGCTAGTAATGGCTATCTGACCACAAATAACATTGAAGTTCGCTGTTTAGTTCAGGTTTTGAGCAAGAAGGACCTGAACAACATATCTCTCTAATGAAGCAACATTCTGCTAATGCTGAGAAGTGTGGTAACCGATTTAATCGTGAATGATTGATTCATTTAATTCTATTCCATTAAACAACCCTGGAAGAGACTAAATGTTTGCTATGCACACACGCTTCCAATGGCTCGCTCCCAGCCCTCGGCCTGGTTGTCAATACTAATTCCCACACGTGGTATTCATGTTATTTCTGAACCTCATCAGACGAGGGCTGTCATGTGCAGGCAAGGACTGTGGTGCTGAGAGATGAGATGAGCACAAGTGTGTCAGAGTGCGGACACGGGCACTAATGGTGGAGCACCTAGCAGGAACCACAGCCTCTGGAGGGATGGAGCAGACCCCCCTCCTAAATCCCCGGTTGCCACCACGACCACCCTGACTCCCCAGCTCCACTGGAGCAGACGAGCGCTGCGTTAACGAGCGTTCAGTCAGCTTTTGCATTCGGCTGGGTAACATAATATTCTTCATCACCAACGGAAGCTGCTCCACTACCCGTGTTGTGGCGTTTCCGATGGCTTTGTCCAAAGAAGCAACAATTGCAGCCCTTCAATTGTCAATGGCGATCACAAGCGTCCAACTCACTACTTTCATTCATAAATGACAACACTCTTTTTTGATCACTAACCCAAACTGTCACCGTTCAAAGGGTTAGGACGGGTTTGTGAATGTGCCCTGTGGCGTGCATTTTCATTTCATTTTCATTTAGCAGATGCCTTTGTCCAAAGCCACTTCCAAGTGAGGCTGAGAACAATCAAAGCATGCAATTTAAAATTGGTGTAGCTACAAAATAAGTTGTATTGCTGCGCAACCTAGTTTCAAATCAAAACAACCGGACAGAGTGCAGAGTAGCCATAGGAAAATAAGGGCAAGTTGATGCGACGCTGATGACAACGCGATGAGCCATTTTCACGAAGGCCTGGTATTATGCTGACAGATCTCCAAGCTTTCTGCTGACGGTGGTTGCAGCATTGTCAAAATGCCAGCGAGCACGACCAGCTTCAGCGAAGCCCTCCTCTGTCGGTCCCGATGACGCCGTGGAACCCAAGCGAGTGCGGCCACATTAAACAGAGTGCTCGAGCACAGGATGGTTTCATTAAAGCAGTGGAACGAATCTCCCAAGTGATCTCTCGAAGCTTAAAGGGGCAGTGAACCCAATACCGTTTTTTTTATTTTATTTTTTACGTGGTAATGTCTTGCATGATCGTCAACATAGTAATCTATGCAATTTTCTCCCTCTTACTAAAATAAGACATTCATTTTACAGAAATCGAGAGTAAAATCCTCCGCCAACCAGTTTGTGAACGTTCCACATGCGGCATTCTTCTTGGCATTCTTTTCGTGACGTCGAAGAGCCTTTTCCGAGGCACTTTATTGTCACGATCAAGGGACACCGGCAATGTGGCTGTGTGTGGAGCTCCGTCTGTTGATGTTGATTGCCATGTCTGAGGGAGTGTTAAGCTTCTCGAACATTTATAGTATAACGCCACAGTGTGTGTGGATCAGTGTGTGGTTGTGTGGAGCTCCGTCCAGGCAGCGGTTTATTTTGAGAAAGAGTTATTGCTTGACCTTTACAGTATATCGCCTAGGTGTGTTGTGCAGTTCATATACAACATTGCTCATTATAACGCTCTTACACCACGACAGTACTAAAAACAGTATCACAAAGTTCGGGTGGGCTATAACCATGAGAATAAAGAGCCCCCCTCTTTCCTAGAACTCGGCTCAAAATGCAAAAAATTTGTTATCTCTAAGTGTTCAAATTCGGGCTGAAACAGGGGGTTCACTTACAGTTTAAAGAAGCTCTTCCTTTATCAGACACAGCTATCCACCCAGTAATAACAATGCATTGGATTTAGATTATGCTTTTCTTAGTACCCAAAGATTGGTACTTAACAAAAAACAATAAAATATGTGAACGCAACAGATTCACTTCCATAGAAAATTATGTTAATAAGTTACACTTATGATGCCAGTTGAAAACGAGAGTTTTAAGATCTTTTTTATCTCTTTGTGTATTTATTTAAGTGAAATGCCAGAAGAATACTAAACTATGTTTCTGGACTCCAGCTATAATGATAGCATTTTCATTGTAACAAGGACACTTTCTAGGATTGACACATTCTATGATATAACTCGTCAACCTTAGAAATTGTCTAAGACTGATGTTCTATGAGGTTGTTAATGTTCAGAATATCCGATTCCAAGTTTTCAAAGGTGTACCCTCTGCCCTCCTTGTTCATCAGTACTGTCCCCCGCCTACTAAGTGGTTACTGCATTCCTTAGATTGGTCGTCACTTTGCTATCAGGCAGTATGTCACGCTATAATCACGCCATGTGTCACACACATGTTTTGTGTTTGTACTTTCCTCCTCCTTTCAATTTCTACGTAAGAAATTGGTCTGTCACACACTTGTCTGTAACATAGCTGCTGTGAAAATAGCCTGAAAGCAAAGCCATTTGTATTCCCTTGGCCAGCGGTGGGGCTCTGTGCTACCGTACAAAAGCTTTTCAGGGTTTTTACGCCGCACGGCTTTCTCCTCTCCCTCTTACCGTCCAGCATAAAACATTCCCACCCTGGGGAATTTACTGGAGCCTGGAGTCAATGGAAGCTGAATTTAAAAGTGTTCTTGGGAGAGAAAGAGACCCATAGAGACCTGAATGTAGGTTTTAGATGCAAGCTTATCGATAAATACACAGCCGCAGCCCAGAGAATACAAAACCCTGTGTTGTAATTAAACCGTTTTCATCGAGATAATGTGTTTCTGTGATGGTTCCCCCTGACCTCTGTTGTCATGGAGACCTTTGGGCAATAGTTACAATCAAACGCTTAGACTTTGCATTTAAACACCTCATACCAGGGCTCCTTCGAAATTGCCTCAAGAACTTGCCATTATATATGCTCCACAGGGTGCGTTTTCTGGTTAGTTAGTAATGTCATTTGTGAGTGAAAGCGGGGAGTTGAGCCTTCTGTTAGCAATCCACAATTGAAGCTCGGCCAGGTCAGCTTCAAAGCAGAGTGGTCAGAGCTGATCCAGCCCCTACCTCCACTCACCCTTTTCTGTTGATAACTGACTTCCTGGACAGACGAGGAAACCACCTGTTGACTGTTTAATTTTGATAGCTGATGTTGGAGTCGAGACCAAACTTCCTGATTTCATGCAGAATTCTCGCCACATCGACATGGCTTGTGTGGTTTCCGACATGTTTCGGGACATAACACGATGGATGGCTTGTTCTTTAATCATGCTGCATAGACTCCAACGTTCATCTCCCCTCGCTACACGCCACCATCGATTTCTATTTCGGCTATTTCACACGCCATTAACCGCACTTCCATGGACTCACTCCTACAAAATAAAAGCTGTGTTCAATGTAGAAAGTTTCAAATCTGTAGTACACCATAAATCCTTGTTTACCTACTAATACTTGCTGGGTCTTCCATAAAACTTAACCTACTAGCCTCTAGTCAAGCGCTTTTCCCTTTTGAAATGACTTTTTGGATTTTTATTGTCGGTTGTTGGCAGTTCTTCAACTAGTCCTCTGCCAGACAACAATCATCCGTGATCTTTTGATTCTGCAATCAAAACAATGGAATAAAGTAAGTTGACAGACGTCTATATCGCCTGCCATTCCATCAACCCTTCTAGAAGAGTGTTCAGCCCACATGGATGAAGGAGGTTGTTCGATATATCACCACATGGCTGTTGTTTTTGTAGAGTTGGAAATGATGGAGCGATGGTTCTTTACATGGTGATTAAGCTGTTTCTTTTTTCTCTGCTGCATATTAGGATCTCAGTGAGATGTTTTGATAACGCTATTACCCAGAGTGCCATTATGTGGAATGCATGCTGACTTCTTCATTAGGTCGTAGAGATTCATCTGTACACCTCGCACTTCTGCCACGGGTTGGTTTAGTTTGTTGGGAGCTGTTTTAAAAAATTTTTAACCTGTGACTCAACTGACCTATGATACAAATACAAACAAAGGTCTTTGTTTGTTTCCGATAACACCCAAAGCATCATAGCAAAAAACATATTTTTATTATTATTTATTAGGTGAGTGCTGCAACCAGTGCTTATGATCTTGCTAGGAGTAATTCTTTATTATCATTCTTTATTATTATCATTAATATTAATGAACATGTTAACAGTTTTATTTGTCCCTTATAAAACATGTAAGATAATTCGTAGAGAAGACACTGAAGTGTCCGATGTCCATGGGGATGGTAGCATGTGTTAACTCCAGCCCGCGGTACGGTTCCGATAGCTGAGCACTGGCGCACCACGAGTAATAAAACTAATGAAAGTTGTCCCAGAAGCTGCATGACACATTGCGTAGGCATCACCATTAGTGGGTAGGCCAACTATCAGCGAGTTTACTGCCAGACAGTCCTTCATTCAGAAGGAAATTAATTGTTACGAATGTCATTTCTTGGGGAGCGTAATATCTCTATCGCTCTTTCGTTTATCTTTCTGTCAATGTAACGTAGTCTCTTTCCGTCTCTCTTTTTCACTCTCTCTCTTTGCCCGTAATCCCTTTACCTCTCCTCCTGTCCTTCTCTCTGTCTTTGTCTCTCTCTCTAGCTGGGCTTTTTCCGGGGCTTTTTCTCTCTCACTTACTCATTCACTCACTCACTCACTCACTCACTCACTCACTCTCGCCATCTCAGAGAGAGAGAGAGAGACAGAGTGAATGCAACTCACCAAGGCTTAGCTAAATTCCTTGATTACAAAGGGTTGGGTATGGAAGCCAATTGGAGATCAATACAGAGTAATAGGCATGTGGCGTCCAGAGGCAGCTTTCTCTCTCTTTCATCACCGTGACGTCCCCCTACGTGTGGTCTGTGGAGAGTCTGATTCTGAAGCTCAGCTTGTGAAGGAAGATGGATTGTGGAGGAGAAGTAGTCAATTTAAGGGAAGGACGACTTTCGATTTTTCATCAACTTCTAAAAATCTATTTCACGATGGCTGAAGTTATAACATGTTAGATTGTATGTTAATCTTTGTTTAGCTGAATATTCTATTGTACCTCAAGCACAGTAAGTCACACCTAGTATACATGCGCATGTACATATTACTCATTTTACGATTAGTATTTTTTTAAGGGATGCTTTTAAGGGGCTTGCAGTTCATTCAGATACATTCATACAGTCATCAGGGAGAAGGTAGGGGTTAGGGCTCATCTAGCTAAATTACTCTAACCCTAACCCTGCAGGAAGACTGTGGACCTTGGTCAATCCAATCCTGCCTGTTCCCATTGAATGTAAGACAGCTAGAATCATTGGGGTCTGTTTTGACTACAGCGAGCCATGTCCTCCCAAAATATATATTTTATGGTGACACGGTGCCACTTAATCACATGCGTGTAGCATAATTACCACCTGTTCATGTGCTAATCTACTTTCTAATTGCATTCATACTGTACTAATATAATTAGCATTTGTCAATCATGGCGATGTAGTGGAGCCAACATGGCCCCTTGGCCCTTTGGACCATGGCAGCCAGTCAGCAACATCAAGACAAAGGAGCGGAGGAGTGTCTCTCTATCTGTAGAGCACAACGCCAGGCTGAAGATATGGTTGAACGCGTTGGAGTCCATATAGAGATGGGCTTTGGTGTGTGTGTGTGTGTGTGTGTGTGTGTGTGTGTGTGTGTGTGTGTGTGTGTGTGTGTGTGTGTGTGTGTGTGTGTGTGTGTGTGTGTGTCAGGTGTTTCATCACTCACCGGCAGGCGGTGCCTTGCTCCTCTCCATCGCCACCCGGGCCCCTGGCCAACGATGCCACTTGTCCCTTTGTCTTCCCTTTTGTCTTGTCTCTAATTTATTTAAATGTATTGTTATTTGTTGCTTTGTGTCACAGCAGTGGTTTATGGCTGTTGTTTGTTTGGTTTGATCCTTTTTGGCAGTTTGTAAGTGATACAAATGTTGTTAAATGTGTTATTACAGTTCAGTGTTAGCTAAAGTCGAGTTTATTTTTCTACGTTATCAGAGATTCTCGAGCCCCATCTTGACGTCACTGCTGTTGGCTCATAATTACAACTTGTACACTGAGTCTTGTACATGTTGACTCTTGACACTTTTACAAAGTGACACAGCATCCAATCAATATTGGTATGGACATTTGGAGAGACCATGGATAAATAGAGTTAATAAAAGTTACTTGAGTTTATAAACAACAACAACAATTCTGATCTCTTTGTCAATTCGGCTGTGACACCCCATTCCCCGTCTGGGATTAATACGGTACAGTACAGCTTATCTATTCTTCCCTAAATCGTAGACAGTCTCATGAACTTCCTTAATCATGCTCTCTCGTTTCCTCATCAATAATAATGTTAATCTCCAGTCTTGTTCTCTTTGTATCTGGACTATGACATGAGCTGGTCTAGTCTCTACAGGCTCTCTGAATGAGAGTATAGTCACCACAGTATCTTTCTGAATGAGAGTATAGTCACCACATCCCTCTCTGAATGAGAGCATAGTCACTACATCTCTCTGAATGAGAGTATAGTCACCACATCCCTCTCTGAATGAGAGCATAGTCACTACATCTCTCTGAGAGTATAGTCACAACAGTATCTTTCTGAATGAGTTTAGTCACTACATCCCTCTCTGTATGAGAGTATAGTCACCAAATTTCTCTGTATGAGAGTATAGTAACCACATTTCTCTGAATGAGAATATAGTCACCACATCTCTCTTTGAATGAGAGTAGTCACCACATCCCTCTCTGAATGAGAGCATAGTCACACATATCAGAGTATAGTCACCACAGTATCTTTCTGAATTAGTTTAATCAGCACATCTTTCTGAATGACATTAGTTACCACATCTCTCTCTGAATGAGAGCAGGCACTACAACGCTCTCTGAATGAGAGCAGTCACTACAGCTCTCTCTCCTTATGAGAGATTGGAATAGTCACCACATCTCTCCTAATGAACGTACAGTCACCCAAGTATCTCTCTGAATGAGAGTATAGTCACCACATCTCTCCTTATGAGAGGATAGTCACCACAGTATCTCTCTGAATGAGAGTATAGTCACCACATCTCTGAATGAGCATATAGTCACCACATCTTTCTTTGAATGAGTATAGTCATCACTGTATCTCTCTGAATGCGAGCATAGTCACCACATCTCTCGGAATCGGAGTATATTCACCACAGTATCTCTGAGTATAGTCACCACAGTATCTTTCTGAATGAGAGTATAGTCACCACAGTGTCTCTTGGAATGAGAGTAAAGAAGAAACCATAACACTCTCTGAATGAGTTTAGTCACCACAGTATCTCTCTGAATGAAAGAATAGTCACTGCGGTATTTTTCTAAAACCAGACACACTGATATACTTGACCATTTAAAAAATGAACTCCACTCTTAGTATCTGTGTTTTTATGGTTTAATGGCTCTCTCGCTCTCTCTTGTGGGTTTCTGTTACTTTATTTAATCTGGATAGAGAACAATCCTTGGTCTCTATCTTTTAGGATACATCCACCTTAAGCTCTCCTCTTCCCCTCGGATCTCTTTCCCCTCCCTTGTTTTTCTCCCTCTTTCTGCCTCTCCCTCTCTCTCCTCTACTCTCTCCTTTCTCTGTATCTCCTCTAATTTGTCTCAATCTCTCTTTCCACTCCTTACTCTCCTCACTCCCTCTTCCTCTCTCCATCCCTTCCCTCTCCTCTCTTCCTTCATACAGTGGGTTTAAGCTCAGCTCGGACTCCCAGGTCTCCTGTGAGCTGGGGCTAAACACGCACACACCCACACACCATCCCTCCCCATGGCCCGATGCAGATTATCCCTGAGGGGGAGTGATAATACTTGGAGTGTTCCTGTTATATCTTTTCATGCCAGTCTTATTACTGCACTGCTTTACACCCGTTTTTCAAACTAAAACCAATGGGGAATGTCTAAAGTCACGCTTAAAAGGACAACACAAGGAGTGCAAATTTAAAAATGAAAGTTCAGAATAACTATCCATTCGTCACCATATTCAGCCAGAATCCTGTTTGCTGTCTGTTAGAGAAAGGAGTAAGTTGTGTGTGTGTGTGTGTGTGTGTGTGTGTGTGTGTGTGGCTGTACACATGTATATACAGTTCACAGCAGTAGTGGCAGTACGGTGGTTAGTGCAGACAATGTATCTACGCAGGGCTACTGTTTTGGCGTCAACTTACCATGTCAATGGAGGACACGGGTCCGATGCTGTTCACAAAGATGTCCACACCGATGACGGTCGGCTTCACTGCAAACAAGAACAAAAAAAAGAGTTAATTCATGTGTATGTTTTTACGTAAGTGTGTCTGTGTGTAAGTGCATGAAGGTGTGCACGTGCATGAGTGTGTGTTTGTGTGTGAACATGCATGAGTGTGTTAACGTACATGAGTGTGCGTGCATAAATCCAATAGACAGAGTAAGGGGGTTCAATAATAAGAGTGGGGCCTCGGGTTTGAGCCCGGGCCTTGGGGAGAGTGGTTCTAATGAATGGAGCTCACCTTAATGTACCCCATCATCTACAACCATCTCTCTGCTAAGACAACTTAATTACTTCCATTGATCACAGCTGTTAAAAGTGTTCTTTTCAACACAGGAGGGAGGGATATAGTTATAGATAGATAGATAGAGATACTGTATACAAAGTGAACTCATCTGTAGCTTGACAGTTGGGGATTCAACATTGAATTGCTTTAATATCGCAGCAGAAATCGGACACATTAATCTGAGCAATGAAAGTGAAACTGATTAAATGTACAGACCTTAATGATTACGGATGATTCCCAATCAACTGTAAACTATACAAATTGCCGATACACATGAATTTCACATCAAATTGAAGATTTTACAATTTGATGTTCAATAGCCATTTCAAATCAGATTTTTAAATATAATCGAGTGGCTGGCGATTTTAGTAGAGCGTCATTGGTTATTAAAGTTTACAGATGTGTCAATGAGGTCAATTTAATAATATTGGGCAACGAAATGTTATCATTGTGCAAAATCTATTTCACACTTGAAGACAACATAGTATTATCAAATTCAATCAAAATGTCAATAAATATGGTGTCTTGGTTATATAGTCGTGACTTGTGTCTGCGGGATTGACAGATTATTTGGAAGCAGATCTTTTCTGATTGTTCTCATTGTGCTTGTCAAAATATAGCAGCTAGTAAAGTAACTTTAACACCCACCTGATATCTTGTGATACTCTGGCACCATCGCACCTTTTGTAAACACTTGTCAAATATGTCCAACACATATTTTTCTTTCACTTAAACACCAAGACGGGTCGTAATCAAGAAACCTGCTAACTCTGCAGATGTTCTAAAATTCATTTTAGTTCCCCATGGTTCTATAACCTACACAAGTCACATTTATTCCATCTTTTCAGCACAAGGTCTGTTATGAACCAAATCTTCAACTTTTGAGGCAAAAACTACAGCAAATAATCGTATTTTCCCTGGTGTGAATGCAGCATTTAGTAATAGATGGTCTATCACTAACGTCCTCCTCTAGGGCCATGTCCACACCTTGCCTGATAGATGTCTTAACACATCTTCCTTCTTTGTTTTGGCCAGTTAAGCTGGTGTTTTTCACTACCGAAAGCCTTTTGTAAACAGTCTCCCAAATGGATACAGCTGAACACACCAGCCTTGCGCCTAATCGTCATGGGATTCAGACCTTTCCTGCCGGCTAAATTGAGAGAAGCTGTGTGTGATTGGTTAGTCTCTGTGTGGACGGCAACTGGTGACAACACTAATATGGAAAAACCTTTAGCATGAAAATGGCGTTATTACATTCATTCAACAAAGCCCCTGTCCCACACACAACATGCCCCCTCCAAGTTCCACAGTGAAACCCAGTAAACAGATCGGTGACCTGTATCGATTCCCCCGCCATCAGGGACCCATCTGAAAGACTTACTCCTCTGGGAAGACGGGTTATCCTTGCCTCTGTTCCTGCCTCTCCTCTCCTCCTCCCCCACCATTACCTCTGTCTGACTGCAGAGCTTTCATCGCAGACTGCTGGATGGATGTGTTAATTAATTCAGCCTCAACAGCCCCAATGACGGCCCTAATGACCATCAAAACCTCATGAACATCCATTATGAGCCTGGGGGAGAAAAAGAGGCAGCCAAACCGCTGATGGACTGTGTTTATAATGAGATGGTCCAATTTCTCAGCCGATTTGATTACGTAAGTAAGGGACATATGTCGGAGGTCACAAACAAACGCATTTAAGAAAGGGCCAGCGGGAGACATTTATTAGTTAGAGCTATATATAGAGAGAGGAGCATATTGACTGGCTATTCTGTAAGCACAAACACTTTGTCAAACAATGAATATTCCTGATATTGTAATAATACACCCGCTCAATTTCGGTTGTGTTCCAGTTTGTTGCGGAATTACGGAGAAAACGGACCACCGCGGTGAAAAATACGAGCTCGTATTCCTGTTCCGTTCTTTAATTACAACCTGAGGGTCAGGCTGGACGTCCGTCGCCAAGGCAGGGAAGTATAATGGTCTGGGGTGTCCAGCAGTGACTGTAATTCAAAGCTACAGGCCTCTGAGATGGTGACCTGTCCCTCCCCTCTAAACCACCACCACCACCACCTCCTCAGACGCATCCTCCTCTTCCTACCAACCAACACCACCTCCTCCTCCTCTTCCTCCAGACCTCCTCCTCCTCCTCCCATCACCAACCACCAGCTCATCCTCCTCGCCCACTGCCTTCAATACAACCCAGACCCTTTTAGGAGATAGATTTCATTTTAATTGATTTTGTGCTGATGGTTGATGATTGAGATTTGTCAGCTGTGCTGTGCACTCTCATATGGGGTCATTACGGGGCTCATCCAGGACACATCATCTCCTGCTTAACCAGGGCCAGCTCCTCATTTCTCCTACAAGGCTGCACAAGTCTGGTTTTCACAGCTATTGATCACCCTATGGGCGCCTTTTTTTTTAAAGAACTTCCTGCCCCCCTCCATCACTGTTGTTTAGGTGTGGATGGAGATTGCTCAATGAAGGGGTGGACGCGAGCGGGAGCTTTGTGGTTTCTGCTTCAGCAGCAGCTCCAAGGGGTGGAGGGAGCAGGTCGACTGGCAACTGGATGGTCCTATTCTGGAGGACTGGAGGACCCTTGATCAAGGACATTCACAAGGCCTCCAAACGTCTCTCAATGAGATCAGTGTCACGTGTGTGCCGGCGTCGGCCGGATGCATGAATGTGATGCATGAATATGAGGTTTAAATGTAAAGTGGTGGGGGCAGGATAGTTTAGTGGTAAGGGTGTTCCGACTCCGAACCAAAAGGTTCTGGGTTCAATACTTTTAGGCATCCTTGAGCAAGAAGCCCCCTAGCCCCTACCTGCACCTTAATTACCTACTTAATGACTAAGTAGTAAATAGTTTAGTACTGTTAGTGGGGAAACTAAGAAAAGTAAGAAAGGGACCTCTGAGAGACTTTGGAGGGGCTGAGATGAGTCCTCTTTGTTACACTCCTTTGAAGAAGAGCACCTGAGGCGAGGAGTGGATCTGTTGCCGAAGGTTCACTCCGCAGTTTGCATGTGACTATGGCGTCACGCAGGGATATGGAGCTGGGAACCTTGAGGTGGCCGTTAGAAACGCAAACTAGAAGTTAATTAACTCTTGGTAATTTGAAATATTAATATTCCTTCAGGGCTTAGATATACCCAGATCGTTTTCTCCTGTAATACAATAGTTTTAATTTGTCTGCTAGGGAAAAAGTGACAATGAATGCATATGAAATAAAATGTAAGGAATCTGCAACCAGGAAATAAAATTGTGGCCGACTTCTCAAGGGGAGGTTAGAGGCTGTAGATACTTATGGCATCATTCCCTGTGAACGCATTGATGACTTAATCCACTGTAGACACGTATGACATCATCCACTGTAGACACATATGACATCAACCACTATAGACATATTAAATAATCCACTGTAGAGAAAATGATGGCATCATCCACTGCAGAGAAGATTATGCCTATCCCACTGTAGCAAGACTTATGACGTCATCCACTGTGGAGGCATTTATGGCATCATCCACTGTACACACTTAAAGGGACTACGTGTAAGAAAAAAGTGACCTTCCGTGACACTCTCGGTTGCATTGCCTGTGGGCTGATTTATAGCATATTTGAACCAGGCTGGTTTTGCCGGGAAAATTTAAGGAAGTGATAAGCGCAGATAATAGCAAAAATATCTGTTCTTTCTAACCTTCATTTGTACAGAATTTATTTACTATTTAACTAACATTAGTTTATAATTTGTTATTGTCTCAACCCACGGAACTCCCACTCCAGTGCTCTGAATGCATGAGCTCGAGCAGGCTGCAGTTCACTTACCGGCCAAAGGGGCCAGTAATGAGAAGGAATGTCTGAATCTTACACAATGTACCTTTTAAGTGACTCAGGACAATGCTTAATCATATGAAATAAAAAGTGGCAGAAAAAAGTGTAGAAAGATAAGAATGCCCTTGTCAGGTTACATATAGTCATTGTGCTCTTTTGGGGAAATAGAGAGGAGAGAATTATAAAGAGATTTTCAAATTGACTAATTAAATAAATAAATAAAATACAATTTAAAATTAATCTAGATTTCAGGCTGTGATAAACAGACGTGCATTGCATATAAATGTAGAGTAGTGTGCAAAGCAAATTAAAACATCAAAGTTTCAAAAGATTATCACCATGCAATACATTTTCTAAATTCATATTAATACTCTTAATTGTTTGAAAACTCAGGACCTGCCTAAGGTTTTATGACAGCTTCAGTAACAGGTATATAGCTCTATTGCATATTTATTAGTCCATTGAAAACCACAGTGTGCACTTGGTTGAAGGAGTCTTTTGTTGGTTTCACAATACAGCCAACGAACATCACACTTTATTGGCCCGTGTTTTAGGTCTGAACATTTCTGCGACCCAAACTTCTTAAATGTTTCTGCATATGCTTCCACACACATTGTAATCCCATCACATCTGCCTGTTATATCAATGTCCCCGTGAACGTATGCACATCGTGCAACACTAGACAATTAATAGTAGTTTGCCTGTGGCTACGACCTTCTGCACCTTTCAACTTAAAAATTGTAACATAATAAATGCACCATAGTAAGCCAACAAACGCCCACGATCCCATATGCATATCAAGAGACCCCAAATCGGGGCTCACGACCCACAGGTTGAGATACACTGCGTTAGTTGTTATTGCATTCCAGGTCACAAGTCCTAAATATACCGACCTCAACCGCAGCCCATAGTGTATGAACAGGGAAGTACAGCACTTCTTGTGTATTATTTATCAGGGCAAGTGTATAATTTACATATAATAATATAATATGCAGATCAGCATTTAAGCTTGCAGCACCTGGAGAAATCTGGCTGATTTAAGATGCAAGCCAAACTAACCCTGACAGTTTCATGTATTAGGGAACAGAGCACCAGCACAGGGAACCAGAAATGCACCACTAGCAGAAGTGTCCTGAAAACAAATAAAAATAGGTATCACAGAACAATATCAGATACTTTACATAAATAACGTCTATTTCTGTTTGTTCATCAGGACGTTGAAGTGACACATGGACGAGGAGTGCTGGTTGTTAATGCCGTTTATTGAGAGCAGATGTCTGGTTAGTTCCTGGTCACGGGGCGTACAGACCCAAACTAGTTGTCAAGTCTTTAACAATGTTCTTTAAACTACAAACAACAAAACTAAACCTATGATCGTATGGAGTAAATAATCAAAGTAAAATAATTGACCAAAAAGGTAAATGTACTGCCAATATTGTAGATAACGGCAGATTCCTAAATCATCCTAAACCTTTTCTTAACACAAACAAAGTTCAAAGGACTGGAGATCGGCTTCAGCAGGGAAAACTGTTAGCAGGGCATTCCTATTTTATGAATAATGCAGCGTTTTGTTGAGCAGAAAATAGGCCACTTCTGCCTTCTGGAGTCCCTACATTTTAGAATTGTTCTAATATAGATTTCTTCTACATTTTTGAGTCCTTGTATATTCTCGAGTCCATTTTATGTTCTAGTCCTTCTATATTCTAGAATACTTGTATTCTAGAGTTTTTCTATTATAGAGTCCTTCTGTATTCTATAGTACTGAATTCCCCAAATTCTAGAGTCCCTATACTCTAGTACTTTTGTTCTAGAGTCCCTAGTGTCCCTATATTCTATAGTCATTCTATCCTAGAGTCCTAATACCATAGTCCTTTTATTCTTACCCTTAATACCTGCGAGGTGGGATAGCAGGAAGTCCCCGAGAACATACAGTGAACTGCTGACGGAACGGAACCGCAAAATGCTCTGCTGAGTGCTGTCAGATCCCGGATGTAACGGGTGATGGATGGCCATTTCACTTGACTATGAGATGCTAGATGACGTACGGGAGTATGGGGATTTTTATTTATTTATACCAGGTCATTCTAATCAGTAGTTAGAATGACATAACAGAGGGATGGAGAGGAGGGAGACAAATGGAGAGGAATGAGAGAAGGTGGAGGATAGAGATGCAGAGAGGAAGCAGAGAAGAGAAAGCAGTTGGAGTCAGACAGTAAAGAGAGAGAGAAGAAAATAGTAAGTGAGAAAGAGACACAGGGAATGAAGAGAAAATAGGACGCGAGAAGAAATAGCAGTTAGTGAGAGAGAGGACAGGCAAGAGAGACGGAGGGAAGGAGTGGGGCCAGAGCTGTGTATTGGAGAGAAAACCTCTTATCCTGACTAAACAGAGAAGAAAGCGTGAAGAGGGTTTATCACTCAATACAAACACAGCCCCATCCTCAACAGTGACTCTGGACACCGGCGTCTGAGCCAAACCCCAAGCTCACTGATCCGTGCCGGCTTGTTAGCTCATCGCCGCTGTCGTATCCTTCACCTCTTCCAACAACGGACACAAAATAACTTCTGTTTGTTTATTATTTATTTTTAAAATAACGAGGCCTGTTTTCTTGGATATAGATCTTAAGAGTTGGAATAGCGAGCCAGACAAGATGCAGAAGCAGCTTGCGAACTCACCTCTAACGAGTCCTGTGCTGCTGTTGTTGTTATGATGAAGGGGTTTTGTAAAAGTAAAGCTTGGATAGTGTTAAATAGTTTTTCTTCATCCCTTGAAATGCCATGGATAGATGGACAAAATGAATTAGGAAGCAGATAATATAAAATACAATTCTGCTGATTCATTCTGTCACAACGGTTGTTTGTGTAGCTCTAACCACATTTGAACACGTTAGTATTGAGTATTTATGATGTAGTGAAATTCAACATGAGTCAGCAATGTTCTGAAAGCACCTTGACAAAAACGATATGCTAATGTCTAAAAAAAGGTATTTGTATTATTGTGTGGTTTATAAAACCAACAAATTGTACATACATGGAACTTGTAGTTATTTTTGTGCTTGTGAAAATAGTTCAGGGAGCATGTTAACACACACGTGTCACAAACACGCACACAAACATGCATGCACACACTCTTTCGTTGTGCTGTTTTGCTGCTCTCCCACAGTCTTGGTGCCTGCTCCTTAATGACCTGTCTCTGTACTTTCTAACCCCTACCTGCTCTTAATGACCTGTCTCTGTATTCACTGTCTAACCCCTGGCCACAACAGACTATAAATATACCGAAATTGACTGATATATAAATATATAAATAAATAAATGAGAGAGAGAGAGAGAGAGAGAGAGAGAGAGAGAGAGAGAGAGAGAGAGAGAGAGAGAGAGAGAGAGAGAGAGAGAGAGAGAGAGAGAGAGAGAGAGAGAGAGAGAGAGAGAGAGAGAGAGAGAGAGAGAGAGAGAGAGAGAGAGAGAGAGAGAGAGAGAGAGAGAGAGAGAGAGAGAGAGAGAGAGAGAGAGAGAGAGAGAGAGAGAGAATTACCCGGGCTTCCCTGTCATCCCAGACAAACTGCCGCAGTGAAAGGCTTCTACTGACACCAGCAACAACAAGAAGAATGGGAGGAGGGATGGAAGAACAACGACAAGGAGAATAATTATTTACTTTTCTAAGGATATCCCTCTCCCGGAAGTTCCGCCCTCTCTCTCACCAATCTCCACGCATTTGTAGCATCGGCCGCAAGGTTTTCACCCTCGTGAGATGAGAACATATATACCACCTACTCACCCTGGGAACATATATTTATATTCGTTTTTAATGGTTCAAAATTAACCATAATTGAATTGAACATTGAATAACGGAACCTAGTTGTAAGGGATAACTTATTTGGAATTGGTTGTTATATATTGGCTTTAGTTGAACTGATTTTAGACATGAACAATACAATGTGCATGTATAATCAAAATACTACTACTATCATTTATAAAATAAGGTTTTGTCCTACATTTATGTCTCAGCCAATATTAATATAATAGGCACCCTTGATGACAGATATGTACACCACAAACCCATCAGCATGTAAATTGCTAGCATGTTAATTCCAATCCTCATTTTCTAATCAGGTTGTTTACTTCTGTCACTAGCAAACCGTGTTGTAATCGTATCGCCAGCAATACTGCTAAGTGGCTCCGTGTTGAAAGAATATAATAACAGGACAAGGAGAATGTATTTAATCATGTCGCTGGGCCCCCCTGAGGCCCGGATGTATATGAGGAGGAGGATAATTGAAAAACTAAATGGGGGAGCATGTCTCTGGGACCAGGGCTGCATTCCAAACGTCTATCTATTCGCCTCGCACTTCCTGCTAAATCTCCAGATGTTTTCCTTGTTCTCCATTGTACCTGCTGTTGTCGAATTGTCTCAGGCTCAACAAGAAGCTGAATCGGCCGCCAAGTCGTCTTGGTGGGACAGAGGATACATCAGTGTATCCTAACAGGAAGTGTTTAAGCGATTCTTCAACTACGTCATCAGACATTCACATATAACACCGCTGCCGTATGGCAACGCCTAACAAACAATATTGGATACAAAGTTGGAAGGTTGTGATTGATTGGTCAGATCATTTACAGTCGACGTCACCTTTTTATGACGCTGAAGCAGTTCAGCTGTCCCAATCGCTCCCAATTCCTTGTTTGATTGCTAATGTTGGTGCTCGAAGCGCGAGGATCAGGGAAACTCTTTGGAATCCGAACCGAGGTGGTTAGCTTAGCAGCTGAAACCAAACTAATACGCACTCCAGGTGAAGACAGTATCAGTCAGTGTGTGAGCTTCAGGCCAGCACTGAGTAGGATGACTTTCTCATTAAGTAAGAACTGATTGGTCATTTCAGAAGGTGGTTCCAAACAATGGAGAGGAAAATATACTTTTTTTCACCTCTGGGAGTGTCACCAGTAGACGTAGAATTTAATCATATCCATCATCTCTCTTGAGGCCTAACCAGAGATGAGACGGCAAGTCCCCCCCGTATTTCCCTTCTATTGAAATGGATCTTGAATGTAGTGCGCCACTTGTCTACAGTCATCAGGTCCACTTGTGCTCTGCCAGAACAAACATTGTGGACCGGAGGGTAAAAATAGCATCCAGTTACCGAGCTGCCAATCAGTCAGAGCACTGTTCCACTAGAGGTAGCTCAGATTACCTCAACAGCACAAGATGGCCGCCGCCAAGCACCATTAACTGCACTGTCATTTTCAATTGGTTTAATCAAATTGTATCTTGAAATTAACGTCAGTTTGATTTTAACTAAACTTGGCTGCTTGTACAACCACCACTTGTTGACTATGATCTATTATTTGACTAGGGGGTATTTCTATACAGATATAGTTGTGTAGCTTTAACTTGGGGAGTAGTGTATGTACGTATACTATGTCTTCAAGTACAAGCATTCCCCAGTATAAAGCTGGAGAATCTTCTCAAGTCGAGACGAGACACATCAGAAAATCAAGGGACTGAATTTCATTGGCCAGCCCCAGTAAATAATAACAAGAAGTGGCACACACTCTCTGACATAACTGCAGTGCCTTCCTCCAGTAACAATCAGTGAGAAATATTTCAATGCGGTTATGTTTCACATAGTGCCTTGGGTCAGTAGTTTACGGCTCTTCATGTGAGATCGGAAGCCTGTTTCTTCCCCTACACACACACACACACACACACACACACACACACACACACACACACACACACACACACACACACACACACACACACACACACACACACACACGGCCTTATTAAAAGTTATTGACAAGCAAAAGCTCTCTCTCTTTCTGACACACAAACACACTGCAATAATGTCACCTTGTTAGTGAATAACACTGTCATCTTTGATACTTCGTGCACACACTCTAACACCCTCACACATATTCCGTCACACACCATACACACACTTACATTTGTGTCATGGTGCATATGTACACACACACACACACACACACACACACACACACACACACACACACACACACACACACACACACACACACACACAGTGTCTCTGAATGTGGCATATTAGTGACACTGAGTTGGCAATGCATTTAATTACATTTTACTGTTTTCTACTGATGGTAGAGTATCGATCTGTAAACAACTACTTTGGCCTGAAACTGAAACTAAAAACGCCATTGATTTCTGCCAAGCAATTATTTGAATATGCAACCCTGAACCCTTTTACCTGCCAAATGGTCATATCTACCAGCTGGTGGCTGGTGGCAGGGGTTTATTTTTGACAATGTTAGGACTGAGGTTATTAGGACTGATAGTTATTGTATCATTTTATGTTCCAAAGAGATAGGACAAAGGACATAGCAAACATTAAAAAGCAGTCATACCATCTGCAGTGTATTTTGTGATAGGACAAGATGGCTTCCATTATGTCTAGTCTACTACCCGTAAGTTTCAGGCTACACGACTAACTTGGAATCGATTATGGTTTTGGTGTTCGGGGGATCGAACACAGATTGGTTAATGTACCGTATGACTAATAATGGTGAGATAATATTCTAAATGTTTGAGTGTTGTACAGACATACAGGTGCAAAATATAAGAGGTTAAGAGACACATATTTCCAAAACAATATGTAGGCTAGTAGGTAGGCATGGGCCTGCTGCAGAGCATGCAGTCTATTTGAGAAGAGAGCAGCGTAGGTGGTAGAGTGACTTACCGCCGATGTCTGGCCGTAACTTCTTATCATATTCCTTTAGTAAATTGTTGAGTATTTCCGTTGCGTCCGTTTCATGTGTTTTTGGCGCCAACATTTGGTTAACGGTTACGTCCTCGTAGTCCTCGTCATATTCGATGGTTTGAGTGCTTGAGAGAGAAACAAATGAAATGTTGTTCACAAACTCGGGCACCGTCATGCATCCATCGTTCAGTTGTTGTCATATGAACAATTGTAATTTGTATTATTATTCATGTCCAAACTTAATACCGATATTTTAAGCCATAGTTGTAGGCTGGATGATGCATGATACAACCAATTATCTGTTGATTCTGACGTTCAATTAAATACAGATTGCGTAAGAGTGAACGAGGACAGGCCACTAAGCTGAGCGTCGTCCACATTTCTGTCAGAGGAAAAGTAGCCTTCGTCGGAAGTAGTTTAAAGGTTAAGTTTAAGTGGACATCGTCCCCAAGTTCACATTGCATCCAATTAGAGCAGCGCAGCCGTTTCACTCGAACATTCAACATGTAAAATAAAACTCATCACCTACCATGTCTGCAAAACTGACAAAAGTAACAAGTATGCCCAGAATTTCGGTGACATGTTTTCTTTCTTCCTAAAAGATAACGAATCAAATCAGCCGTGGAATGACGCGCATTTGTCCAGACGATGGAGATGGGGAACTACTAATCTATGAAGCGAAACATGTTAATAGTTTGTAATCCAGCCGAATAATTCACGCATCACTGGTGTTGATGCACCAGCCGTTTCCCAGTCCATGTTGCGTGGATGTCGACTGCTCTCAGATAGGCACCAGCACCTCCCACTCCGAAGGTATGGGTTGGTATCTCCGAGGATTTTAACTCCTCAGATATCGGTGGTCACACGCAGGTGCGCAAACTCTAAACGTGGAATCAGACCGAAGCCCTCAGCCCCCCCCCCCCCCCCCCCCCCACCCTACTAACCCCCTCCCCCCACCCCACCACACCAACCCCCCCCCCCCCCCCCCCCCCCCCCCCCCCGGGGTGTTTTGCTTGGTTGTGCGTTGGTTGTTCCCCAGCGTGATACTTTTACCTGTTCCTGCAGAATTTCTTTTTCTTTTTTTGAAAAATGTAATCCTAATAAGGAATAAGGAAAATGGTGTCATCATATTGAGGAAGAGAAGGAGGGAGGGAGGAAAGGAGGAAGGAAACGATATCTGAGATAAAAGTAGGCCTAAATTATAACGCCCGTGTAAACTGACAAGCATTTCTTGTTTTTTTTGTTGCGAGTTCTTAAAGAAAGTGGAACTGGAATGATGATTCCTTTGCACCGGACTTGTCCTTGCGGTCACATTAGGTGAGAGAGAGAGAGAGAGAGAGAGAGAGAGAGAGAGAGAGAGAGAGAGAGAGAGAGAGAGAGAGAGAGAGAGAGAGAGAGAGAGAGAGAGAGAGAGAGAGAGAGAGAGAGAGAGAGAGAGAGAGAGAGAGAGAGAGAGAGAGAGAGAGAGAGAGAGAGAGAGAGAGAGAGAGAGAGAGAGAGAGAGAGAGAGAGAGAGAGAGAGAGAGAGAGAGAGAGAGAGAGAGAGAGAGAGAGAGACTCTAGGGGCTGCAAATTATATTGCTCCAAAAAAATTGCCTGAATTGATAAGTTATGAACTTTGGGTAAACAAACTAAATACAATCAAATGCTTTGCATGTAGGTAATGTGGGGTGCAATCAAGCATACAACCTCTAGACATTATCTTTCGTTTTGTTACACCTTTAACACCGACGCCCTCTTGTGGTTAAAATGGGTAATCAGGACGCCGATGGTCATTGTAATCACGGAAACGAAATACATGTGGCTCACAGTCTCTGCACTAGTCTAGTTGACACCTACAAAACATAAACTATTCACTTTCTCCACAGTTTTGCAATTTGTTTGCAAACGTACCTTTTTAGAATACGTGTGCATATGTGTCTAAGTATTTAAAACACAGCACTTTGATTTGAGCCATTTTTCAGAAATATCCGTCCATGGGGGACCTGGGGTGGCACAAGCCCCTCCAAATATATGATTAGCAACGCCAAGTGCCAACTTGGCGTTGCTGGCTTTGACTACAGCCTTCTCTCCTAGCTACTGTGACCACTCTCAGAGCTTGAAATCTGACAGATGATATTGTGATGAATTTCATCACAATATTTTCTGATAATACAATTGGTTGGTTTCAATTTGCATTGTTCTTTTTTAATGCAGCAGTACTGTTTTCTTGTGCCAAACCTAAATGCCAATCTGCCATTTAGGTTTGTTTTCTATCACAGTGTATGATGATAGAATGATAGATGATATCACATTCAGCAAGCATGAAGAGATGGTAGGAGTGAGCTAGGGTTCAGCTAGCGTGGAGGTAGCATTGAGCTATGTATTATGCCTACATTCAGCTAGCAAGGCAGATATCTTAGCAGTCAGCTAGGTATTACATTGAGTTAGCGAGGAGGAAGTGTTAGCAGTGAGCTAGGTATTACATGGCTGAGTGATGGGAAAGACGTGTGCTAACAGCATTTCCGGCTTGACTCTGATTGCTGTTATTCGCCTGCATCGTTGACAGCTTAGAGTGTACTATAGTAGGACTACAGCGAAAAGAAAAAACAACTTAAGTGGATGTAAATCCTTGGCAAACAGATGTGAGCCAGATGTTACAGAGACCCCCCCCCCCTCCCCCCTCCCCATCCCCGCTTCTACCACCACAAGGATTTGACGTTCCAACGGCAGAAGTAAAAGCTGGATGATCAGAGATGTGTTTATAATTAAAGACACGACCGCACATGCTAAACACTGGTCCATCGAGCAAGCAAGGGTCACTCGTTTAAGCTTAAAGCTTTACTGAAGGATAGCATGTAAACATCCATCTTCTATCTGTATATATCATGAGGTTCTCATAAGAATAGAGGGGGCATTTCCACTGAAACTGAAGGAGAATCGACTTGCCAATAACTCCAATTTACAAAGTTGGTACTAATTTATATGAGCATGTATTTATTGCTTCTGACATTTGCATTAAAGAACAGCTGTACATAAAGTAAGTTTAACTGTAGTAATCCAATATTACTGGGGTATTCCAATGACCTTTAGCAGTATTAGCTAATTAAAAAGTGACGTGCCGTTCATATGAGAAGACCTGGAACCACTCCTAGAGATCTATAAACTACCCAGAACTCTTTTTTTGTAGAATACTACCGTTCTCTGAACATTATTACAGTACAGTGTTAGAAATATTTTGTAACCAACACAATGTAAAAAGCTGCACTTAGGTTTCTGAGGTCAAGGGTCAATTAGCAAAAAAAAAAAAGAAGGTAATTTCCTTAAAATAGTTCTTGGCTATTTATGGCATTTGAAAAACTAAAAACAATGATTTTATCTTTTAAGTATTTCATCTCAACATTTTAAAAATAACAAGCAATATGTTTTAAGAAGGATCAAATTGCTAACTGTCAAAATGCAACAATCCAATCATTCTGTTAGCTAGCTAAGGCGCTACTCGAGCTCAATCTACAGCGACTAACCTATCAGGACAAAAAGTTGTCCCTTTAAAAGCATCAAAATGTTACGAATAGTCACAAGTTTCATCAAAGCGCATATAAACGAGACAAACTAAAATATCGAAAAAGCCACAAGTTTGAAAAAAAGCATCAAATATGTTCTCAAAACCACCAGAGCACATACTATTCCGATACTAACTCAGTAACCCAGTCAATCAAGCGCTAAGCTAAGAGTAACATTATGTTGCATCACCTGCATAATGTAGAAGCAAACTTGACCAGATTAATAGGGCTTCTTTATAAGCAGGGTGTGTATATATATATATATATATATATATATATATATATATATATATATATATATATATATATATATATATATATATATATATATATATATATATGTATGTATGTATGTATGTATGTATGTATGTATGTATGTATGTATGTATGTATGTATGTATGTATGTATGTATGTATGTATGTATGTATGTATGTATGTATGTATGTATGTATGTATGTATGTATGTATGTATGTATGTATGTATGTACATACAATGGATTTCAACACAGCAACTCTAAAACAGAAGCTGGCCTTAAATCAAAACTTATTTTCAAAAGCTAAAATTAAGTCGAAACAATATTCGATGGTGGTTGCCACGTCGGCCTTTAAAAAAAAAAGTTAAATGGCGGAGATTTCAGTGCATTCTGCGAGTTTTTACACTTGGAAGGTAACTAGCATGGCTATTGGTTCTGCTTTTAATAAGGAAGCAAGGTCTGCTCATGGGCCAATTCTAACCTCTCTTTCTTTGTTTCCAAAACGGGGATGTCGAAGTAGGTGGCACCACGGGGGTGTTGCTTTGCATAGCATTCGGCCTTGCTTTATGTTTAAACGCTATTTGGAGTCAAAAGAAGAAATAAATATCAACACTCAATGATTGTATCGGCGGAATTGTAGATAAACATGTAGTCCAACCATGACAATATAACCTTGGACATGCAATGGAATAAAAAAAAATCTTAAAAAAAATAAAAACAAAACAATTATAAAGTGACTCGACGAGGATAAGTGCTCGGTAATTGTTATCAAATCCTGAAGGTCAGAGGTCAGAGAGAGAGAAGAGCGGAGGCTTCTATGGAGATTCCACGGCTCCCTTGATCACGGGTTCTCTGTTGAGGTACGTGGCCCAGTACACCAGGTTGAACGTCCCGAACAACACGGGGAACACGATGCGCGACATCTTGTCGATCTTGCTCACGCTGTTGTAAGTCTTTTTGGAGTCGGGCGGCTTGGTCTCTGAGGTCTTCAGCTGGACTGCCGTGCTGTTGGAGATGGTGGAGATGGAGGCGTCCTTGTTCAGGTGGGGGGGGTAGTTCATGCCCCCTGCTGAGCAGCTGTTGTTGGGCTTCTTGGACAACGCCAACGGGTCCTTTTTCTGGGGAAACACAAGTCACAGTACATCCAGCATTACATATAAGTAGCCACCCATAACACCTGACCAGGACACTAATGACACACCAAACTGTCTGTGACTGTTATCTACCAGTGCTAGCAGCATCAACTACAGCTGCTGCAGGACAGGCTATGTTTCACTGGAAGATGTGACACACACACACACACACACACACACACACACACACACACACACACACACACACACACTCTTGTTTTAGTCTGTGGATACACACACCTTGGGCTGCTGGGCCTCCATGGCCTTCTTGCCGTCCCACGCCCAGCTCCTCTTGGTGAAGTAGTTGACGGTGGCGAATTCGATGAGCGCCGAGAAAACAAAGGCGTAGCACACGGCGATGAACCAGTCCATTGCGGTGGCGTACGCCACCTTGGGCAGTGAGTTCCTGGCACTGATGCTGAGGGTGGTCATGGTGAGCACCGTGGTGACGCCTGGGGGAGGGAGGCTGTGTGTTAGGTTAAAGTACCACCAAACGATGATCATCAAAACCATTCTTTGTTTTCAGAAATTCTAAATACTTTGAGGGGTTCAGTTGCTCTGAGATATCCAAATAGGCTGCACCAATCAGAACACAGATGGCCCGACTACTACAACCAAAGAATGTACTCGCTTCATTATTATTTACTTTAATTAATTACTTTTTGTACTTTCTATTTTTATGTACTACTTTTTTGTACTTTTATTTAATTGTCTTTTAAATATCATAAAAATAATAAGGCACCTAATTCTAAAAACAATAATGGCCAAACCCCAGTCTCCTAGGGGAATTTCCTGTGTTTGGCATATTCCTCCATCACAACCTGCTCTGGACATTTACTTTGTGGCTCTTCATACTACGTCACCTGACACATCTGCCGTGTGTGTAAAAGCATGTCAACTAACTGCGTTATCGTTGGTTCTGCATTCCATTTCCCAACCCAGGTAGCACTTACAATACAGTTCCATGGAGTCATGGTTTCCCCAAAGATTCTAGAGGTTTTCCCCACCAACTAACCAATATGGCCTCTAGTGGAATAATGTCTATGAACGTGCCTTTTCTATAAATAGGTTCAGCAAACGCTACCAATTTCATACAAAAATTTTGTCCACTTAGGCGGGGCTCACCGAAGACGGTGCGGGCGGGCACGGACTCTCGGTTGAGCCAGAAGGAGACCTGGGACAGGATGACGGTCATGAAGCATGGCATGTAGGTCTGGATCACAAAGTACCCGATCTTCCTCTTCAGGTAGAAGTGAGCCATCATCACTGTGTACTGACCTGTGTTACACACGCACACGCACACGCAGACGCACGTGCACACACACACACACACACACACACACACACACACACACACACACACACACACACACACACACACACACACACACACACACACACACACACACACACACACACACACACACACACACACACACACACACACGCGCGCAGGCACACACACACGCGCGCGCACACACACACACACGCGCGCAGGCACACACACACGCGCGCAGGCACACACACACACGCGCAGGCACACACACACACACGCGCAGGCACACACACACACACGCGCAGGCACACACACACACACGCGCAGGCACACACACACACACGCGCAGGCACACACACACACACACACACACACACACACACACACACACACCGACACACACACACACACACACACACACACACACACACACACACACACACACACACACACACACACACACACACACACACACACACACACACACACACACACACACACACACACACACACACACACACGCGCGCACGCGCAGGCACACGCGGGCAGGCACACGCACACATAGAATAACATTGATTATAGTGTCCGGCTGTCTTCAGAGCACCCTGATACTAGTTGTAGTTTTTTGAAAGACTTGTGGATTATTTGAGGTCACAGGAGCGGTGAAACTACAGATTAAAAGGGCAGGTAATCTGCTGATGAAAGAGTTTGTGTCGAGCAAGCGTGGCCAGACTGGGTTCAGTGTTGAACAAGACTCATAATAATCTTTCATTTGACTCATCATAATCTTTGATTTGACATAGCTTGCTATATCGTCTACACACTCTGCAATTTAGTTTGAGAAAATAGTTCACTGATCCAGGTCCTGTTTTTCTATTTTCCAATTAGCAACTATAATGTTTTCCTTGGGTCAAAAAGGTACAATTCCTTTGTGTATTTTATCTATCTTTAGTTCAGTGCAATTATTCTTTAGGTGTTGCATAAAACGGCAAGACTTCTATAAAAGAGGGGAAAGCCAAGTTATTTACATTTCCTTAGCAGATATAAGAGGTAGAAAGTAGAACAAATGTAATGCAATTCCTAAAGCAGGCTTGGAAATTAAAAGGTATTAAATGGTTTGAAATAGTATCAAATAATAACATATGGGTGAACTGTCATGATGACAAATAAAAAGCATTACCAGTACTGTAAGATCAGTATAGATCTATGCATGGGTAGTCGTTGTGTGTATATTAAATGTGACTGGGGAATGCTGCTGTTGGTAGAATATCACATCCTGTTGACAAACTGAAGATTGCATTTCAGGGTTTTTTTCTCCCTCTCTTTCCTGAAAAAAGAAATCCCTCCACTGAAGCTCAGACACTGAAACTCACAGATGACAGTGGCTTTCCTCCTGGCAAAATCCCATTTCTCTCTCGCCCTAATCCCCTGACACAGTCTGCAGGTCTCTCTCTCTCGCTCTCTCTCTCTCGCTCTCTCTCTCCCTCTCTCCCTCTCTCTCTCTCTCCCTCTTGCTGCAACAACCCATTCCATTCTGTCAGGCCGGGCTACAGACACTTGATTCAGGATAGTACATTCCTTTCTCAGCTTTATCTGAAAAAAAAAGAAAAACCCAAACAAACAAAACGAGGGAGCAGATTGGTGTGTATCTTATGTTTGGCAGGTAGCAGATGCCTGGGGCGGGGGTAGGCTGAGGTGACCCAAGAGTAGGAGGAGGAGAGTGTTTGTGGATGTTCTTCTGCTCTCCAGCAGCAGACCAGCACTATGTCGACCAGCAGGCGTCCGAGTCCGCAGGCCGGGCTCCGGTGACCTCTGACCTGCAGCCCTGCTCCGCCGTGGGACCCTTGACTCTTCTGAGGACCTGAGAGGGAACCACGATGCGGGTCTGGTGGATTTTACTGCTGGGCTTCTGGAGCGTGCACGGGGAGCTGCCGTTCATAGCAGAGAACAACGCCGCCATGCTCATTAACTGGTGAGTTGAGCTGAGAATGGGTCTCCTCCTGGCTCCCTGCTACTCCCTTCCTGTTCCTCCTAGCTCCTCTCTCCTTGCTCCTGCTTCTCCTCTCTCCTTTTCACTAGCCACTCCTCCTAGCTCCTCTCTTCTTCTACTTGCCTGCGCCTCCTAGCTCCTCTCTCCCTGCTCCTCACTTTCTGCTCCTCACTTCTCTCTCCCTGCACCTCCTCACTACATCCTCCTGGCTCCCTCCTCCTCACTCCTACTCCTGCTCCACAGGGTGCTCCCCAAGAGATTCCCAGACCATTAAATGTGGAGACTATTTGGAATGGTTGCCAGTGCCGATAAAATACATCCTTCCTACAATGTTCAACTCTCTTTAAGGGTCAGACTACAGGTTATTTGTGGGTATTTGAGGTATTTTTATTGATATGTTTCTGGTTGTTTGTTTGGATTTATCTTGTTGTACTTCATGAGTGTATCTGAATTTACTAGGAGTACACAAGGAATGTTCTGTGGGCTTTGCCCTGGCTGAGTCATACACATATATACATCTACCTTCTGCTGGGCTAAACCCGTAGGTAAGAGGCTAGCTCGCTATTCTTGGCGCGCTAGACAGTTTGCTCCTCAGATTATCTCAACTAACCGAGGTTCCCCCCCCAACCCATCCTCCTCCCTCCCTCTACTACCCCACCAGTCAGGGTGTGATGGAGGAGGAGGGGAGTGGAGGCTTAAGTGTGTGTGTGTGTGTGTGTGTGTGTGTGTGTGTGTGTGTGTGTGTGTGTGTGTGTGTGTGTGTGTGTGTGTGTGTGTGTGTGTGTGTGTGTGTGTGTGTGTGTGTGTGTGTGTGTGTGTGTGTGTGCAGGGAGCGTCGGAGGCGGCATAGGAGAGACTTATGTGTCCACTAAGGGTTCTAACCGCCAACGGACAACACTGTATTTAAAACTTTCTTTAAAAGTTTCTGCAGCTGCATGTTGCACAGAAAGCGATTGCATGTATTCTCAAAGGATGCAGGAATGCATGACGTGATGCTACATGTGGAAGGCGATACGTGACTGAATGTTAACATCCTCTTTTCTGGTCAGATGTGAGTAGAAGGAGCCTTCTGCATTACATTAGGATTACAGGATCTCTCTGGCACTGTATTATCATAGCGCTTTACATAACGGAGTTAAGCAGATGCCCGCGGCCGCGCTGCGATGCGCGGCCGTGCCACGAGACGTCACTCGGTAAAAGCACAACCGACAGGGCCTTTGTGGGGATTAACCCCACAGAGCCAGCACCTCAGACCCAGGATGAGTGATCCTCTGACCCCTCATCTAATGGTTCAGTCCAGGCTAAAGTGTCCTCTGGGCCCTCCTATAATGGTTCAGTCCAGGGATGAGTGATCTCCGTTCCTCCTCTGATGGTTCAGTCCAGGGTTAGGTGATCGTACAGCCCTGCTCTAATGGTTTAGGCGAGGGTTAGATGATCTCCCATACTCCTGATGTATAAGTCTACGTATTAGTGATCCCTTCTGGTCCCTTCTGGTCCCTACAGAGACAGCTGTGTGTGGGAGGCGTCCTCAAATCCTTGCGATTCATCTTTCGACTCTCTCTCACTCTCCATCCCTATCTCCCCTGCTTGGTGTTTTTCTCCCACAAGCTCTGGGGGGGGGGCACCAGGCATAGATCCAGGGGTGCCCTAGTTAGTGAGTTGGGGGCTAGGTAATCTTGGATCCAGCAGTTATACTATGTTATATCAGAACTTCTGATCTGGTCTTACTATGTTAAAACAGAACTTCTGGGGGGAGGGGGGCTCTAGCTAGTGCATTGGAGGCCAGTAAGAGTTGTATCCCTACCTCGGCTGGTGGAGATGTCCTCTGTGCCGGCCGTCTGACCAATCAGATGGTACTGGTTAAGTCTAGAGCCCTCCTCAGCCACAACCACCGACTTGGACGCCCCCTGGGTCCAGGTGTACACCACCTCCGAGATGGGGTAGGCATCTGGATAGACAGAGACACACATGATGAAGCTAAGGAGGCTGTTGTATGAGTGGTGTTAATAATGTTATGCAGAAGACTAGAGACTGCTGTCGTGTGTGTGTG